>JAWZYV010013443.1:0-334042 GCA_038373885.1 Cheiracanthium punctorium
GCTTTTACGAAAATATGCTTATTTAATAAGCATTTTAAGTAAGCACAGGTCAGGATTCATCTACAGCAATGATTCACTGGATATCCCGCAGAACATATAGTGAGAAAAAAATCAGGCCGGTAACTGCTTCGATTTTGGAGAGAGGGGGGGGGGGGGTAGAGGAAATTCGCCAAAAATAATTTTTAAACATAAAATCTATGCATGCATAGGAGGTTAAACGGAGCTTTTTAGAAGAAGCTTAGCTTTTTAGCGAAATAAGAATTGAAATAAACAATGGTATTAAAAATATTTAAAAATGCAAGGTAATTTTTTTGGAGGGGAGGGGGTTCACCCTATAATTCCCTCCCCACCCCCTTTGATTTGACCTTGAAAGAAATATATTATTAAGTTGTTTCATTAACACAATGTCAGAAAACTGCTGCACTTAATTTTTTCTGAATTTCCCAGTTTTTTCAGGATGTTCAATATGTAATGGCTATAACAATCTATTGTTTTTACTTAAAATCAGCATTGTAGTGTAGGAATGTGTCACTGCATTTTGCGATTGAATCTCACTTTCTACTTGCTTCGATCCTCTATGTTCCAGGGTTCGTCTAGAAGGATTTCTAAATTAAAACCTGACTGATCAGCATAAAAATTTGATCGTCTTTTAACAACGAATCCTTTATAAAGACATTTGCATCATTTACGAGGTTATTTACGCTTGCGTTAATTTCTTAATGATTTCCTTTGACCGAGAGTTTTTCAGCAAAACAAATTTTGTGACTTTCCTGCTCACAATCTTATTCTTTTTTAAAAATCTGTACTGCCATCCTTTAGATGCGCGGAATTTCAGTCCTAATTAGAATGCCTTTTCTGAAACCCAAGTTTGTGAATCACAATCATGTACATTTTTTCTGTAATTTTCTTGCGTGTTAGAAGTGTTAAAACGTATATTTATTAATTTGATTTAGTCTATATTTATAATCGCCATTCTTCTGAATTTGCTTTTCCAAAGATATAACTGCCTTTTATTTGTAACAAATTTAAAATAATTTTGCGCACTCTGTAAACTGCCGGATTTTGCCACTATTGTATACCGCCAGTATTTTACTGCAGTCTCCTTATCTTTTCAAGAAATAAATTGCTTATTTTGCATGATGTCCTCACTGGACATGAAGTCAATGCTTTCGTTTTCTAAACTAGAAAATATAGGATCTTCAGGGGTATCGAGTAATAAGCATTGCTCATTTGCTACCAAATCTGTTGCATTTACTTTCTGATAATTTTGCAAGCTTTCAACAATTTGATTTTGCAGACTTTTTCTTCGTCTGTGCATGTAGACTTTTCATACTTTTGTTTGTATCTGCAATGTGTTAATACAAATAAAAAGAAATTACTTTCTTCAGGGACTTTCAGAACTAAAATAAAAAGATTATAGGACTTCAGTTTAACTAGTAGAAAACGAGATTAAGCTACTTAAAAACCCAGTACGTTGAAATATAACACGGTATAGCAAACACTGATTTATAAATATTTCGAGTACGTACTCGCGTGAGCGTTTCAACTTTTCGACCAATTATCCCTGTCGCCAAATACTAGCTAAAGGGTTACAATTGGCGCGATTTTAACTAATTTTTAACCTTTAATTTCTCAAATTCTATGAGGAGATAGCAGCTAATTTTCATACAATACGTTCCTTTTAGTGTGTACTTGTGATTGTGTGAAATTCGTTCCATTTGGTGAGTGAGCTTTGGGGAGGTTTCCTTGAAAGAGGGGAGCCCTCCGTGGGGGTCTTTCGAAGGGGTCCTAATCCGTATTTACGCTAACTTCCGGAGAAAACCACGGAAAATTCTGAACGGTTAACGGTCGACGGACGCGCGATGGGACCCGAACTCGGGACTTTCACACTTCGCCCGTATACCATTTCCAGTGACATAAACGCTGTGCCATGGTGAGGTGAACGGTACGTATCGTTCGTTAGCCGACCCAGAGCGTCACCTCCGATCAGTGTTGCCAGAAACTTTTGCACATAAATCGCAAGTAGCTGAAGAAAGAGTCGCTGAGGTGACGTCATAGTATGACGTCAGATCAAGTGATGCCCTGCACTGCTAAAAATCATTATGCCGATTTGTCTGGTTGGTCCATTGGTTTCGATGCGTAGTTTTACACATAAAAGTCCCCCCCCCCTCCCCTGACCCGCAAGTCTAAAATAAATATATCAAATTCACAGATGATTTTTTTTCGTTTCTTTTTGTAGGTAAAAAGTCTCGAATTCACAATCAAGTTCTATAGCTGTTCTATTTCCCATCATTCAATGCCAAGGACGGATTAAAAGGGAAGACGGAGGGGTAACTGCCCCCCCCCCAAAAAAAAAGAATTCAACCTTTTTGGAAATATTTTCTACAAAAGAAACAATTTTCCCCCTCCCCTCAATGTTACATGCCACTTTTTACCAAAGAAGGCCGATATTGTTGCTTACAATGAGAGTAAATGCCCCGCTCTGGCATAGCATCTTGCAGCCAACACTGAGGAGACTCAGTCACTAAGATTCCTCTTCTGAGTCCGGTGTTGCTACTCACAATAAAAGTAAATGCCCCGCTGCGGTCCAGCATCTAGCAGTCAACAACGAGGAGACACAACAGTGACTGAGATTCGTCTTCTGTGTCCAGTGTTACTAAATATGTGTCACCATTTAGTTTTCAAACGTGGTGTCTTCATGTTTATTCAAGTTCAAGAAAGGTGATTAGTTAAAAAAAAATATTAATTATACATTGTAATTAAATCATTAATTTTGTTTTTATTGAATGACTACTGGAGTTCAGCAAAACATAATAATATAGTTAGTTAATTTACTGCAATGTTTTTTGATAGAAATTATTAAATTTTTACTATTAAGTATTTATCTCTTTTGCAAGTCCATTTAATAACATTATGTATATTCAGGGTGTTTTCTGGATTTTTAACAAACTTAAATAAATCAATTAATAATCAATTAATCTGTCTAATTACTTATCGCTTTAACATTAATTATCCTAATTAATCATGTGGCGTGAACATTATTCACAAACACTAAAGTCCTTAAAAATTTTCTAAGTTATTTTAAATGTCCATTTTATGGAAATAAAATAAGAATTCTTACATTTTTTATGTAACTCCTTTCCTTTTATTCTTGGGGTGGGAGTTTCCCTCCCAGTTAAATATTACTGTATTGATAATTAATTTATAGTAATCAATCTAATTAATTAACGTATTGTTTTATATCTCACTAATTACTTATTGATTTAACATTAATTACGCCAATTAATTAATCTAATTAATTACGCGGCGTCAACATTATCTACAAACACTAAAGTACTTAAAAATGTTCTAAGTCCAAACGAGCCCGGTTACGCCAACACGCCCAGTGAACAAAATCCCTACATAACATCAAATACTCACCTGAACCTACGTATGCAGTTGTAACTAAATATACCGTCCCTTTTCTCCAGCTCCAGCTAACGACACGTAGTACAATGTCTTTCGGTTTTAATTGCGCTGGAGGCGAAATGAGCCTCAAGGTTCAGCAATGACGTCTTCGTCAGTACGCATGCGCGGGTGAAGATAAGACAGAAAAAAAACTGTTTTATCTCACGAACAGACTTATTCTGTAAATAATACGAGTAATTTCTGTACGTTTTACAGACTTTTTTTGCAGTGTACGAAATTTAAATTTTTATACGATCTTTCGGTCCTATTAGTTATATTTAGAAAAAATGTCCTTAGATAAATTCACGCAAAATTTAAAAAAGATCGTTTTTGTACGATAAAAATTCAACGAGTTATGAAGCAGAAAACATTTTGACTTAAGTCACATTTCCATGCTTTAAAATGCTCCTCTTCGGTAAACCGTTAAGGAACCATATTTTGTTCCAGCATCACGAAATAAAGACTGAAGGGAATGAAACGAAATAGGGTGACATGTGATAGGTTGTCACTCAACTTAAATTCTAGGCTTCAAATTTTTCAAAATTGTTGATTAGATTTTGAGATTTTGCGAAAATTATTTCAATATGCGTAAATATTCGTTCGCGCATCACATAATTACGACTAAAGCGAATGAAAGGATATTACTTAGTTACTCTCTAACATGTAATAGTTTAACAATACATAAAAATTATAACTTCGCTTTCTTTACTTTGGCAACATACTCCATCCATTCTGTGTACTCCTACAATGCTGACGAAAGTTCTTGCTTTTTGGAAATTTGCATTCACTAACCCGTCAAGGACGGGTACTTCAGCTAGTAAATAATAAAATATTAAATTATAAGTTTTAATTTCATTTTCTGGCATACTGCGGAGAAGAAGCAAAACTGATTTTAGAATACTAATCTTTAAGCAGAGGGTTACAGTCAGGCTCTATAAAAATCTATCCGGGGGTCTTTCGAAAATCTTTTCTTAAATCAAAGGCTCAAAACCGTGTACATTAATTTTTCTCAAATTCATTCTGTATAAAAAAAGTTAAGCATTGGCGCAACAGCCCCTACGCTGGGCCGAGGGATGCGCTACCCACCTACGCCTTCGCGACCATTGGGCTCTGGGGTGTGGACACATTTGCATTTATCAGGTGGTCAGCCTGACGCGAAGCCCCAGTATTTAACTCGCCCAAGCAAATTTGGTCCTCATTTTATCGAGCCACTCAAGGGATGAAAGGCTGAGTAACCTTGCCCAGCCCGGGAATCGAACCTTGGACCTGTGGCATGGAAATGCAGTGTACTGCCATTAAGCCACCGGGTTTCATTCTGTATACAACCCTATATCGCAGCTCGAAAAGGGCTCTAACTTTCAGCAGCTGTAACTCGGTGAATTTTGGTCGTAGAAGGAAAATTTTTTTATTGTGCATGAAATTGTATGAAGAATTTTTTTTTTTAAATATGACTGATAGGACCGTATAAAAATTTAAATTTCATAATTTTCATTGAAACTGATTTATTAACTTCGATTGTTTCTGATATAATGGACTGTACACAATTTAAACCATTTTAACAATTGAAACTATGTGTCTCTGACTAACGGTTTAGGATAGGAAATAGCCATTGGGTACCGCCAGAACTGGACACCCTGTATTTATAATGCAAATATACATGCTTGGGGAAAAAAAAAAACTTTCAATTAATTTTTATAGTTATTGCATTTTCTATAAGAATACCTACAAATACAATGAATGCATTTTCGATTAAAAATGACTTCGGGAATATGACAGAAATTGAGTTTAGATTTGAGAACACAGCCTTAAACAAAAGGTACAATTCGATCTCAGGTTTTCCCTGCTTTGTTGGAACCGTAGATATTAGTTTAGAAGCAACAGCTGTATTTTTTAAACACGTCTTGTGGAATGGAATAAATGACAGTGTGCGTGTGGGGGGGGGGGGGGAGGAGAGGACTCGAAATGATAGCGGGTCTATAGTATCAGAGTGTGTTAATCGGGCCCTCAACTGTTTATTTAGATTCTACTTCATTACAAATGCGAGGATTTAACTCTTAAGTCATTAGCCTTTTGGCTTTCTAATATTTCTGAACAGAATAATAATATATGTATATATAAATACGCTAAGGAAAACCTTTGTGTCCCCTTTTGCAGCACATTGCGCGAACGGATGAGCATGAAATTCGGAACTAAAGTTCGTATGGAGGTGGCTGTGCGACGGTGTTTCAGAATAGTCTTTAAACGTGTCCTAGAAAAAAAAGTTGGCTGGATTTGCACCTAGCTAATCGAAAAGTACTATAGTCTGTCACCACATAAGTCAGTATTTAAAGTAAAATACATCGTTATACTAATCAGAAACTTAAATACAAAGGAAGCATTATCCAATGGAACAAGAATACGCATTGAATTTATACATCGTAATAACTGCGAAGTTTGAACTGAAATCACCGGCTAAAAGAATTTTAATTCCACTTATAAAATATTCTGGTACTATTTTACCATATCCTTTCAAAAGGCTCAATTTCCAAATGTACCTGCATTTGCGATGACAAAAAATAAATCTGAAGGACAATCATTCGAAAAAAAGGCATATTTATTGAGGCAGCACGTTTTTATACATGGTCAGTGGTACGCCTCAGTAAATAGAGTTCAATCATTCGACGGTTTAAGATTTTATAACTCCAAACATAATGGGCCTTTAGCCGAGGTCGGTTCCAAGCTCAATTTTGGAAGGGGGGCCATTAGACTTTTTAGATTTGCCTAAATTGTTCAAAACGCAAAATGGATGTGAGAAATCCAAGGTCGGTAGAGGGAGATGCCCCTATGACCCACTCGCTGGAGCTGCCTTTGCATTTAGCAAAATGTGATAGAGTTTTTACAAAAACACCGTCTTCACAGAAAAGTATGGTGGTTGTAAAGGTAAATTGTACAAAAGTGGTCACTAAAGACAGATGGTCTCTTAGCCAAGGTGGTCACTTTCATGGGTGCCGCCAGAATATTTCCCAGGAGGGGGGGGCAAAGACTACTCCAGAGGGGAAAAGACTACTTCAGCGTATGGTTACCATGTTGAAAAGAACAAAAAAGCAAGGAAAAACACTGCATACAAAAATCCGGGGGGGAGCAAGTGCCCCCCCTTACCCTATGCTGCCGGCGCCCATGGTCACTTTAGTAGGTTCCATATGGAATGGTGAGCCATACCCTTTGAAAGAAGAACTTTATTCACGCTCAAATCAAAAAATTAAATGCTTTATGGTCGAATTTCGACCACTGGCAGACAACTAGTAGTTTTAAATAAGCTAATTACGAGAGATACTTTAAATATATTAGACTGTCTCTCACACAGGCTGTGCTACAGATTTTAATAAAAGATACATTTATATCAAGTCTGAAACTTTCGAGAAAAAATGATAAAATATGCTGCATTTTGCCACATGTATTGCGCTTCTGAAAACTTTTCAGTTCAATTCTCTATTACATATAGAATTTTTGCAGAAACAGTAAACTTTTCTGCGTAAGCTACCGACAACATACAAATATACTTTTAATAGGGTAAAATGAGGAGGCGGGAGGGATATGGAACTGTTGTTATATTTTGGCTAACGAAGGTATTTTGTTTCAGAATCACATTCGTTAGTCCCAACTTGATTTACGCAGGAACCTCCAGTCATGTTATTTGAAGCGCCCTTTGCATCCGGCGAATTCTATTCTTGTAGCTTGCTTCTCAAGGGGCAAGACGTCATTTCCATAATTTTTTACTTTTGCTAATCATTTTGCGCATACATTCCTTTAAAATATTTACCCTCCGTCTTTAGCTTTTTTATATCCGCACAAATCATGAATTATATAAAAAAAGTGTGTGCGTATAATCTTTACGCGCGATTGAAATAAAACTTCTTTGACGTTTACTACACATATCACTGAAATGATTAAACTTTAACTTAAAATTAATATCATATTACAATTTAATTATATTTATTATCCATGTACTTTACAAAGATTTTACAGGGTGTCCATCCTTAATGTAACCCAATAGCTAATTCCCAAACCGTTCGGTTTAGATATGCACTTCCAATTTGAAAAATGTTTTTAGAAAGGTAAAGAATGTTTTTACGTACTTTTCGAACCAAAAAACCCACTTAGAAAAAAATTACAAAAATTAAATTTTTATACGGTCTCCAGGTCTATCACTTATATTTAGGAAAAGATGCAGTACACAAAAACAAAGTAAACTCAAAAAGTTTCATTTTATTACGATAAAAACTGACCGAGTTATGGAACTTTGAAAATCACACATTTCACCCATTTTCTGGGCCATTTTCAAGACGGTTCCTTACTAGCTTCTTGGAAATGGCCGAGAAATGGATGAAATGCATGATTGAAATGATGCTCAGTGATTCTCGTTAGGTTTCTTTGCAATTGGCGCAGGTTTCAATTACTTGGCTTTTTATCGGCTGACTGAAAGTTATCCAAACTATTAACAGTGAAATAACTCAAAAAATCCAATTAATAATTTTACTGTCATCATAGCAAATTATTTTATCGTGACTATGATATGTTCTCAGTTCACCGGGTATTTGATTCCAAGTATATCAGTATTAACAAAAGTACTATCATCATTTTTAAGGGCTAAAATAACTGACTTCTATATATCTGTTACCCGAGAGTATGTTTTGTCGGAAATATTTCCATGCACCTCATTAACAATGTAATATTATTTTCATCCCCTATTGATTGCTGATGTATTTCGATAATATTTTCACTAAACTGGCGATTAATTTCACTTTTTGGAGTATTTTGTTGGAATATTATAACCCTATTGTAACTTAATGCTGTTATTTCAAAATGGACACAACAATGGAACCATTATCCGCGCGCACGTCACTTCCTTTACTCAGCGTTACTTACGTCAGAAAAAAAAATTGAGTTACTCTCTAGTTGCGCCTAAAGAAGTTCTACTTCAAAAACTACGTGAAACCCTGCCAGTGGCGGATCCAAGGGGGGGGGGGCTCTGGGGCACGATTGCCCCCTCCCAGAGCTAGATATACGATGGATTCGGAGAGGTTTTTTTTTTGTAAATTTTCACATGAACTGAAAATTTAAAAAGTAGCAGTGTATATGCAGTTGACTCTTTGTTTAACGACGATCTCTTTTTAAGGACGATAGTTCAAAGTCCCGGCCCCTCCGACGTAGAAATATTCTATTCAAAGACGACGTTGCTTCTGTTTAACAACGATTTTTTTTTCTTTAGATAACTTTTTTTTTTCAACTTATCTGCAGCAGGGGCTTTAAGTTTGGTTTCAATAACAGATTAGGACTTTCCAGGGTCTTTTTGTAATGTGTTCATTTTAGAGAATTCATGGCTGTGTGTAGTTGGCTCATTCCAGTACGAAAACGAGGTCAGCAGAGCAAAATGATATCAAAGCGAAAGCATCTTACGCTACAATAACAGGGGGAAATTTACTTAAATACAATCTGAATTAGAATTTATCTAAAATATTAATATTTTTAACGGAATTTTTGTCTGTTAAAGAGAATGATGAGTGCAAACAAATGCTTGTAAGCAATAAAAATTCTTTTTAAAGATTGGACTATTTTCAATAGTTTAAAAACAAGTAAATTTATTTACCCGTGTTAACTATCCCCTAATAAAATTTTGTACTATAAATAATTATGACTTTTTACATTGACCAAAATTTAAATGTATTCATTTCATAAAAAGCACTCGGAACTTTCATATAAATAAATGACGTATGCATGACATGACATAAAACCATGCATCAACTAGGGCTGACAAGCAGCCGCTTAATAAATTTTATACATTGCCGTATATTGAAAAAATAAATTAAAAGTAAAATGTTTTCAGTGCGAAACAATGTACAAAAATGTCCATTTTGAAAAAAATAAATTCGACCTTTAAAACATCATTTGCAAAAAACCATTGTTTAAAATTTTCCGAGGTTGAAAAGTGTTAATAAAGTGTTAATAATTTATGATTTCGGTTTGTCTATCTGCCTTGTTTATCCGCCTGCCTGTTCTAACTGCCGTAAATATACATTGATTACTACAAAATTTATTGTTATTCTTACATACAGTAAAAAGTATCCTGTTGAAAATTATGTATATAGCATTTATAGATCTTTTACAGGAGTACTCAGAATTCCGATGCATTATGCTGTAAGCGCGTTCGTCCTTTAAAGGGTAATTTAGAGACATTTCGGGATTTCAAACGAAGGAAAATTCATATATGTTATTAAGGATCATAAAATAAAACTGCCCATCGAAAATAGTGCGTCTTTCATTTATAGTTTTTCCACAGGAGCGCTCAAAAGAGATAAAATACATTACTGTCCATGGAAGTTTTACAGACATTCATCCATTTCAAACTCAATACCACATCCTACTACATGTAATTATTTGGTGCAATGATGGTAGTGTGTCACCCTCAAAAATTACGCCAAATGTCCCCAAGCTTCGCAATTTTTGGAGATAAATTGCCAAATATGACACGGGAAAATGTTTCGAAAAATGAACCCAGCTTGACAATGTTTCCATTCTTTGACGGGAAATCAAAAAATTTTCTGAGAACATGAAGGTGTGGCAATTTTAATGGAAATTTTGAAAAATAATATCTCGCCCTCTAATTATTCGATTTACATGCAACAAAATTTCAATCTTTGAATTTTAGCGCGTGAAACATTTTAGATTGCTAAAGAAGCAAATTCTTTGCTCTCTACTTAAGCGCGATACGGCTACGTTGTATAGGAGAGATATTTACATACTTAACGCTCTTCAATAAGACTAAGGTATTTATGATCTCTGCTTGTCTGTCGTCCGTCTTCTAGTTGCCGTAAAGGTGCTATCACACGAGAGCTCTACGCACTGCAAAATGCACGTACAACACTTTTGTACTGCAGTTTTGCCCTTCAGTCAGGCGAAAACCGTTGTGTGATAGTATTTCCCTTGACACCGGACTGTTTCGAACAATGTTGAAAAATGTTTGGTATGAATGGCGAAATCGGCCAATCAGAGCTCTAGACACTGTCCACACCTTCATTCAAGATGGCGACCTCCATGCCTGCAATGTGGACGGCGGAAATAGAAGCCGATTTTATTTCCGAAGTGCAAATCAAAAACCACTATAAACTTTTTTACTGTATTTACTTAAAAATGAACCTTCGAATTCCACCGTCAATGTCAATGTTCGAATGCACGGGGCGCGACAGGACGAGTGATTTTTGTGACAAAAACAGCGATGACGTAATAACTGTTTTGTCACAAAACGAGCGATAACGTCGCCAAATCGGCAACCCCGTGCCAATCCACCAGATCGTTTTCTTGCCTTGCAATACAACCCTATACCTTGCTTTTGACAAGAAAAATGAAAGCCAAAAGAGTTGTACGAGCATTTTGAAGGGCGAAAATGCATCGTCTGATAACGGCTAGTATGCATTGATTACTACGAAATTTATGTATGTCATTCCTATGTACAGTGTGCATAGTTGAAAAACGTGTATGAAGCATTTTTAGTTCTTTTACTTAAAAAGAATTCCTGCTCATTACGCTCTGTCGTTAATCATTCTTTGAAGCGTATTTTAAGGTTATTGAGCTATCTCAATCAAAACAAAATTCATATATGCTTTTAAGGATCACAAAGTAGTGATCTGGATCAAAAACAGTGTTTGCAGCGTTTATAGTTCTGCTACAGGAGAACTCAAAAGAATTTTAAAACTTTAAGGTCTGTGTCAGTGTATTCATCCTTTTCAAGCACAATACAGTGAGTGTATAAACGTTTCTGACTGTTTACTCTTTAGTTAAAAGATGGAAATAAATTTTAAAGTTTCTTTACAGAGTGTAGCAAAATTAAATTAACAGCAATATAAAGCTTAAAA
The DNA here is from genome assembly GCA_038373885.1 of Cheiracanthium punctorium. Classification (NCBI taxonomy): domain Eukaryota; kingdom Metazoa; phylum Arthropoda; class Arachnida; order Araneae; family Cheiracanthiidae; genus Cheiracanthium; species Cheiracanthium punctorium. The sequence goes on from JAWZYV010013443.1 coordinate 11,337, forward strand.
AGAAAGATTACTTCTAAAATTTCGCAGAAGTCCTGGGTTTTGGCCTACCCCGTATGGTTGTCGATCTAACGGTCTGGGGTTTAGGGCGATTTTCTCCAGGCGTAAAGAGAATATGCGTGAGAGACCCTTAAAAAGGTCCTCCTTCTACGGCATACCCCTTTAGATAGATAGCCCTCCTGCCACTTTGCCTTAACCACTAAACTAAAATCTCGTCAGATTTATGTTAATACATCGTCAAATTTGGCGCAAAAGTATTGTTCTGTTGGAAAGTGTTTTATAATCGATGAGTTTAGCATAATTTGTCTTTCTTTCTTTTATGTTTCTTTTTTTTTTTTTCGTTTCATCCTTTTTCTTATTTTAGTTACCATTCATTTATTCAATTTTTTACTGTCATTACAGCCCATAATTAAACGTATCTTTTAGAAGCTATGCAAACTGAATCATGCATTTTTTACTAATGAAATCTTATAAATTTTTAAGCAGATAACTATATCCATTTTATTGTAATCATGGAAAAGCAATGCAAGTAAGACTTATTTGAAAATTAACCCTTTTTCTTTGAAGCTGGGAAAAATTGAAACGAAAGCAAAGATCTCCGTCCAATTCCCGAAATATTTTTAAAATCTAAACAAAAAACTATATTAACATTCAATTCATAATACTAATAAGGTAGTGATTGATCTTCACTTATTTTTACTTACAGTCATGAATTATAAAAATATTCCTTCCACTTTTTACTTAGTGCATCATTTAAGTCGATGAGTATTACATTTATATATGTGCAGATTTTTTGTGAATGACTTTTAGAGGTCGGACGTCGTTTTCCTCGTAGGACTTACATAAAACATAAAACACCTTAAGAAGTTTTTTTTTTTCATTATTTGAAATTTACGGCTTCTTATAAAATTCATGGCATAAAAAGGAACTGCGTGGTATTAGAAAACATTTTCTAACTGGAAGTAGTGTGCTAAAGTCAAAAGTTTAAAAAGTATTGTGGGATTTTCAAATCCCCAAAACACTTTTTAAACTATTAAACAACACTTTTACCTCAATAGTTTAAAAATGCAATAAAATTGCTGCTTAATAGTTTAAAAAGTGCTTTGGGAATTTGAAACTCCCAACATACACAATTGAACCTCGTTAAGACTACAGAAGTCCTTTCGTATTAGCAGACGAAAGGTAAGACTTGATGGAGAAACTGTTTTCCTTCGTGTTAAATGAAATTTCTTGTAAAGCGTTTTCGCCTTGAAAAGGTTCGATCTTTAAAGGGTCAAGGGGATTTCAATGCAACATAATTTTCTTTAATTCTTTTAACTAAAAACTCTAATAGCTATGTTCTGCTTTCAGAAAGTCAGTACTTCACAATATTTCATAATCATCGATCTTCTACGTTGTCAACAGAAAAAAAAAAAAAAAAAAAAAAAAAAATACACCACGATATTTTAATACAACTTTATTTTCTTTAATTCTTTTTCACTAGAAACACTGATAGTTATGGTCTACTTTCAGAAAGTCAGTACTTCTCAAAATTTCATAATCGTCGATCTCCAACGTCGTCAAAAAAAAAAAAAAAACGCGACATTTTAATACAACTTTCTTTTCTTTAATTCGTTTAACTAAAAACTATGATAGTTATGTTCTGCTTTCAGAAAGTCAGTCCTTCACAAAATTTCATAATCATCGATGTCCAGCGTAGTCAAAAAAAAAAAAAAAAAAAAAAAAAAAACACGAGATTTTAATACAACTTTATTTTCTTTAATTCTTTTTCACTAAAAACTCTGATAGTTATGGTCTACTTTCAGAAAGTCAGTACTTCACAAAATTTCATAATCATCGATTTCCAGCGTTGTCAAAAAAATACGAGATTTTAATACAACTTTCTTTTCTTTAATTCTTTTAACTAAAAACTATGATAGTTATTTCTGCTTTCAGGAAGTCAGTACTTCACAAAATTTCATAATCATCGATCTCCGTCGTTGTCAAAACAACCCGTACCATGTGGAGAGTTCTTCAGCAGAATAATAAAAGTAGTTAAAATGGTGCACAAACTACTTTAATTTCGATTTCTCTCAGACATAATGTTTGACAATATTCTTGCGCATTCTAATATTGACGCACAGGGAATTTAGCAATGGTTGAATGCTCTCAAGGAGTGCATTATTTATCAGCCTTATTGACACATCTAATTATTCATGCACAGTACGTGCGGTCCGTTCTGATAATGAATAAAAGTCAAATAAAAGTTAGTGTTAAAATAAAGTGCTAAGTTTCGACTCTATTGTCTAAGAAGCATGGGTTAAAATCAGTTTCCCTGTGATATTACACAAACGTAAAAAGGGGGGAAATAAACTGAAATTTCTATACCATGCCTTTACAGCTTGTACTGGTCATTAGTATTCGAAATATAAATGATTCCTTTTGCACATGTACAAATTTACGGTGCATGTATGTGTGCAATCAGTTATTTTCGTCTGTGTTCCTAAAAGTTTTGAGAATAGAAGAAAAATATGTCTAAAAAAAGGCGTCATTTCCTTAAAATGCTTAATTTATTGATCGTAATGTGAAGATTCTTTTTACGTAAATTTAGTTCACTACAAGATTGGATTTTTTAAAATTGAAATTTAGTTTATTTATTAAAAATAGTTAATTGAAAACTTCAGAAATTTTGTTAAAGTTAATTAAGATAGCTAAATAAAAATTGTTTTTGTCCGAACAATTATTAAGGCTATTATTTGAAGAAAAATAATTTTTTTTGGCCCTTATATATAAGTGTTGCTTAAAATGAACTATTTTCGTCACAGACATGAAAAATTTAGAAATTCTCTTCACAAGCTATACTGCGAGAAATTACAAACTTAATGCCAATCCTGAAACTTTAAGAAAAAAAAAAACCTGAACATCGAATTCCATTCCAGAATTTTCTGAAGCATGACATATTTAGCGAAATATTACACGTTTATAATTTTTTTCTGTTAGTTTTACAACTGGAAAAAGTTTTTTTTAAATTCATTATAGTCTGTACAGTCTGTAATACAGCTTATGAAAAGATATCTAAAAAGTGTTCAAGTCTCTGACATAATTAGTTTATTTTAAATTCTGATCACATACACGCACCAGTGGCGTAGCCAGAAAATTTTCATGGGGGGGGTATGACTCCTGCATATAAACATATATGTATACGTGAGTGTGATAAGGGAGTGAAGAATATACATTTTGTATGGCAAAAAGTTCCTCATGGGGGGGGGGGTATGACCCCATATCCCCCCCTTGGCTACGCCACTGACACGCACACATGAGTTTCTTGAAAACAGTACAAAGAGAATTTTTTCCTCTTGAATTTTAAAAGTAGGAAAATCAACTATCTTAAAACAACCATTTTTTTATACTAAATAGGGCTAAAAACGATCTTTAAGAAAATACAAAACATGAAAATAGTAGTATTGATAATACCTAGAAAGAAATTGATTAATTACAATCAAAACAAGATAAAAGAAAAAAATCTCCTCACCCCCGCCCCCCTTCTTTGTTTCATAATGCTGCAGAAAAAAGTTCTGATAGCTTTTTCTTAATCAATAGCAAAATAGCTTATAATGATAATGTTTTATCTCCGAAATTCTTTTTCTTTCTGTTCCTTTTTTCTTTTTTTTTTCTTGTTTTTTAATATCTTAACTATTGAAGTGCAGTTAAAAGTTATAGATAATTTTATAATCTACGAAATGGGTTCTATAAAGTTTTTGTCAAACTTACAGTTAGTTACAAAGCTATAATTTAAAAAAAATATTTACAATTCTTTTTAAATGGCAATACACCTGATCCTAAAAGCTGAATTTTAAACTTATGTTAGCCTTGTCATAGCAGAATGGAAAATCGGAAAAGTTTTAGCCCCTACCCCCCAAACGAAAAACAGCTTCTTATATGCTGCCTCCGGTATAAATGAAATGATCTTCTAAATTTTCATGCCTATTTCTGACAAAACTTTAGCAACGTCTTCCTTTACAGATAAATTCTTAACTCATTTACACAGAATAGGTAATTAGACTTTTTTAAACTTAAATACTTATATCAAATTATAAACATAATTCTTATCAATTTTTAAATTATAATAGCCTATATTTTGGCAGTAAAAGTTTGAAGTAATGCTTTTTAAGTCATAGAATCGAGGTGTGTCAGTACAAGAGTACATTTTGAAAAAATATCAAATATTAAAAGGTGAAAGCGTCCCCTTTCTATTTTTACTCATGTTTAAAAACACATTATTGAACGTAATTGATAATATTTTCTTTTTCCTATAGAAGTATTATGCTTTTTTTTTTTTTTTTTTTTTTTTAAAGAAGGATATATTCTGAAAGTGTCATTACAATGTCATATATTTATTAACAGACCTCCATTTCGGACATTTCTCAGGAACAGTACCTTCGGAAAACCAAGTTTGTTGTTAGTAGATGGAATGGTAATGTAGTTTTCGGAAAACATATGATGAAATCCGTAAATACTAAATAAATGCTCTGTCAACGGTCACAAAGTTTTCTTTCTGCAGGTGATACACTAAAATGAAAATTTAAATGAAAACACAAAATAGGCTACTAATTTTGTCAACTTGAGAGGTAGTGTCCTTCAATCCGCCCTTCATCACCAAGAGCCCTGTTAATAAAGTGGATCCAAAATAAGGGGGGGTAGGGAGGCGATGCCTCTCTTAAGCACACTTGAATTTAAAAATCTGTCGATTTATAGAAGTTTAATCCACCAATCAACTGAAATTTAATCTATTCAATATCGTTATGGCAGAAGCGCTCCGGCGAAATCTTTTCTTGACCGTTAAAAAACTCCCCCTTATCCCCCTGGAGTTCCATCCGTCGCATTCACCATCTAAAGGCTGGAACTCTCGCCACTCCAGGAGGTGAGGGGACTTTTTAACGGCCAGTTTGCCCTTACAGGGTACTGAAATCGAAATATTTATGGAATTTTAATGACCAGTCTGGATCCACTGACAAAAGCTAACCCGTGGAATCACAAAACACGCCCCCCACAGCTGAGGAAGACTTTTTTTCCGCCGTAGAACACATTGAATTACCATTGGAGCCACGACACCGCCCTCACGTGAGTTTCGGGCTTAAGCGGGCCTTAAGGCCAACTTTTACAACTGCGTTTTTTGCTGCAGAAGAGGGTAATCACTGTTTTGGAATAGACACTGGCAGAACCGTTCTCTCTTTATTGTGTGTGTGGGGCGGAGTTTGTGGTTTAACACATTCAAGTTTTGTCGAGGGATCCGGAATTAAAAAATCGTAAAATTCGATAGAAAATTGTCCTTTTATCCCTGGTAGTGACGTCAAGACGCGGCTTATTAGCATCGGCTTTTATTCCTACCCCCACGCATTGAAACTTTTCTGAATCCCCACCGCTGTTAAGTTGGAACAATTTCACCCAGTCCGAAGAATTCGATTTATTAAGAACTAACGGACCGCTGCCCGGGGTCACTCTCTCGTATTACTACTGCAGCATTCATTTCCATACGCTTCCATTTGAGAGTAATTAAGCTTCCTGTCTGCGAAATAGGCGTTCTGGGGGTTCTGCTTCCCCTCCCCCCGACGAAGTCAAAAAAGCAACACAACATCGCACGATATTGATTGTCTGCGAGGCGGGGCCACGGAAAGCATCCAAAGAGAGAAATAACGACTTGGTCAGCTCACGAAGGGGCATTCCGTTTCTCGGAGGATCTAATGGTATATTTATTCGATTAGCGTAGCGTTTGTTTTAGAATCACGCGCTAGATGCACAGGTTTTGCGTTTCTGCAAGAGAAAAATAAATCTAAGCACGTTTTGGTTTTTTTTTCGTTTTCTAAGCTTTTCCAGGCACGTTTACAACGCTTTCCAACAAAGGGTTTATGATATCGGTTTTTCCTGTCCCTGCCTCTTAACCCTTTCCCAATGCTGAAAAAAGGGCACAGCCAGCTGCGTCACAAAAACGGGTCTCTAGATCTGTGGCACGCGATGAACGTTTCGATCGTCCGCCATCTTGCTGGTAGTTAAGTCGAGCGATGGCAACGGATGCCCTTTTTCTAGCATTGGGCAATCTATCCAGCTGTTCTCGCATTCTTTCATTTTTCAGCAGATGTCAGTGCTGTTAAAAATAATCGTGACAATTTCTTATGGGAAAGGACGTGCTAAAAAGTAAAGGATTCTCGTGGAGTTATGTCACCCGCAACTATTTTTATAGAAATCAAATCTATTCCTCGTGATTGGCAACAGTCAAAACGTCAGAGTTTGGTGTCCTCACGGCGAGGACACTGCGCGTTAAAGGGTTAACGATGCATTTTGGAAAAATCGTGAAAATTTGGCGCATAAATACAAACATATTAACTATTTCAAGCGCTTCAAAATTTTTAGTGTTTTTTTAACCAGCAGTACTATACACTTAAATGAACGATAAACCTGTAGCCGTTGCTAAACTTTTAGAAAATATTTATAAAAATCGAAAATTTTGCTGCGCATATCCATGTTTAATAATTTTTTCTGGAAATTCCATTAAATACACCGTTTCATAATTCATTTCAATGCTTAGTGCAACTCATAAAAAAATCATCATGATTTTTTTCGAGTCTCTGGTGCGATTAGTTTATTTTATTTGGTGTACCAACACAATGAGCAGATTTGGTTTTAAGACATGCAACCTTAACTGCCTTAAGGCAGTTCTCTTACGAAATCATGCAACTTTTGAATAAATTTTTTTGTAGAATTCAATTGAGCTTGAGGCTCGAAAAATTTAGAATGTCTCTTTACAAAATGCACTGAGAACTATTACAGAGAATGAACCTGTGGCAGTTATCAAACTCAGTAAAAAAATGCTAAATTCCTGAATTTTGGAATATTTCCCTTAACAGGTAACACTTCGACCCATTTTTGAAGGCAATTTTTATACTTGTGAATTTTTTCTGGAAGTTGCATGAGACATATAGACTGGTTGTAAATATTAGTTTATAGTGAATTAAGCGAAGTGACATTATTAATTTTTTCGAGGGTTAAATATCATTAATTTGTTTTTAAAGCTGTTCAAATTTCTGTGACGCATATCACTTTTCAAAAGAAGCACTCTTAAGAGTGTACGTCTTAGAAGCAAAATCTGCCTCACGGTCCTGGTATACAATTTAAAATAAACTAACTGCATCTCTGACAGGAAAAAAATCAGGATGATTCTTTATGAGCTGCGCCCCACCATGGCCGAGTAGATAAGCCACTGAACACGGTAGATGGCTAAAGAGTGAAGGTCCCGAGTTCGAGCTCGGCCAAGCGGCTGTCGGCCTAATGGTCTGGGGTTTTGGTCGGATTTCTCCAGATGTAACGTGAATACGCGTTAGAGCCTCTTAAAAAGTCATTCGATAAAGGCATCTCCCATCCTAGGCAGATAGCCCATGCATAGCTTGGCATAACAACCCAAACAAATAATCTTTATAAGCTGCACTAAGCACTGAAAAAAAAAAAAGAAAAGAAAAGAAAAGGAGCCTTTTATCAAACTTTCGGAAAATATTCTTAGTTAGGTAATGGTGCAACAAAATTTTTCGAAGAGTAACACATTCTGCAAAATTTTCGATTTTTAAGAATTTTTTTCTAAAAGTTTCGAAACGGATTTAACGTTTATTTCAATGTATAGTACAATTTGTGAAGAGACATTCTGAAAAGTGTTTGGCATAATTTGTTCTTTTGTATTTTTGTACGAAGATCACATACAGAGGCGTCGACTGTACAAAATTTTCATAAGAGCAGTAGAAAGAATTTTTTCGGGAGAATGGGGAAGAACGACTGGACTTTTTTAAAAGAAAAATCCCCATTAGTTGATATTTATTCAAGCGCTTTGAATTTTTTTCTGAATTTTTTCTCGCAATCTGTTTTTCTACAAGAAAATCTAAAAATTCCTGGAAATTTTCCGGGTGTTCACGTGATCTTTTCTATAGGTGCTTAAGCTCCAGCGCACCCCATTCAATTTTTTTTTAATACTAGGGGCCAAGGCCCCCAGACTCGCTACGCTCGCTTTTCGTATGAGGCATTCGGCCCCTAATAAGGCTTATTCGTAAAAAAGACATAATTTCAACAGACAAAACCCGAAGATTGGATCAGATAGAATGTTACTGAGCTACGCATTGCTTGGTTCCTGCATGTTCATTGGTACATAAAAATTTAAACTTCACACTACAGTAGACCCCCCTCCCCCTCATAACACGGAAGATATTTTGTTATGGGAATCCGTGTTGTACGGGTCCTGAGCTATACTCCACCTGGAGTGCGGACTCCGCTTATAATCGCTGGAAAAATTATTGGCACTCCTCAGAAACACAATGATATTTAATGTTGCCATTCAAAAGTATATTAATTAGGAGCTAAAGCGTAATAAAATCAGAACATCTGTTTCAACTGTATTTTTAATAATGTAAAACCTATTGGACACCTTGCGAATTTGCCCCCCATAGCGATTTTTCATCATTTGGCGACTTGCGTACATGTAAAGTTAATAAAAGCTACGGAACAGATAGGATAGCTTGCCACCAATGGCGACTTTTCATTATTTGGCGATTTACACATGCTCACAACCTATAATTACTGTTTATTTAAGGTTACCGGAAAACCGTTATCCCTATTTTCATTTACATAATCGTTTGCAGATTGGCTTACTTAGCACCACGAATTATACCATCTCGTCGCGCTAGCAAATATCCAAAGTGTACTATAACTGCTATAATGGCATAGTGAACGCCGCCAAATATTTCTACTGGTAGCAAATAATCCAGTTGGACTAAACCGGCTTTAAAATAATCTGCATTTTAATTATTTTTCAAGATATTAGTTATTCTGTTTTGGAAAAACGAATAATCGCTCATTCTAAACTCCTGTTGTCTAAGCGAACTTACAATTTGAAAATTGTCAGCTTTGTGTAACACATTTTGAGTTACTTATTTCATATAGTTTTTATTTTGGCGTAAAAGGGGCGTAATTCTAACTCATGTTTGTAAATTTCACGCGATTCTAGATACTTGGAAACGCTTTGTTGTAAAGGAATGAATGATTTTATGCCAAATCTGGCAACCATTCGGTTTATCTTTTCAGTTTTTTATTAATATCTTCTAAAATAATTCGATTTTCGAAATTTAAATCAGCTTAGCAGGTTCCTCGGAATTTTTCGAATCTGTGGGCACCTTAGTCGAAACTCAAATATCCCCACGGTTTAGGAGGAGATAGGGAAACAAACTATTGACAGCGCCAGCGACAGCGACCTTTACTTTTTTTTAGAATAGAGAGACACCATAAATATGTATCGAATGTCTCAAAATGATGATATGCTAATGATATGTACTGTGCTATACCACAGCAGTGTACCAAGGGGGGGGGGGACTACAGATGTAATTAAACTTCATTATAGTGACAACTCTCTCATAACTTCACCGTTCTATTTTTCACCCATAGAACAAAACTCTCTCATAACGTGACTCGACTATAGTGTCATAAATAATCAAGTCTGTTCAGCGATATTGCAACCAAGTTCAACTGTACTTATATATTGTCTGAAAGCATTTATATTTAATACCTAATATTTTATTTTATTTATTTGTTTATATTGTTATTGTTGCTGAAACTCCTGCAGAAACACATTGAAGAGGTTTTAAATTAAAATAGTACGTTCGTTTATATTAATTCAATGAAAATTCTCTATTTTCAAGAAATTTTCTTAAAGATTTCGTTTTATATATTTCTTTACCTCTAGAAGTAGGCAGGAGATACTTTTGTTGGTTCTATGGATGCATTCAAGGCTGTAGCCATAAATAAAAATTCGGGGGGAAGGGATATGTAGAGCTGAAATTAAATTTCGGGAGAGGTAGGGCATGTAGCGTTAAAAGTTTTTTTCTCTTTAATTGATCTCCAGAATCAACGCAAATAAAAAATTACTAATGCATTGATTAAAATTACGTGAAAGGATCAAACCCCCATGATCCCCCCCCCTGACTACGGCTTTGGGTGCGTTTAAATACTATACTATGCAGGCCCCACAAGTGGCCGAGTGCAAAGCGCTCTGAACTGGGAGACGGAAAGTGCCTGGTTCAAACCGGTCGCGTCCGTCAACCTAGCCGTTAAGAGTTTGTGATTTTCTCAGCAACTTTGCGTAAATACGGATTAGGACCCCTTAGAAAGACTCGCACCTCCCTTCGGCCTAGATCCCTGGTGTATATAACCTGCCGTAATCACACAAACAAACAAACTGAAAGTAGTGTGTATTACAGATGAGTTCGGGCTCATTTTTTAAAGCCCGAGGACTTTTAATTCGAACCCCAGCGATATTAAGTAAGTCGAAGCCCCAGCCTGAGCCCGAAATTTCGGCTAATAGATAAATAAAAGGCAATGACTTCACTGATAGAATAGCACAAATTTTGCCATTTGTGCAACTTAAAGACATATACAATAGCAAACTCTTAATGCACTTTCTAATTCTTTATACTTAAGTTTATCAAATGTAATAATAATTAGTTTATTTCTCCCATGAATCACTTTTTAAAGTCTCTTTACAAGGAGTGTGTTCGAATAAAGGAGAATTTTCCGACAATGGCTGTGGTTCCTAAACCGGAAAGCAACAACGAGCATGGAATGGCAGTCTTGCCGTGACGTTTTTGCAATAAAAGGATCGAATACATTGATTATTTACGCAATTAAAAATGTTTTATAATCGACGCATTTGATATGATTTATGCTTCTTGTTTAAGTTGAATTTAAGGAGAGAGGAAAGGAAAGTGGTTTTCTCAGAGACATTGAAAAGTGAATGCTGTTATGAAATTAAGTCTTTTTTTTATAATTCCTGTAGTGTTTGTAAATAATTTGTTAAGTTTCGCTTTTGCAGTTGTTACAGTTTTAGTGTTAAAATAGGGTAAGATGGGGGTAAAATGAGTTGAAAACAGACATTTCTTTGATTTACTGGCTGTTTTCTGTTACTAATATTGTTAAACATGCAACTTTTTTGTGTTACTTTAGGCAATATACATTCATCCCTTACACACCTGAAAATATTTTACATAGCGATATTAGTTATGCAAAAATATTAAATTTTATTAAGAGCTCTTTTTCAATAAAGGTGGGATAAAATCAGTAATATATTAAATAAAAGATTTTAAAAAATTAATATACTTAATCAAATATTATTCTTCTTCTATCATGACTTAGAAATTATTCAAATTTAAAAATATTATGGCCAGGGCTGTTAGATTTCGGTTTCAGATAAAAATAGTATTCTGACACCTCATTGTTGCTGGGTAAGGCGGGGTAAAATGAGTAGGCATTTCTTTTTGATAAAGCGCGTTTTAACTTATTTTCCGTCTATAGCCTATATTGTCAAACATTTGTAGACAACATTTACACTCATTAAATGTTTATTAGGAGCATATAGGAATATCAACTAAGTCTGATTGTGTACCCATTTTACCCGACCGCAAAGACATAAATAAACAAATAAATAGACAAATAGAAACTTACTTTTTTTTTATAATAAACTGTTTAGTCTTTTCTAAATTGAAAGTAATAACAGAACTTCTTAGATATTAAGGAATGTAAGTTTCTTGAAAGATTTTTGGAGACACACGAAATGAACATGGATTCAATAAGCAGATAAAAACTAATATTTTGTTTATCAATACAGTTAATAAATCATTTAGTGAGCATTTATCATTACCATTAACTTCTGAAAACATAGGCTAAATAATAAATATAATTGTAAAAATAGTTTATTTATATCTTCGAAAAAAATTATATTTATCAAAAAGAAATACTTATCTATTTTACCACAAATATATATACATATGTATATATATATATATATATATATATATTACAATGAACTCGTCTAGATGACATGAAGAGCACGTAATTAAGTGCGAGTATTTAACTGTTGCTGGAGAAGGTAAGGAAACATTCTTGCACTTAAGCTGTTGATCTAAGCGAATTTGATAGAGGGCAGATTGTAATGGCTCGAAGACTCGGAATGTGTATCTCCGAAACTGCACGACTGGTTGGTTTTCACGATCTGCGGCTGTTGGTATTTATAAGAAAAATGGATTAATGGTGAAACCAGCAATTGCCGGGCGTCCACGCATCATCAAACCTTTTAAAATCAGCCGATTCATTTACTGCAAAAACATCTGTAACGCGTCTTTGCCTTTGTTTGTTCATCTCTTGTCGTACATCGACACATATTTTACGAGTACTACGGATGTTCCTTCATTTATTAAATCTTCTGCATCAGTATTATCGTCATTATTAGATTAAACAACAAATTAGCGATGTCTTCATCTGTCAGATACTGGAAGCTAGGCTCCATGCATCACCTTGAAACCACGCTAAAGTAGCTTTCTGAGCGTTTTGGAACTGGACAAATAGTGTAAAATTGTTTCCATGGTAAAATTCTCACGCAGCTTTAAAATTATAAAATAAATAAAATTTTGATAGGAAAATTTGTTCCTAAATTATTTACACAATCTTTAATACATGAAAACATATATTCTAATAGCTAACAAATAAATTAAATTATGGATGCATTGCTGTGAAAACTGGAACGAAGTGACCGCGATTTTATGTCACAAGCGCTTGGAGGGCTAGACAAGATTCTAATTCACATCAGTGTCGCTTTTACAAGCATGATAAGAAAAATGCATCTCTTTATTTACTTGAGTCCGTTATTAGCACGGATATTACGCGCACAGATAATCGAGAGAATATTGTACTTGTAATGGCATACCCCCGAACCTCTCTTAGTGCTATACTGAGAGCTATACATGTCTGTCATGCACGGCAAAAAATATTTCCTTTTACCGTGGGAAAAACTAAAACTTCACTTTCCATTAATAAATTGAAGAGGGGAGGCGGGAACACCTGCACAAAATCTATCTTCTTTTTCATCTTAAAATTTAATTAGCAGTTTCAAAATGAATGAAAAGCTTCACATTAGCTAATTTTTCCTTAGTCAAAAGTAAATTCCGCAGTTTCTTATAGAAAGAAACCATAATTAGCAAGATATAAACTTTTCACATTTTTCAAAAATTAATCTTTTGAATTATCTGTTTCGTGATTAACACACAAGAAATATCTTTCACGGATGCAATCATCTATTAAATCAGTTTTGTTTGTGTGTAGCTGAAGAAAAATCCTCCTTTTCGTACTTATCTTCACTCTAAATTAAATAGAGGGAGCTTTGTGACATTTATTTTATTTTATTTTTTAACTTTTTAAAGGAAAAGGAAATATATAAATAAATATTTAAAAAGCTCGACTGAATTCTTTTCGTGTCACGTATTTTTCAATTAAACTTGACGTATTAATCTTCTTTAAATTTTTCTATGCTTTTGGAAACTAATCAAAAGATAAGGATTAATTGAAAGCACTCTGAAAAAAGAAAAATTATAATGCAATGTTGCATATTGCGAGAGAAACTGGAGAGTATTTGAAGATAATGTTCTTGGCACCACCGTGGTACAACTTTCAGGTTCTTGAGATTTGGGCAAATTTTCGAATTTAGTTAAGTATTAACGTATTTTAACTCTTTAAATCACAATTGTTTCTATTGCATTCGCCGAAGTTTTCGCAAATGTTCCAGTGATAATTAACTTTCGACATGCAACAGTAAATTTACAGGTAAATATCATATTTTTACTGGCTCTGGAGTGCTGTCAACTAAAAATGCAAGAAAAACCTTTTTATTTATTTTTATTACTTTTATAAGAGTAACACGGTAGCTATTTAACCTTTCAGTCTTATTTTATTACTAGCTGAAGTACCTGTTCTTTGCTCAGAAGGAAGCAGACATTTATCTAACATTCGTTAATGAAAGAAGTTTATTTGATGGCAGCAGAAAATTTTTTTAATAGTTGCGTCAGAATACCTTCCCTAACCTAAAGTAAAAAATCTGATGTGGACACCACACGACTTTCTTGTGCGTCTTCCATTAACCATAAGTCATAAATATTTTTGATGCATTTTATCTAAACCTATTTTGTTTGAAAAAGATAAAACAATGCTAAGGTTTAGCGATTTCTATCCAAATATTTGAGATATCGCCAAGCTGGGTTGAATTTGAAAGATTTGCTTTTAACACTAATGTGGGCGATATTTCGCCAAAAGCAGACAAGCTTGAGATAGTTAGCGAGGTTTTGGTCATTGCCGAAATATTGATTCATCACAGACTTTTAATGAATTGAAGGTATCCATAAACTTTAATGTACTTAAAGTATTTTGGATGATCCTGACAATAAATTAGTTAGTTGGTTGCAATCAAAAAAGAGACGCACAGTTAGATGTTACAATAGTTCTAAGTACAAAATTTCAACATTCCGCAGTTAAAAGTTTTAGAGTTATGCGAAATACGTGATTATTATTGGCGTTAAATTTGGCGATATTTAGGCAATCTACGACTAATAGTTTTTGAGCTATGCGAGTTACATTCATGCATACACACGTGCACCAATTTTTGAGGAAGGCTCATGACCGTCGTCGGACCATTATCTAACTACATGGTAGGAAGGTATTGTGTTTAAAATGAATGAATATCTCTAAAACTTCCATTAACCATAATGGGTTGGAATTTTTTGAATGTTCCTGTGAAAGAACTGTAAGTGATAAAAACACTATTTTTGATGAAGAGATTCATTTTGTAATCCTTAATAACATCTATCACATTTATAAACATTTGATTCGTTTGAAATAACTTAATATCTGTAAAATATGCTTTAATGAATTTCTGCCCATAGAGCGTAATGTATGGAAAATCTTTAGAGGGGCCCTGTAAATAAACTATCCAGTCGATTGGAGTCAAAAAGAGTGGTGCACAACTAGATATTACGACAGTAATAAATACAAAATTTCAACATTCTACGACAAATAGTTTTTGCGATATGCGAGTTACATGCATACGTACAGATGTTAGGGAGAAACTGGTCTAAATGGACTTGCGGTCGGTCAAAATGGAAAAATGAACATACATACATGCGTACGATGAGATGTCTCGCAAAAACTCTTATAAAAGTAAATTCAGGGGAAGTCCAAACCGATTTTTTCTGAATCCAAACCGATTTTTTCAAAATCTGGATTTCGAAATTTTTCACGATCACATTACTTCCTTATATTTCGTACAAGGAAGTAAAGAGGACAATCTGCAGTTTTCATCTTGCTAGCAGAACTTAGTAGCTTCTTGAGTTGCGTATCTAATATCTTCATGCATGTATCAAAATTCATAATAAGGATGGTTCCAATCAATCCGACGTGGGGAGGGGGGAGGGCTGTTCTACTACAATGAGCGGATGTGAAAGAGCATCTTCTAGAGCAATAAAATAAGTCGCATTTGTATTAATGAAAATTAGAATCAATACATCGGTTTTTTTAAGAAAAAGAAAAAAAACTTAAGGAAAATAGTTTTTTTTTATATATATATATTTTCCTTAATCTTTTAACTTTCGTCCTGTGCGGTTGTTATTTCTATATGTATGTACGAGTATTAATATCATACTGTTTATAAGGTTCAATTTATTCTGTTTAAGAAAATCTTAACACTTTGAAGAGCAACCATTTCCCAATGCTGAAAAAAAAAGGACAGCCGTTGCTACAGCTCGATTTAACTACCAGAAAGATGGCGGTCCATCAAAACGTTCATCGCGTGCCTCAGATCTAGAGACGATTTTTTGACACAGCTGGACAGCTGGCTGTACGGCCGACACAGCTGGCTATGCGTGCGCACAGCCAGCACAAAAAATGGTCTCTAGATCTGGGGCAAGCGATGAACGATTCGATCGACCTCCATGTTGCTGGTAGCTAAATCGAGCGGTGGCAACTGCTGCCGTTTTTTTTTTCAGCACTGGGCAGTCTCCATCCAGTTGTTCTTCTATATCAATGTATTTCCAGCGTATTCTCCCAGTTCTCAGCAGATGCCAGTGCTGTTAAAAATAATCCTGACAAAGTTTACGGGAAATTATATACTAAAAAGTAAAGGATTTTCCTGTAACTATGTCACCCTCGAGTATTTTTAAAGAAATCATATTTATTCTTCGTGACTGACCACAGTCAAAACGTCAGAGTTTTGTGTCCTCGCGGCGAGGACACTGCGCGTTAAAGGGTTAAAGAGTAGATCTTTTTTCAAGATAAAATGTGAATTGGACAAGTGAAAAACATCGATGCTAAAAAGCGTATGCTTGCGAAACACTAGGGATGTAACAAATATTCGACCACTATTCGGTATTCGGCCTATTCGGCTGTGTTGCCGAATATTCGGTAGGTCGAACTGTAAGTTGGCCGAATATTCGGTAAGCCGAATATTGAACAGGTATTCAACTGAATAGTTGTGGCCTAATATTGCTACATATTCAGCTGAATAATTTCAGAACTAAGAGAAAAAAAATATATTTTAAACATGTATTTCTAAATGCATTTACGAATAATATTGCTTAGTTATACTTTAATATGTTAATTTCATATTATAAAAGATCCTGAAACATTGAATTTTAAGCCGAATGAAGCATACTCTAACGTATTTAATAATATTACAGAAATGCAGACTTTTCTATTTAATGACACTACTTGACTTGGCATTTTACCTTCTTTATGGGGTGAGGGTAAGAGGAATCTTTTCAGATCCTCAATTACAAACATAATTTTAAAAAGCTGCTACATGTTTTTGCCCAGTGGCTGTAAAACCCAAAGCATGGTGTGATTATTTATAGTTACCAGATTATACAATAGCATATTTATTAAATTATGAATATCTCAAAATATATATATGCTGCTATTAGTGTTTAACTATGTAAAAGATACTTTTTCATGACCAAGATTTTTTAGTTTTACTGTTGTGTGTAATATACTGTTGTGTGTTTTTAAGTACCTACAAATAATATAAAATGAATTCTAATTAGTCTTTATTTAGTATTTAATTACAAATGTGAAAAGCGACATTTTATTTACAATTAAAATGAAATTTAAAAAAACTAATATTCGGCCTAAACTATGCGCCGAATATTTGGTATTTGGCCAAATCACTATTCATTACATCTTTACGAAACATCATGACCATATAGGTCACTTCGGTAAAAGTAACCCAAAAGCTTGCTTGCTCCATGCGACGTCACTGAGTTATTAGAAACATGGAGCAAGCCTACTAGAATATTTAATTTACTGATTGAGAAAATGTAAAGTTTGGATTTTTTCAACATAAAAATTAAACTGACTGTGTGAAAAATACAGATCGATGTTAAAGAAGCATTGGCTTTTGCTTCAATAAATTGATGGACTAAAACATGGATATTTTTTTAAAAAATTGTTTTGAAAACATCGACATGGATGTCGCATCCCTACTATAACAATACATTTAATCTCTCTTTGCCCACTTAAAATAAATAATTCATTCCATTTTCTGTTTTTAACATTTATCTTAAACCCTGCGTTGTGGCGGGACCCCCTCAATTAGAGGGTCCCCCCCCCTCTACTCTCCACGTACACACTTTAGGACAGACAGATTACAAACTAAACAAAAAAAAGTCATTTAATGGTGGATCTTTAGTGGATTCACCATTAGATCCCCAGTGGATCTTTCCAACAGGATGGCTCTCTAAGGGAGAAAGTTTTCGAAAATCTGCTACCAGGGTCCTTTACTAACCTACAAATAACTAGTATATTTGATAAATGTTCAATAATTTATCACCTTGAACAAATGGCGGTGGTAAATAGGCATGAATAGGAGTCTCCATATTTTTGAGACGGCGATTATAACGGCCCCATTTTTTTTAACCATCATACATAAAGCCTCATCATGGCAGAGTGGATAACACACTCAAAATGGTGGACTGCTGAAGTGTGAAGGTCTAGCGTTCCGGCTTATTGCGCTGTCTGACGATCTGGAGTTTTGGTCGGTTTTCTCCAGGTGTCACTCGAATACGCGTTAGAATCCTTTAAAAGTCCTTTGACCAAGGCAGTACCCCCCCCCCCATCCTTCTCAGATAGCTCTTGCGTAGCTTAGCCGTAATGCATCATGATACTTAAAACTTTTCTCATTAGAAGATTTCACTCGTTCACGGTATTCTAAACACGCCCCTCCACTTTTCCCAAACAAGACCTTCTGTCGGGATTTCGCAGTTTCCGATTCGAGATCAGCGGAAATGCAGTGATGAATACAAGTATTTTTAAACACTTTTTACAGCATTCTATCTTTTCGTTAAAATTGTACGAAAGGAATAAATGCAAATCATAAGAAAATGCATAAATTTATTTACAGCTGGTAAGGAAGTATTACAATAGTTTTTCCCGGTCAGAATTCAAAGCTAATCTCAACAGTCAGGCAAACAGCCAAAAATGCACTTACCTTTATGCATTCACTGCACAAGTAGAAAAATATTTCGTTAGCAGCAGTAGAGTTTGTCTTTGAACTAACACAAACTTTTATTATGCATAATATATTTGTATCTGATATCTCTGAATGGTGTAAGGATGTAACGCTTTTAACGTAGAATTATGTTTCTCCATTACTATATCCTATAAGTAAAGAAAAAGAATTCTTTTCGACGTCGTCAAAAATTTCAATATTACTCCGTTTAAAAATAAACTGAGTGAAATAACCAGGGTGAATTGACTAAACTACTCGGTATTTATTTTACGGCAGTCGAAAACTTTAAGTCATAAATTAAAAATTGCTTGAGATTGATAAACTCTGCCACAAAATTTCCGTCACTTTCGTAATTTGTGAGATTCTAAATAGCTCTTCGAGATTACAAAGGTTGACATTTTTCGCAAGATGGAGGATTTTAATTAGAAACGGCTTATCAGATTTGTTGCGATTACATGGATTACAATACATCATGTCCTCTTAATAAATATTTCGTGTATGTTAAATTAAAAGTGTTTATGGAGAACTTAAGTAATATTTTCTGTTAAAACTCATGAAAGCCTTTGATTTTAGTTGCAAGATTTTTTTCCCTCACAAAATACATTCTGTTTCTATGCTCATACAAATAAATATATTAAGTTCCTGATATCCAAAACGTTTCAACGATGTAAATTCTAAGAATAAACAAATTATATTTCAGTCTCTCTTAATTTATAACGGATGGAAAATTTTAAAACGCTGCTAAAAATGATAGTTTTGTCATTCAAAATCTTTCTTTAAATGTATGTCGTGAATTATGTTCGTCATTTTGAAAAAATGCACAAGTGAGTTAAAAAATGATTAATAATCTCTTTACTATCTTATAGTGTACAAACATCTTTCTTAAACTAGGGATCGGCAGGAAAGGCACCACGTCTTTAAACAGGGTCGTGTGGTAGTCCAGTGGTTAAAACGTTGGACTGGTGGCCGGAAGGCTGCGGGTTCGATTCCAACGTACCACTAAAGACCATCGTGTGCATGCGGTGTACGTGAACGGTAAACCCGTAGTTCCGAAAGTCCTCTCGGTGGTCACTGGCAGTTTTCTGAGGGGTATCAATATTCTGACTTCTGACAATCAGAATATTGATACCCCCCAGAATATTGATGTTCAGAAGTCTCTACCTTCTGATGAGGATACGAATCTGATGAGGATACGAATTGTGGCGGAGAAACTCCGGGAAGGACGTATGTAGCTCTAAACGACACATTTAGTGACGTGACTTGTTCTTTCCTTGAAAACAAACAAACGTCACTAAACATCATCTTGTGATTATCTGCCTTGATATTACTATTCCTGTTTACAACATCCTTACTTGTATTTGTTTATAATGTTATTTGAATGTGTATGCGTGTGTTTCTTTACTTATCCCTGAACAATTTTTGTAACTATTCTAACACAAAAATTTCCTACATAAATAATTTGTACTTCAATAGCTTACTAAATAATAAAGGGCTTCTAAACTTATATAGAAATAATTTATATTTACCCTCACAATAAGTTTTTCTACAATTATCTCTTCTGCAGAAAGTGGCTGTCAAACAACTGGCAGTAATCCAAGTTATAATGAAAGGAGAAAACTATATCCATTTTGACACGAGCTCAAAATGAATAACTGCTTTTCCCAAAAACAGAATAAATCTGCTTTATAATGTCTAGTTAGCTGTGAAAATTTGAGGTTTTGTGATGGGGCATTAAAATTATGTAAAGCGTTAACGGAATTGAAATAAAATCTGGAGATTAAATTTTTGAAGTTTTTGTGCATTTCATTAATTTATTGTCTGCTTATGTTTTGTAATATTATACAGCTAGAAGTCAAAGTCCGTTGTGGAGCCAATTAAAACGAGCCCTAGAAAAAACATTTGACGAAAGTATTTCTACACTCAATATATTTTATCTTCGTCCACCTAAAATAAATAACTTCATATTCAAGTTTATTAGATACCCAAATCGAATTTCATGCTCTTCTGGAAACGAGTGAAAACTTTCCGCATTTGTCCGATTTCGTTTTGTGCAAACAGCCCCTCTCATATCAATGCTTTATGCAGACGATATCATTTTAATGAAAAAGAAAATTAAGCTGCGTTATCTGGAAAAACTATTTTAAAAGAATGAAATCCCAACTTTTCCTTCAAAGCCTGATGACTGTGACTTCAATATGATCTCATATCAATTGCCACAGCTAATTTTGTCACGCAAAGGATTCACTTTTTTTACTCTGGGAGGTAGCTCATTTCACTGTCATGTCACGGGTATGGCGTTCGATTTCAGGGCTGCGCAAGGTAGACTCAGCCTTTCATCCCTAGAGTGGGTCGATAAAATGAGGGCCAAGTTTGCTTGGGAGTTAAACACTGGGGGCTTCGCGTCAGGCTGACCACCTGACCGTGGCATATACTTCCTCACCTCAGAGCCCATGGTTGCGAAGGCGTGGATGGGCGGCGAAAGCCTTATCTCCGCATAAGGGCCGTCGCGCCAATGTTTAACTTGTCGAACACATGAAATAGAGAAACATTGCTTTAAAATTAGGGAACAGGTGGATTTTCAGATTTTTAAAGTAGCGCAGATTGTTTTCTATATTTTTATTCATAATTATGAAAAATATCATTTTACTCCTGAGGAGCGTGTGTTAACTTTTTTAGTTTTAGAGTGTACCCGTCATCCTCACTCTAAAATGTGCTGAATTGTAAGATTCTACACAGTTAATAGAAGTAGTTCAATATTTCATTGAAATGTGCTAAAAAAGCTGAAGCCTTTCTGTGGAAAAAGGTTTCACTATGACTTGGCTTCATTGTTGAGTTTAAACACCAAATTATGGTGCAACGTTCCTCCATAGAAAGGATGCAGCTAATTTAACACTATTTTTTGGTGAAATGTTAAACTACTTTTATTAACAGCATACGAATGGATTTCGAGTAATTTAAATTTTTAGCTCTATAGTATGCTTTATTTTAATTCGCTTTAATCAAGAATGCTAGTACTCAAAACTTCTTTCAAGAGATCTTATATTGTTATTTTAAAATTTAGTCTTGAATAAAAAAGAGAGTACTACACAAAGAAACTTTTTTTTTTGGTAATAATCCTTTTCTGGGTGATTTTATTTGTTGTTATAAGAGTAATTTACAAACGAAGAAGTAAAAAGCATAAAATGTCTTACATTTTAGTATTATCTATTGGGTAACAGTAAACATGTTTCTCATCACCCTGAGAAAAATGTGATTAAAATTCTAATTGATATTATTTAATAAGATAGATGAATTTATTTCAAACTCTCCAAAAAATATTTTAATACTAGTAGATAAAGCTCGTTGTCTCGTTGTAGAGACAATTATAACGTCCGCTATGAAAAAATATTTGGCAAAAAGCCATACTCTTAACGGCTTACACTGAATACATTTAATTTTGTCCATTAAAATATTTTCATATTCTATCTTTATTATTATAATTACCGAAGAAACATTGCTGCCACTTAAGGTGTTAAATTAATTCTGAATTCAAGGCGGCCTGCAACCGAAAATCTGGATAATTTTGAGAAGCTATTTGAAATGAGCTGAAATCGCAAAATAACGGATCTATTCCGACTCTGACATAGATGCGATGGCTTTTAACTTTTCTACCCAAATACAGCAATTTCTTGAAGTTAAATATGACTAAATATCAAAGAATGGGAGGATTTTCAAACTTTTAAAATAGTGCAGATTTTTTTCTATATTTTTTTGCATAAAAATCTTCAAGCCGATCGTACCAACGATGTGGAAAATATTAGGTATTTTTCTTTTTTTTTTCCCTTCTTTTTTTTTTTGGGGGGGGGGGGGGGGGAGGCTGAGAAATGGTTGTAAAAACTATGTTTCGGTGTAGTACGAATCGGAATTGTTACATAGGAAGTAATTAGCGAAAATATACGTTAGATTTTCTTTACTAGAAAAAGTGGCTTTTTAAAGGGTTAAAATATAAGGCATCTATTTTCCCCCCCTAATTTTTAAAAGCTTTGGTGATATGGCAGAGAATGTAAAACTTTTGCTCGAACATAACTTTTAAAGAGGCATTTTTAAATTTTTTGAGTCTCTAACACAACTAAATTTTTTAAAAAGCTGTACAAAATTTGCATGATTACGTTATAGAACAGCCTTAACTTGAAAAGTAGAAGTTGAGTTCAAAAATTTTGATTTGATTAGATGGTGAGGAGAAAGCCCCAAAGCCTTTGTTTACGCATTACGGAAAGTTGGCTGAAATTAATAAATATAATATTTAAAAATAGTCTTAAAATCAAGCGTTTTATTCAAAGATGGACTAAAAATTATAAAATAATTTTTGAGAAACTTTTCAAGCTCAACCCCTTATTGAAACACCCAGGTCCACTCTAGCTTATCGAACATCAAAGAAGGTACTTAGAAAACTCGCTAAATATTGCTCTTTTTAGTGTAACATTATCATATAATTTTTAAAAGCTTGAGTCTCTTAACTATTTATTTCTATATGAGATCCAAAGAAGTATTAAGGCAGCAAACTTTTAAAAATTATATATTATTTTACATTTAAAAATGTAATTTTTAATGAATTTTCTAAGTACCTCAGCCGATGTTCGATGAGCTAGGGTGGATTTGTATCTTGCAATAAGGATCTGAAATACAAAATTTTCTCAAAACTTAATTTATCCATCTTTGCATAAAATTGTTGATTTTAAAACTTTTTTTTTATCTTATATTTATTCAATTCTTTAAAACTCGTGATATTTAATTCTCTGTAATTATAATGAAAATAATTTTTTCTTCGGGTTTCTGTGGAGGCTTTATAAGATATCGCTTGCGCTGTGGTACTGTTTCTTTCCTGCTCGTGGTTTTTTTTTTTTTTTTTTTTTTGTTCTCATGATGCATCCACGGATACTGCGAGAAAACAAGCTCCGCGAGCGTATGTATCAGTAAGCGTCAGTACTGATTTATATGCTCAGTACCGCAACTAGAGATCCCGTCACCCGTGGTAAAGCTTCATTTTGCTCCCCCCTCTCCCAGTCACTCTGCTCCATGTCTGAAACTTGAGTAAAATTATAGTCCGTACTGATGAAATTCAAGTGAAAGCACCGATCCTTTGCCATTAGAGTTGAGAGTCCATACTCAAAAGTACATCAGACTTGTGCTGAACAAAGAATTCGACAGTCAGAGTTATCAGAGTTACACGTGTATTAACTCCGTATCAACTCGATCGGACGATAGGAGGTGGATTAAAATTCCATTGCAAACTTTGAAATCGAACTACATAATAACAAATCAAGCAAGTAAAAAGCTTGAAAAGAAAAAAGGTGAAAAGCAAATTCACGCAGCGTTTTATATAAGAAAAATTGTTTACAGATCTCATTTACAGTTATTTACACAGCTTGTTTCCTCTTGGAGTCATTCTTTCTATTGAGTGAGCGTAGTGTAATTCGTCTGGGTTTAATTGAAGGTGTGGCTTCATACTAAGAAGGAATTGATTTTGCTCACATCTGATCAGCTACAGCTACAGCTTTTCATTGAAAACATTGTCAAAAATTAAAAAAAAATTATTTTTGTCAGCTTACCGTTTAAACGATTTAAGAAAAAACTCTCCGTATTCAGAAAATTTTTCAAATACGTAGAATATGTGTTTTTTTTTTTTTTTTTTCTGAACGTCAAGGTGTAAAGAAATTGAAGGCAGGAAGTGGTCATTCTTTCGAAAAACCACTAAAAATTAAAAAAGTTAAGCCACAGAATCAAAGCTGATTTCCTTTTTTTTCTAGAATTGAAAGAACTTTCTGATGATGCAAAGATTTATAAAAAAAATAAAAAAAAAATATCGAATTAACAATTACTAAGATTCGAGCAGATATGTGCGAAAGAAAGAAAAAAAAACAGTCTTGAAAATTAAAAACAGCATTACTCAGTGTCGCCGGAGTTACGCATGTATACAAAGTTTCAGCTCGATCGGACGATAGGAAGTGAGTTAAAATTAATGTACAAATTTTGAACTGGAACAACCAAGCTAATAAAAGCTTGAAAAAAAAAAAAAAAAAAAAAAAAAGAAAGAAAGAAAAGAAAAGAAACTCACTGCAAAGCATTCTTACTTTGGGCATAAGATCATTTACACGTTACCCATACTTGACAAATTTTCGTGGTTAATTTTACAGTGCACACTGTTCCTCAGCCGTGCTCTGATCGTCATCATAGAGTACCATCATTACTACATTCTCAAAGAATATTCGCTAACTTCTACAAAATACACTTTTTTCCAATACTTGTTTCATTGAAAACGCCTTCTGCTCTTGAAATGTTTCACCACGTCAAGAATTAAGACATATTTACTTTCCAGCGGCGGATATTTCAACTCACGGTAAAAAAAAATTCGGAAACGTTACCCCAAAATATGGGGCAGCTCTTATAGCTTAAAATTTCAGAAACGTTTCCGAACCATGCGGGTAAAGTATTTAGAAACGTTTCTGCATATTTTGGGAAAATATTTACATATTTTCTTGCTTTTTAAGTAAGGTTTCTGGAAAAGATGTGTAACGTTCCTGTATATTTTATAAAATATTGAGTAACCTTTCGGTTTATTTCACAAAGGTTTCCGAATTAACGATTCTGTGTTTTTCAGAAACCTCTCCCTCCATTTCACAAAGGTTTCCAAATTAACGAGTAACATGCACTAGATGGCAGCACCAAATTGTCACGGAAGGAGCGTTCAGTACCAGTATCGAACCCTCGACGCACTCGTTCTTAGGCCAGCACGTTACATCAGCGCTGTAATCGTCTTTCACTGATTGCTTTAAAAGTAAACTGACTGCTGCAAAAGTTGGTTCTGGCATGGCTTGTCTTGGAAACTTAAAATTTTTTTGGAGTATTTCATAAATGGAGAGAAAATACCATAATTAATAAATATTAATTAAAAATCTTAAATCTTTTTTTTTCTCCACATAAATTATTTTCAGGAGATAATATGCCTTTTTATTTAAGTATTCATCCGGTATGCATATAAGTATTCATCCGGTGACGTCACCTGGTGACTGGTCACAAATAAACTTCACAGTGACCACACAGTGGAGTCACATCACTCACAAGTCTCAATGTAACTAGTATGTGAGAGTCCTGCGACAATTGTGATCCTCTGTGACGTCACAGCGACTCTTTTGTGACCATCTGTGCTATTAGGGAAGACACGTTCACTCTTTTCCCTCAGTCTCTTGGCGCATGCGCACGAAGTCCCAAATGAAGATTTCCTTTCCCCGCAAATATTTTACGCCAAAATGTGGGTTATGTGTCCGAAATCGTGAGTTCGAGTAGAGCATCGGTAGGTTATGCTATACTTTAGGAAACCTTTCTGCTATAAGTATGTAACATTTCTGAATTTTTTTACAGTGTAGTTGCTAACCAAATGGTAAAAAATTTTAATCATCTTCTATACTATTAAAATCTGTGCGCGTCTGTGTGTGTGTGTGTGTAGCATCATCTCCTCCTAAACGGCTGGGAGTTGAGTTTTGAACGAGGTATCCACGAATTCGAAAAATTTCGAGAAAGAACCTCCGCTAATTTAAATTTCGAAATTCGAATTAGTTTAGGAGATATACAGAAAAAACCCATCAAAAACGCTAATTTTTGATCTCCGCAATTCCTCATTTGTAACCCCTGTAGTCAAAAAAGGGAGAAAAAAGCATGGAGGTTGCTATGTTTGGCTATTTTATTAAATTATTTAGACTCCTGCAGTAAAAATAAAAGAATAATGATTTTTTTTTCTGTTTAGATTATTTACAAAGTTATTTTTTAATTAAAATATTGCGTTCATGTTAAATCAGAGCTGGAATTCAATGTTTTTTATGTGTAAAAGAATAAGGGATTGAGAGATTTCCGATACTAATATGTATATTTTTTAGTTTGCCCGAAAAAAAATGGCTCATTTGGCGATTTGAGAAAGTAGTAGGTTCTACCGATTTGTACTGTTTTGGGCTTGGCGCAAATTACTGAGAGCGTAACGAAATAGTATTTTCAATAACAAGTATAAGTTTTACGGCGCTATACTTCGATTTTTCATACAGAAATAATGCAGTTACTAAGGCGATTTTAAACGATCTATAGAATTTTCACGAAATTAAGTAAACTGATTTAAGTTAGAGAAATTCCGCCAAATTTCAGAAAATTGAAATTCTCGCATTTTGTACATGGTAGTTAACGGTGATTAAAACCCGTTATAGTTAATAATAATTTAAATAACTGCTACATATCAATAATATGCCTGCATTAAATTTTGGCGATGGAACCATATAAATGATAGATAACTATTTGCCATTTTGATTGCTGATAAATCAGTGCTTCGAATGATTCCCTGAAAACAAAAAAATCTTGCAAAATGGTGTATGTTGGCATTTGGTGATCGAATAGTACTGTGTAATAAATAATTGATTCTTATTTGTTAAAGCAGCGCTACGGAAGTTTCTTTTACTAAAAGCTGTTAGAAAGGCGTAATTAATACTGTCTAATATATTTTTTGTTTTACGAATTGAAATGTATGTTGATTCCTACTTTAGTACATTTCTTAGCAAAGTTGGCGAAAAATATTCAAATGTAGTGCAGCTCTGTACGTATTATTAATTCCATTCCACAATTGAGATGAGCCGATGTCACTAGCGTATGCATAGATATTTTTTTTTAAATTCCGCCAAACAAAGTATTTCGTATTGACTTTAGTGTCAAGTTTAATTTGTGGTTTGAGCTATTAGCCATCAACTGGCGGCGTTAATTTCGCCAATATGGCAGTTCTAGCAAAGTAAACATGAACAACTCATTTCATGTTCTATTTTTAATATTGTTATAATTTCCCTAACAACGGAATCCATTGTTGCCACTTAAGTTGTTAAATTTAACAATTAAGTGAAACCACTCATTTCTACAGCTTTTAAGACTCGAAAAAGTGAAAGCGCATCAAACGTGAAATAAATAGAACTAACTGTAATAGACTTGCACTGTAAAAATAATCGAAGTTTTCATGCAATTCTACATATCTTTAATTTTATGTCCTTCGCGTGTGGATGTCATTTTTTACGTCATTTTTGCTGTTTTGCTGGCAAATTAACCGGAGCAGCAAATAACCTCTAATGTATTTGCTCCTCCGGAGATAAGCAAGAGCGTATGTCCGTCGTGTATTTATGTAACCCCACTGTGTTAATCAGATTTTTCTGGTGTCAGATTTTTTAGACCATTTTTTACCGCGGAGATTACGATCCTGAAGTATATTGATCACTGATAAATGAAAAAAAAAAAAGATCAATTATATGCAAGCAGGAGTAGCCAAAAATTTTTCATGGGAATGTTACGGGAATGAAGAATATACATTTTGTATGGCAAAAATCTCCACATGGAGGGTTGTGACCCCCTATCTCCTCCTTGGCTACGCCACTGTACGCAAGCATCAGTTGCCAAGTCATGAAAAACCGTCGTAGATGGCAAACTCCGAAGTTGTTCTGAGGGTTATACAAAATTGTAAATTTTACTTTTGATACAGTTCGAATATTTGGTTTTAATACATTTCGGCCACCAAGGTAAGATGAAATATTACTAAATACGGCGACCCAGAATTTTCTTAACTGTTGAATTTGACACAATACAGTAGATTCCTTATAACACGGTAGATATTTTCCGTGTTACAGGAATCCGTGTTGTACGGGTCCTGCGCTATACTCCACCTGGAGTGCGGACTGCGCGGTATAATCGCGGCAAAACTTATTTGCGCTCCGTAAAAATACAATGATGTTTGGTGTTGCCATTCAAACGGTATGTTAATTACAGGAGCTAAAGCGTCATTATATCAGTACATGTGTCTCATTTTACCGTGCTGTACGAGTCTCTTTTAACGTGTTACATGAAAACGATCGTAATGTTTTCGTCGTGTTCTAAGAATTTGTGTTGTAGACCCATGTTATAAAGGGGTCAACTGTAATCTGTAAAAAATGAAAAATGAAATTAGTTATTTATTTAGCGCGAATTGACAGTGAGATAAACGTCACTGTTATGTAACAAGTGTGATACTGCATTAAGAGTTCAATAAGGGTAATAAGTTTTTTCTCAGAAGTTACATCACGAACGTTTTCATTTACAAAAGCGACATGATTTTCACCGAAGCTGGGTACATGTTTGGCTTTTAAACGTAAATGATGCATCCATTGTTTCATGTAGGTTTTTTAATTTAGGTAAAATTTAATAAAGTCGTGAGTAACATAACTGCCCTAATGCATTGTCTACGCTTTGAAAAATGCAAGATAAAATTATTGTCAGCCATCATGTAATGTTATTCATGTGGTATTTACTATATATTAATGCTATAAATTAAACCTCACAAAGAGAATTATATGATGTAGAAATCGGGCATTTTTCGAAAGAGAAAAGTTTTGTCTGCATTCCATAAAGTTCTTTCTTTTTTGATCGCCAGTCACATTGACGTAGTTTTTGTGTCATGTTGCAATTGTCTAAAATTTGCACTCATGACGTCAACTTTTAGCACGATTCAAGTATTTTTTCACGTTTTGAGATTCCGAATTACTGGGTTTAATTCAAATTATATATGTTTAAGGAAAATATGCGTTTCCAACCATGCGAGAACGGGTACGCAGCTAGTCTTATCTTATATAATAAAATCCGAGAGTAAACATTGTATGTAGCGATGTATGTAGGTAGGCAAGTTTGTGACCACGGATCTTCTTGCGCGCGTCTCTGGATCGCATTGCGCCGAGACGGTGGGTCGCAGACCCACCGAATTTTGCATACGGCTTCACTGGGACAGATCCTAACACGCCTCGGAGCGATTTTTTCGAAATTCGAATTAGAAAATGTTTTATTTTATGTTTTGTCCGATTTTTAGCGATTTTTCTCGCTTAATGCGTAATAACGCAGGTAATTGCACTCGCAGTTAAACGAAATTTACATCATCGGATAGAGTAGAAAATTTTCTTTTAAAAATTGTTTGTTCGGATTGTGTAACATAATTTGCAGATTTTTGGGAATTTTTCAAATAAAATTAAATTTGACGCTGACTTTCGTAAAATATTTTTAAAACTGCTGCATCTTGAATTCTATCCGTCATAACTTTTATATATTTTGTCAAATGACGGAGCATACATTTCGCCCTCTTTTAAAAGAAAAACCAGAGGAAAATATAAATTAGGAGATTTCTTACGAATTTTTAAGTAAAGAAGGATTTTCATTTCAATCGCAGCAGCTTAAAATTTCGGTATGATATCTTGCTGTTTGCTTGTCTTGGAGACAGTAACAATCATTAAAATTGTCAGTTGGAAATAAATAAATAAAATAATTTAAAAATAACCGAGTTTTCACATGTGAAATGTGCGCCACTTTGACGTCACGAGTTTAAAACCCCTTTTGAAACTCAATCAGAATAACGGACTCACAAGCAAAACATACGCCACGCATGAAATAATTCCATATTTTATTTTACGTTGCCAGAAAAATAATTGTATGCTGTTTTTTCACAAGTGAATTATCCAGCATTATTTTCAATTGAGATTTTAAACGGGACACGTTTTCGAATCGCAAGAAATATATTGCGGTGTTAAACAGGGCCTGATTATGACCAACAGGGGCCCCGGGCATTATTGAATTTGGGGCCCCCGTCTATAAAATTTGTTTTATTTTTCATAATTATGTTTTTTATAGAAAATCAGAACAACATTTGAATTTGAGGGCCAGTTCGAGCCGGAGGCCCTGGGCAAAGTCCCGATATTCCCGTGCGATAATAGGGCCCTGGTGCTAAATACGCCAATCTGACAAGAATTATGCGTAAAAATGTATGGAGAGCTGATTTAGTGGCAACCATAAAAGTGAAATGATTATCGTTTATGCTAATGCATAAATTGAAAAGAATCACCAAAGTGTAATAGACTACATTCGTGGCAAATATCTAGACCGTTTCTTTAAATTAAGCATTAACGGTTGCAAAACGAAAATATATTGTATGGGTGTCAGTAAAAGATAGTATAAGTAATAGTAAGTAGATATGATAAGGCAATATTGATCAACGCAGAATATACCGCATTAATAAATATTTCGTGAAACTAAGCCTTCTATTCATTCTTCAACAACCGTCTTACATCACAGCTAACAAAATAGTAAGTTAGTCTACGTCGCGTTAATATATCCCGCGGTAGTTACAACAAAAAAGACTGGAACACAACTTTTTTCTTGGAGATTCTGTTTTGTCACAAGTAGTTATGATCGCATTTTAGGAAAATGTTCTCTTCTTGCCTTGCGAAGAGCGGATACACAACTACTTAATTATAAAATAAAACGGTTCTCCACATCATGTAGTATCTAAAGCATTAATAGCATAACTTAAATCTAAAAAAGAGTATGATGCAGAAATGAGACATTTTGAATATTAGGAATTTTCACTGCGAACCGTCACGCTTTTCTTTTCTAATCGCGAATGACACCGACATAGTTTTTTGCGTCATAATATTAACAATGGGTAATAACTAATGAGTATAACAACTGATGAGTATAACAACTACAAATAACTAATGAGTAACTTTACGCCAAGAGTCAAATCATTTTGCTTATTTTTAGATCCCAAATCACTGGAATCAATTCGAACTATACATGTAAGAAAAAGTTTCGTTCCCTACCGTGCGGAGAACGGGTACGCAGCTAGTCTTATATATAATAAAATCCGAGAGTAAACATTGTATGTAGCTATGTAGGTAGGTTTGTGGCCACCGATGTTCTTGCGCGCGTCTCTCGATCGCATTGCGCGGAGACGGTTGGTCGCAGACCTACCAAATTTTGCATTCAGCTTCACTAGGACAGATCCTAACACGCCTCGGAGCGATTCTTTCTGAATTCGAATTAGAAAATGTTTTATTTTATGTTTTGTCCGATTTTTCTTGCATAATATGCAATAAAGCCGGTCATTGCACTCGCAGTAAAACGAAATTTACATCATCGGATAGAGGAGAAAATTTTCTTTTAAAAACTGTTTATTCGGACTGTGTAACATAATTCGCAGATTTTTGAGAATTTTTCAAATAAAATTAAATTTGACGCTGACTTTCGTAAAATATTTTTTAAATTGCTGCATCTTGAATTCTATCCGTCATAACTTTTTTATATTTTGTCAAATGACGGAGCATGCATTTCGCCCTCTTTTAGAAGAAAAACCAGAGGAAAAATAAAGTAAATAAAAAACTTTGTAAAAAACACACATAAGAAGTAAAAGGAAAGAGGATACGCGTTTCGTTCAAAAATTGTTTTGAACTTCTTCGGTCCAAGCCCTTCGACGTAAAGAACACAGGGAACTGAAAAGAGAAAAACAAGCAAGATGTTGCCACAAGGGCAAAGAAAAGTCGAACAAAACCACGGAGAGGGGAGAAAAAAAAATTAAAAAAGGGGATAAAAAGGAAAGGAAAGAAGCACAAAAAATACAGAAATAAAAAAGGAATAAAGAAAAATAATAAAAAAGGGAACACACAAGTACAAACACACACACAAAAAAGAGAAAACAGAACAAACAAACAAAAAACAAATAGCACACGTTTTTTTTTATATAATAAAAACCACGAACAGGACAGCACAATAAATAAAAAAAAAAAAAAAAATATTTATATATATATTTATTGTGCTGTCCTGTTCGTGGTTTTTATTATATATATAAAAAAAAGTGTGCTATTTGTTTTTTTGTTTGTTTGTTCTGCTTTCTCTTTTTTGTGTGTGTGTTTGTACTTGTGTGTTCCCTTTTTTATTATTTTTCTTTATTCCTTTTTTATTTCTGTATTTTTTGTGCTTCTTTCCTTTCCTTTTTATCCCCCTTTTTTAATTTTTTTTTCTCCCCTCTCCGTGGTTTTGTTCGACTTTTCTTAGCCCCTTGTGGCAACATCTTGCTTGTTTTTCTCTTCTCAGTTCCGTGTGTTCTTTACGTCGAAGGGCTTGGACTGAAGAAGTTCAAAACAATTTTTGAACGAAACGCGTATCCTCTTTCCTTTTACTTCTTATGTGTGTTTTTTACAAAGTTTTTTATTTACTTTATCGTTTAACACCAGTATTTTGAGTGTTTT
Organism: Cheiracanthium punctorium; assembly: GCA_038373885.1. Taxonomy (NCBI): domain Eukaryota; kingdom Metazoa; phylum Arthropoda; class Arachnida; order Araneae; family Cheiracanthiidae; genus Cheiracanthium; species Cheiracanthium punctorium. The sequence continues at coordinate 43,809 of JAWZYV010013443.1, forward strand.
TTCAGAGGAAAAATATAAATTAGGAGATTTTTTACGAATTTTTAAGTAAAGAATTATTTTCATTTCAATAGCAGCAGCTTAAAATTTTCGGTATGATATCTTGCGTTTTGGTTGTCTTGGAGACGGTACCAATGATTAAAATTGCCAGTTGAAAAAAATAAATAAAATTACTTTAAAATAACCGAGTTTTCACATGTGAAATGTGCGCCACTTTGACGTCACGAGTTTAAAACCCCTTTTGAAACTCAATCAGAATAACGGACTCGCACGCAAAACATACGCCACGCATAAAACAATTCCATATTTTATTTTAGGTTGCCAGAACAAGAATTGAATGCTGTTTTTTCAATAGTGAATTATCCAGCATTATTTTCATTTGAGATTTTAAACGGGACACGTTTTCGAATCGCAAGAAATATTTTGCGGTGCTAAACAGGGCCTGATTATGGCAAACAGGGACCCCGGCCATTAATGAATTTGGCCTCCAAATATGAAATTTGTTTTATTTTTCATACAATATGTTTATAAAAAAGAATATTTCAGAACAACATTTGAAATTGGGGGCCATTTCGAGCCGGAGGTACTGGGCAAAGTCCCGATTTGCCCGTGAGATACTAGGCCCCTGGTGCTAAATATGCCAATCTGACAATAATTAAGCATACAAATGTATGGAGAGCTGTTTTAGTGGCAACCATAAAGTGAAATGATTATCGTTTATACTAATGCATAAATTGCAAAAGTCACCAAAGACTAAAAGACTACATTCGTGGCAAATATCTAAGCCGTTTCTTTAAATTAAGTATTAACGACTGAAAAACGAAAATATATTGTATTAGCATCAGTAAAAGACAGTGTAAGTAATAGTTAGTAGATATGCTAGGGCAATATTGATGAAAGCACAATATACCGCATTAATAAATATTTCGTGAAACTAAGTGTTATATTCCTTTTTCAACAACCATCTTACATCACAGCTAACTAAACATTAAGTAATTCTACGTCACGTTAATATATCCCGCGGTAGTTTCAACACAAAAGACTGTAACGACTTTTTTTTCTTGGAGATTCTGTTTTGTCACAAGTAGTTATATGATCACATTTTGGGAAAATATTCTCTTCTTGCCTTGCGAAGAGCGGGTACACACAACTATTTAATTATAAAATAAAACGGTTCTCCACATCATGTAGTATCTAAGGTGGTATAACTTAAATCTAAAAAAGAGTATGATGTAGAAATGGGACATTTTGAAAGTTAGGAATTTTCGCTGCAAACAGTCACGCTTTTCTATTTCTGATCGCGAATGACACCGACATAGTTTTTGTGTCATAATATTAACAATGGTCTCAGGTCAGTACTTATACTAACTTTACGAATAACTAATGAGTAACTTTACTCCAAGAGTCAAATCATTCTGCTTATTTTTAGATTCCAAATCACTGGAATCAATTCGAATTATATGTAAGAAAAAGTTTCGTTCCCTACCGTGCGGAGAACGGGTACGCAGCTAGTATATAATAAAATCCGAGAGTAAACATTGTATGTAGCTATGTATGTAGGTAGGCAAGTTTGTGACCTCCGATCTTTTTGCGCGCGTCTCTCGATCGCATTGCGCAGAGACGGTTTGCCGCAGACCTACCGAATTTTGCATACGGCTTCACTAGGATAGATCCTAACACGCCTCGGAGCGATTTTTTCGAAATTCGAATTAGAAAATGTTTTATTTTATGTTTTGTCCGATTTTTAGCGACTTTTCTCGCTTAATATGTAATAATGCCGGTAATTACACTCGCAAGAAAACGAAATTTACATCATCGGATAGAGGAGAAAATTTTCTTTTAAAAATTGTTTGTTCGGACTGTGTAACATAATTTTCAGATTTTTGGGAATTTTTCAAATAAAATTAAATTTGACGCTGACTTTCGTAAAATATTTTTAAAATTGCTGCATCTTGAATTCTATCCGTCATAACTTTTTTATATTTTGTCAAATGACGGAGCATACATTTCGCCCTCTTTTAAAAGAAAAACCAGAGGAAAATATAAATTAGGAGATTTTTTTTACGAATTTTTAAGTAAAGAATTATTTTCATTTCAATACCAACAGCTTAAAATTTTCGGTATATCTTGAGTTTTGGTTGTCTTGGAGACAGTAACAATTATTAAAATTGCCAGTTGAAAAAAATAAATAAAATTCTTTAAAATAACTGAGTTTTCACATGTGAAAAGTGCGTGGTTTTAATGTCATACATTTAAAACCTCTTTCGAAACTCAATCAGAATAACGGACTCACAAGCAAAACATACGCCAAGCATGAAATAATTCTATATTTTACTTTACGTTTCCAGATAAATAATTGAATGCTGTTTTTTCACCAGTGAATTATCCAGCATTATTTTCGATTGAGATTTTAAACGGTTCACGTTTTCGAATAGCAGGAAATATATTGCGGTATTAAACAGGGCCTGATTATGACCAACAGGGGGCCCCGGGCATTGATGAATTTTGGAGGCCCCCATGTATGAAATTTGTTTTATTTTTCATAAATTATTTTGTAATAAAAGGACAACATTTGAAATAGGGGGCCATTTCGTGCCGGAGGCCCCATGGCAAATTCCCGATTCGCCCATGATATAATAGGGCACTGGTTAGTGCCGGATTAAGACAGCGCGGGGCCCGTAGCAAATGTTACCAAGGGGCCCCCTGTTCAGTCACGCACCCATACATATTTTTATTTATTTATTTATTTTTCTTTTGAGGGGGAGGAATTCACACTCACATTAAAGTAGTAGAGCTAAATGAGAAAATAAATAGCGCTAATTATATTATAATTTGTTTTTAGTGCTAATTAATTAGTTAATGGGATTCCTAATGCTAATTAGATGTAAACAAAACTAACAGGTCCTACGTGTTATATTCGCGAGAGGTTTATCCCAGCCCTTTCTTCACCTTGAGTGAGCTAATCTCTAGGTTTTTGTGCGATAATAAAATAAAACACAACTTTTACGAATTTTCTTGATTTAAAATGAGTTTGCAAATTTGAGTTAACACTAGACAAATCTTAGTGAGACTGACGATGTTTAAAGTTATTTATACTTAGAACTCGGGTTTTTTTTAATGACTGTTAATGGAATTTCTAACACTTCCCACCCCTGGTAAACGATCGCGGCAGCCCAGATGTGCCGCGAGCGTTTACCAGGGGTTTAACTGGGTGCCGCGGCACACAGTTTGGGAACCTCTGGTATATAAGGATAACATACATAAATTTCGTAGAAATCAATGCACATTTACGCGAGTTAGATCAAGGACAGACGAACCGAAATCTTAAACAATTTTCTACCTTGTTGGAAAATGTTAAAAAGGCTAGATCTTCAGGGGGAGAGAACGAAAACTTTCAGGTAAAGGCGCGGGGCCCCCAAAAGCACGGGGCCGTAGCATTTGCTACTTCTGCTATATTGTTAATCCGGCACTGGCACTGGTGCTAAATACACCAATCTGACAAGAATTATGCGTAAAAATTTATGGAGAGCTGATTTAGTGGGAACCATAAACTGAAATGATTATCGTTTATGCTGATGCGTAAATTGCAAAGAATCACCAAAGAGTAAAAGCCTAAAATCGTGGCGAATATCTAAACAGTTTCTTTAAATTAAGCATTAACGGTTGCAAAACGACAGTATATTGTATTGGTATCAGTAAAAGATAGTATAATTAATAGTAAGTAGATATGCTAAGGCAATATTGATCAAAGCACAATATACCGCAGTAATAAATATTTCGTGAAACTAAGCCTTCTATTCATTCTTCAACAACCGTCTTACATCACAGCTAACAAAACATTAAGTAATTCTACGTCGCGTTAATATATCCCGCGGTAGTTTCATTAGAAAAGACTGTAACAGAACTTTCTTTTTTCTTGGAGATTCTGTTTTCTCACAAGAGTTATGATCACATTTTTTAGGAAACAGTTCTCTTCTTGCCTTGCGAAGAGCGGGTACACAACTATTTAATTATAAAATAAAACGGTTCTCCACATCATGTAGTATCTAAGGTATTAATGGCATAACTTAAATCTAAAAAAGAGTATGATGCATAAATGAGACATTTTGAATATTAGGAATTTTCACTGCGAACCGTCACGCTTTTCTTTTCTAATTGCGAATGACACCGACATAGTTTTTTGCGTCATAATATTAACAATGGTCTCAGGTCAGTACTTATACTAACTTTACAAATAACTAATGAGTAACTTTACGCCACGAGTCAAATCATTTTGCTTATTTTTTGATCCCAAATCACTGGAATCAATTCGAACTATACATGTAAGAAAAAGTTTCGTTCCCTACCGTGCGGAGAACGGGTACGCAGCTAGTCTTACATAATAAAATCCGAGAGTAAACATTGTATGTAGCTATGTATGTAGGTAGGCAAGTTTGTGACCACCGACCTTCTTGCGCGCGTCTCTCGATCGCATTGCGACGAGACGGTGGGTCGCAGACCTACCGAATTTTGCATACGGCTTAACTAGGACAGATCCTAACATGCCTCGGAGCGATTTTTTCGAAATTCGAAATAGAAAATGTTTTATTTTATGTTTTGTCCGATTTTTAGCGATTTTTCTCGCTTAATACGTAATAACGCCGGTAATTACACTCGCAAGAAAACGAAATTTACATCATCGGATACAGTAGAAAATTTTCTTTTAAAAATTGTTTGTTTGAACTGTGTAACATAATTTTCAGATTTTTGGGAATTTTTCAAATAAAATTAAATTTGACGCTGACTTTCGTAAAATATTTTTAAAATTGCTGCATCTTGAATTCTATCTGTCATAACTTTTTTATATTTTGTCAAATGACGGAGCATACATTTCGCCCTCTTTTAAAAGAAAAACCAGAGGAAAATATAAATTAGAGATTTTTTACGAATTTTTAAGTAAAGAAGGATTTTCATTTCAATCGCAGCAGCTTAAAATTTTCGGTATGATATCTTGCGGTTTGGTTGTCTTGGAGACAGTAACAATGATTAAAATTGCCAGTTGAAAAAAAATAAAATAAAGTTATATAAAAATAACCGATTTTTCACATGTAAAATGTGCGCCACTTTGACGTCACGAGTTTAAAACCCCTTTCGAAACTCAATCAGAATAACGGACTCACAAGCAAAACATACGCCACGCATGAAATTATTCCATATTTTATTTTACGTTGCCAGAAAAATAATTGTATGCTGTTTTTTCACAAGTGAATTATCCAGCATTATTTTCAATTGAGATTTTAAACGGTTTTCGAATCGCAAGAAATATATTGCGGTGTTAAACAGGGCCTGATTATGACCAACAGGGGGCCCCGGGCACTGTTGAATTTGGGGGCCCCCGTCTATAAAATTTGTTTTATTTTTCATAATTTTTTTTTATAGAAAAAGAACATTTGCATTTGAGGGCCAGTTCGTGCAGGAGGCCCCTGTGCAAAGTCCCGATATTCCCGTGCGATAATAGGGCCCTGGTGCTAAATACGCCAATCTGACAAGAATTATGCGTAAAAGTTTATGGAGAGCTGATTTAGTGGCAACCATAAAAGGAAATGATTATCGTTTATGCTAATGCATAAATTGAAAAGAATCACCAAAGTGTAATAGACTACATTCGTGGCAAATATCTAGACCGTTTCTTTAAATTAAGCATTAACGGTTGCAAAACGAAAATATATTGTATGGGTGTCAGTAAAAGATAGTATAAGTAATAGTAAGTAGATATGATAAGGCAATATTGATCAAAGCAGAATATACCGCATTAATAAATATTTCGTGAAACTAAGCCTTCTATTCATTCTTCAACAACCGTCTTACATCACAGCTAACAAAATAGTAAGTTATTCTACGTCGCGTTAATATATCCCGCGGTAGTTTCAACAGAAAAGACTGTAACACAACTTTTTTCTTGGAGATTCTGTTTTGTCACAAGTAGTTATGATCGCATTTCAGGAAAATGTTCTCTTCTTGCCTTGCGAAGAGCGGATACACAACTATTTAATTATAAAATAAAAGGGTTCTCCACATCATGTAGTATCTAAAGTATTAATAACATAACTTAAATCTAAAAAAGAGTATGATGCAGAAATGAGACATTTTGAATATTAGGAATTTTCACTGCGAACCGTCACGCTTTTCTTTTCTAATCGCGAATGACACCGACATAGTTTTTTGCGTCATAATATTAACAATGGTCTCAGGTCAGTATACTATATACTAACTTTACAAATAACTAATGAGTAACTTTACGCCAAGAGTCAAATCATTTTGCTTATTTTTAGATCCCAAATCACTGGAATCAATTCGAACTATACATGTAAGAAAAAGTTTCGTTCCCTACCGTGCGGAGAACGGGTACGCAGCTAGTCTTATATATAATAAAATCCGAGAGTAAACATTGTATGTAGTTATGACGTAGGTTTGTGGACCACCGATGTTCTTGCATGCGGCTCTCTCGGTCAGCATCTGCGCCGAGAGCGATTCTCGAAATTCGAATTAGAAAATGTTTTATTTATGTTTTGTCCGATTTTTAGCGATTTTTCTCGCATAATACGTAATAACGCCGGTCATTGCACTCGCAGTAAAACGATAATTGCATCATCGGATAGAGGAGAAAATTTTCTTTCGAAAACAGTTTGTTTGGACTATGTAACATATTTTGCAGATTTTTGGGAATTTTTAAAAAGAATTTCTATTTGACGACGTTTGCGTAAAATAATTTTAAAACTGTTGCATCTTCATTCTATCTGTCATAACTTTTTTATATTTCTGCAAATGACGGAGCATACATTTCGCCCTCTTTTAAAAGAAAAACCAGAGAAAAATATAAATTAAGAGATTTTTTACGAATTTTTAAGTAAAGAAGGATTTGTTCATATTCTATGCATAGCGCAGCAGCTTAAAATTTTCGGTATGATATCTTGCGGTTTGGTTGTCTTGGAGACAGTAACAATGATTAAAATTGCCAGTTGAAAAAAAATAAATAAAATTATTTAAAAATAAACGAGTTTTCACATGTGAAATGTGCGCCACTTTGACGTCACGAGTTTAAAACCCCTTTCGAAACTCAATCAGAATAACGGACTCACAAGCAAAACATACGCCGCGCATGTGAAATAATTCTATATTTTTACTTTTACGTTGCCAGAAAAATAATTGAATGCTGTTTTTTCACAAGTGAATTATCCAGCATTATTTTCAATTGAGATTTTAAACGGTTATCGTTTTCGAATAGCAGGAAATATATTGCGGTGTTAAACAGGGCCTGATTATGACCAACAGGGGCCCCGGGCATTGTTGAATTTGGGGGCCCCCCCGTCTATAAAATTTGTTTTATTTTTCATAATTTTTTTTTATAAAAAAAAGAACAACATTTGAATTTAGGGGCCATTTCGAGCCGGGGACCCCTGGCAAAGTCCCGATTTGCCCGTGCGATAATAGGGCCCTGGTGCTAAATACGCCTATCTGACAAGAATTATGCGTAAAAATTATGGAGAGCTGATTTAGTGGCAACCATAAAGTGAAATGATTATCGTTTATGCTAATGCATAAATTGCAAAGAATCACCAAAGTGTAATAGACTACATTCGTGGCAAATATCTAGAACCGTTTCTTTAAATTAAGCATTAACGGTTGCAAAACGAAAATATATTGTATGGGTATCAGTAAAAGATAGTATAAGTAATAGTAAGTAGATATGCTAAGGCAATATTGATCAAAGCACAATATACCGCATTAATAAATATTTCGTGAAACTAAGTCTTCTATTCATTTTTCAACAGCCGTATTACATCACAGCTAACAAAACATTAAGTGATTCTACGTCGCGTTAATATATCCCGCGGTAGTTTCAACAGAAAAGACTGTAACACAACTTTTTTCTTGGAGATTCTGTTTTGTCACAAGTAGCATTTCAGGAAAATGTTCTCTTCTTGCCTTGCGAAGAGCGGATACACAACTATTTAATTATAAAATAAAACGGTTTTCCACAGCAAGTAGTATCTAAGTTATTAATAGCATAACTTAAATCTAAAAAACAGTATGATGCAGAAATGAGACATTTTGAAAATTAGGAATTTTCACTGCAAACCGTCACGCTTTTCTTTTCTGATCGCGAATGACACCGACATAGTTTTTTGCCTCATAATATTAACAATAGTCTCAGGTCAGTACTTATACTAACTTTACGAATAATTAATGAGTAACTTTACGCCAAGAGTCAAATCATTCTGCTTATTTTTAGATTCCACATCACTGAAATCAATTCGAACTATACATGTAAGAAAAAGTTTCGTTCCCTACCGTGCGGAGAACGGGCACGCAGCTAGTAAAAGAATATATTGATTGTTGGCATCTATATATAAATGTAATATTATGCAAAGAAATCTTTTTATTATTATTATGTTGGCCTTCTCCTGAAACAGAGGATTTGTGTGCAGAGGTAAACAATAAATGTACAGGCGTAGCTTTTTTTTAATTAACCACTTGAGTGGTATTAATTTCCGACAAGGATTTTTGTCTACCCTTCAAAACGACGAATCACTTCAAAAGGGCTGAGGGATAGCGAGGAAGGGGTTAGTAAACTGTCAAATGTCGCTATGATTGGCCATTTTGGGGGATTTATCGCCAAGTTTTGCACCAAAAATTAAGTCTCCCAAGCTAAACCCAGCTTGGTGATATCTTCTCTATATTTGGCGTGAAATTGCCAAACTTTACTGTTTATTATAAAGATGGCACGGATGATTAGAATATGGTTGTAAAACAGACTGTGAAACAGTTTTAGTAGACGATTCCAAAGAAGCGTTTTATGGCACAAGGGAGACAAATACGACGCACTCATGGATAATGATATACCTTTCCAACATATTGGAACAAGGAAGACAAATAGGACAGACACATAGATTATGATACACTTCAGAGCATAATAGTACAAGGGAAACAAATAGGGCTGAGATACGGATTATGATCCATTTTCCAACTTAATGAAACAAGGGAGCGGCATGGACGCATTTTCATACTTAATGAAGCAATAAGACAAATAGGACACACGCATGTATAATGATAAACTTTCCAACGTAATGAAGGTAAATAGGGCCGACACATTGATTGTGATATACTTTTAATATATAGCACTTTAATGCCAATTTAAAATAGGAAAGTGGGTTTTTTTTAGAAGTTTTTTTATAATGTTAATTTTACTTGCAAAACAATTAAACAATATGCAGACCTGTACTAATAGAGTTTGAAAAAAATTGGTCTAGAATGGTGAAAAATTTTTGTTCAAAAGTATTTTGTTAAAATCGTTTCCTTTCTCAAAATTGTAATAAATGTGCACAACAATAAAAGATTTTGCACTGTTCATTTCTTAGTAATAATAATAATGTTTTTATGATCAACTCCAATGAACTGAGGCAATGTTCTTGCTTGTACCCACGTCTATTCCCTTTATGTATCGCGTTTCTGTTTCGAAGAAAACCCCCATCTTTCAGAGCTACTTACTTTCTCCATTCGTCAGCCTGCTATAGATGCATCATTTCATTTAAAGCAGACCACTCTAAGACAAAAAGCTATCTCTTCATGAATTTCCCGAATAATGTTCGCCCTTGGGATGTGTCACTCCTAATCACCAAGACAGGATGTCAATTTCCTGTTACATCTTGCTTCTTGTATTTTTTTCTTCGACTTTAATTCTGTGTTTAACCCGACTGCTGGGTTTGATTTTCATAACGCTGTAAGAGAAAAAAATATTAAATCAACCAGCATGAGCTTCTTCTTCAATTCAGTATGGCTGAGTTTCGAAATTTTTCCATGCTTTCGGTGGAACGAACCCCTGTGCTGTGAATAATAATGTGACCATTTATTTTAACGTAGGATTGTGTTCTTTCATAATGGTCCTGTGTAAAGAAAAAAAAAAAATAATTCAGTGACGCCGAAAGTTACAGGGTTACTTCTAGACCGGCTTTCGCGGACTCCGGAATAAGACAACATAGTCTAAGAGCCAGTGACCAACAGCCTAAAGGTAAATTATAAAACCTGAATTTTTGACCAGTGAGTCTCTCATACCTCTCATCCAGTGGCGTAGACAAGGGGGGGGGGGGCTCACAAACACCCTCATGACGAATTTTTTGCCATACAAAATGTATATTCTTCACTCCCTTCTTACACAAACGTATACATATTTGTGAGTTGCAGTAGTCGTACCCCCCCCCCCACCATGAAAAATTTCTGGCTACGCTACTGCTGTCACCCATAAGGCGGGATCTCACTAAACCCGGTGAGATAGACCCTTCAGTTACTTAGATGCGCCAGGTATGCAAATTTCACCAACTTTAAAAGTATTTTATAAAGGATGTCGTTTAAAAACAAATAATTATTATTATTTAAATATAACAATGGCAGACGATTATCGCGCTTTCAAGGTCATGGCAGACACTTTAAATATTGACAAAAATGATAAAATTTCCTCATTATTAGTATTAAAAGTATTTTATTAAATCTGATTTTTATATATGTTGCTCATTAGAGTATTAAAAGATTGTATTTACCACAGCAGACGTTTTTTCGGTGAATAATATCCTGGCAGACAGCATATGCATATTCATGCATATAGGCTGTGTATAGTCATCATTTTCCTTTTCTTTAGTATAGAACTATTTTATTCGTTGTAACTTTAAAGCTCTATCGTCCACTCGTCGTACTTTTTTATGGTTATTATTATTGTTATTTAAATACAGTAAACCCCTCTATAATACGGTAGATACGTTACATGAAAGTACATTTAGTAACATGTGACTAAAACCGTTAGGCCGGGTGTATTATTGTCCTAGGCAATACGACCCTTGTTAGGTATAAACTCCAAACTACTATTTAAATAATGATAAGAATAACCATAAGAAAAAAAAGAGAGGTTACAACGAATAAAATAGTACTATCTAAAGAAAGAAAAAAAAAAGATGACTACACAGCCTATACGTGCGTATGCTCGGGCAGTAGGTAAGTTTTTGCTGTCTGCCTGGACATTATCCACCGAAAAAACGCCTGCCGAGGTAAATACAATCTTTTAATACTCTAATGAACAACATATATAAAAATCAGATTTAATAAAATACTTTTGAAATTTTTTAATTTTTTTCAATGTTTAAAGTGTCTGCCATGACCTTGGAATGGCGGAAATCGTCTGCTACTGTTATTTTTAAATAATAATAATTATATATTTTAAAGTTTTTGAGTGGCAGCCTTTGTAAAATACTTTTAAAGCTGGTGAAATTTTCATACCTGGCGCACCTGAGTAATTCAAGGGTCCACCTCGGGCTCAGCGATACCCCGCCGTATGGGTGGCAGGTATGAGAGATTCACTGGTCAAAATTTCAGGTTTTATAATTTACCTTTAGGTTGCTGGCCACTGCCTTTTAGACTAATAGGCAAGAACGTAATAGGTATTAAAAAAATCTGTAAAAATTCAAGCATTTCAGTCACTTAATTTCGAATTTTCTTTCGAATATATTAATTACAAATTAAAATAAAAGCAACAGTGTTTAAAAAAGGGTAAGCACCGATCAGTAATCCATCGTAATTCCGCAGTAGTTTCAACAGAAGAGACAATCTGAATTCCCCCCTCCCCTCCTCAAAACAAATAATTCATGGAGCTTTAAAGTGATAAAAATGAAAGAAATTTTGGTAGGAATATTTGTAATTAGAAAAAATAAGCTATTAATGTTATTACAAGATTTAAAATTAAAATATATTTTATGATACCTGTGTGTTTTTGATAATATAAATAGTAGGTACGTTGCAGGGAAAACTGGAATTAACAAAATTTTACTTCACAGCCGCTTGAAAGGTTAAAGATTATCGATAGAGCTTTGAAAGTAGTTTCATTCGATTTAATGTATCGAAAAATCCCACAAGCAATATCAAGCATGCAATTTTTTGGTGAGTATGCGACGCAGTCGCATGGTGGTTATTGCGAACTGTCGCAACACCAACTTCGTCATATCCTATCAGCTTACCTAAGTACCGTCTTATAAAAATACTAACAAAATTTCAAGTGATTTTGACTATTTCCTTAGAAGTTATGAGCAAAGTTCATGTAGACTTGACGTTTTGTGAGGCGTGACGTCATCTAGATGTTTTCAGGTAACTTTCCCAGTTTGACCAAACTACCCAATCTGTCTGCAATTTTACTCTCAAAATCTTGACGCATTCTGCAAATATCTTGCTGTAATTTTTTTAACATTTTCTTCTACTTTTCCGCCAATTCTTTCCTCATATTTTGTTTGAGTTTCTTCTAGGAGCGACATTCTCTTCAGTATTTGATCTTGGCCCAACTTAATTTTTACTTCTAGATTCTTCTGGGTTTTCGCTATTTTCTCCCCTAAATATTCTCTGACCTTCACTATTTTGCGTTCTAATTCTTCTAATTTCCCCAAAGAAGTTTCCATTTTCTCCAAATCGGCTTTCATTTTGTTCTTGTCCGTATATCATCTCTTCACGTCCTATTTCCATCTTCGGTTTTCATTTGTTTCAACAGTTCCTTAAGCTTCTCCATTTTCGATCGTGTCAAATCCATGCAATGGGAAATTAAAGTCCTCCTTTATATTCCCGATTCTGACACCAATGTTGCAAAAATGCTTAGTTTTCGGGTTCGTCATTTGAAAGTACAGTGTACGAGGAAAGTTCTAGTAAACAGTCCACTTGTCAGGATGGAACACAAATTTTATTGCTTCAAGAATCGTCGAACAATCTGCTGAACAAAATTCATGGGCATTAACAGCCAGTAATTTGCTTTAAATAGGCAGCTTACCACAGAAGCTTTCTCAGATGCTGTATTTCACTCATAACGAAACACTTCCCAAGGCTAAAATTCAGTGGAAATTCTCGAGGAAAATCATAAACAGTTCCCCAGGATCGAACAATGAAGAATTCGCAAACAGCTTGCAAAAATAAGCTTCTCAAAACACTTAAAATATCATATCTCTTTCGAAGCACGGAACGCAGAGCCTCATGTTCTCAGAAGAAAGCAGTGAACTGGCTACGAGCATTCACTAAACGGACTGACGGGCTCTTCTTTGCTCCTTTATGTAGCTTATGTCGACAACACGAGAAAATTCCAGAGAAAGCCAGATCCAGAAAATTACCGATTAATCACGAATTTTGTTTGTGTGATAGAAATATAATTCAGTAATATTAGAATATTGCGTTATATACTAATGCAGAGAAACAAACATTTCAGGCCCCATTAATAAAATCGTGCCTAAGATCCGAAATGTCATTAAGCTTGGCGGTTTTTGGCGAAATATCGCCAGATTTAGCGTCGAAAATAAGTTCCCACGAGTGGAGTCAGCTAAGCTCTAGCACCAATATTTCTCGAGATTTCAAGAAAACCCTATGCTAAGCAATGGGGAAAGAAAAACATCCTATCTCACGTTCTAATTAACCTCTTTTGATGCAACAAAATTCAAATTTTCTTTATTTGACGCGTAGAATATTAATTTTAGGCTGTATTTAACCCTTGAAAGGGCAGAACAACCCAGAAGTTCGTAACAATACTGTAAGCCAGTAGAGAAATACTGTGTTGTATTCTGTCAACATTCATTTTAAAACACAAAAGAAAAATCCAACACATTTTTAACAGTAAGGTTATTTTAAAAAACTGACAAACATGCTCAGGCCCGTACTGGCTGTTTTGGGGGCCCTCGGCTAGAGATTGAAAAGGGGCCCCCTTACTGATCAATTCAGAGGGAATAGAATATTAGAATATGTGATATTTGGAATTCAATCTTACTTGCCTAAAAGCCACATTTAACTATTTTAGAACATTCGGGGTCCCTGACTCTTCGAGGGCCCCCTCGAACCGCGGGGTTCCTGGGTCCTCCGCTGTGCCACTGAGTAAAGACGTACGATTACTGGGAAATAAATAATCCAATACTTCGATATACAGAGTAACTGCTAATTCATGGTACAAACTTTAAGGGCTAGTACAGGACACTGTAACAATCACATTTTGTATAGGAATATACGGTCAAAAGTGAAGCACCGAAGAACAAACACAGGAAGGAACAAACGCTGGAAACGGAGTTAGTAGTTGCTTCCGTTGCCGGTAGATGGTCAGTCGGCGTTGATTTGGGGAAGAGAGGCCATTCTCGTTTCAGTTTTCGTCCGTAATGGGAGACTTTACGTTTGCCGAAAGAGCAGACATGCATTACATGTACGGCCGTGCAAATGGAAATGGCAGAACTGCGCTACGAATGTATCGTGAGCAGTATCCTGACAGACGAATGCTGGATCACAGAATACAGAGATTGCATCGTCAACTTTGTGAAACAGGTTCGTTTCACACATTACCAGACACGACGCTGGTTTACGGACAACTGTACGGACTGCAACGGTTGAAGAAAGAATCTTGCAAATCGTGGCTGCTACATACGAGTCAAGTACAAGAGCTGTTGTTGTACAGACTGTAAGGTGTGAGTCAATACACTGTTTGGAGAGTGTTACGGGATAGTCGTCTGCACCCTTTCCATTATCAACGTGTACAATGTACACGTTGATAAGCATGTACACTGTACATGCTTTGAAACCAAAAGAATATCTTCTACGAAAGAATTTCTGCCAGTGGTTTCTGTAGCAATATGCTCTGCAGACGAACTTTTCCGCCCATGTGTTATTTACAGATGAGGCAACATTTACACAAGATGGTGTATTTAATGTGCACAATTGCTATGTGTAGCAATTGTTGCCGCAAACAAGAATCCTAACGCAACGCGACCACATGTGTTTCAAGAACGCTACAGTGTCAATCTGTGGGCTAGTATTGTAAATGACTTCTTGATTGGCCCATATCTAATGCCACATCGACTCAATGGTCACTGTTATCTCATTTCTTGGCCACCCCGGTCTACCGATTTCATGCCCCTCGATTTCTTTTTGTGGGGACATTTGAAGAAGGACGTTTATGTCTCTCCAGTAAACTCCGATGAGGATCTCGTTGCTCGATTATCCGTCGCTGCTGCACGTGTGCTTGAATTTCCTAGTATCTTTGAAAGTGTTCGTCAATCGCTGCACCGACGCCGTCAAGCATGTATCAATGATGATGGACGCAATTTTGAACACTTATTTTAAATTAATTTCCATTTGTAAATGAGGTTATGAAAATAAAACACTTTCCCTATAATTTGTTCTTTTCTGTGTTTGTGCTTTGACGTTTCACTTTTGAGAATAGTTTGTTCTTTCTTGTGTTGGTGCTTCGACGCTTCATTTTTGACCACACATTCCTATACAAAATGTGATTGTTACAATATCCTGCACCAACCCTCAAAGTTTGTACCACGAATTAGCAGTCATCCTGTATATATCAAATTACTCTAATTATAAAGCAGTCTATCCATTTTGGGGGGGGCATCTCTGGGGCCCCCTTGAGCCAGGGGCCCTCGGAGATCGCCGACCTGGCCAGTCCGGGCCTGAGCATGCTCCAAAATAATTAATATTATCCATTGAGTTACAAAATAGAGAAACAATGCTTAAAGGGGAAAAACTTAACTAAGCAACTTCTTACTCTGGAATAGCGAAAATACATTATCCATCATAGCACGCAGAGATTTCAATTGATTTCTTTGCTGTTTCTGTTCTTGAATTATTAGATGGCGTTGTACCATACTGCTCATTTCTTGACTGCTGTTATCATGCATTAATATAAAATGTTACAATAGACAAGTGATGTTTTTGATCCCAGTGTCCCCTACTCACTGGAGATGAGACGGGCTCAGCAC
Organism: Cheiracanthium punctorium; assembly: GCA_038373885.1. Taxonomy (NCBI): domain Eukaryota; kingdom Metazoa; phylum Arthropoda; class Arachnida; order Araneae; family Cheiracanthiidae; genus Cheiracanthium; species Cheiracanthium punctorium. The sequence continues at coordinate 59,603 of JAWZYV010013443.1, forward strand.
GAGCCCGAGCCCGAGCCCGGACCCGAACCGGGCTCGGGCTCTGTAATTCACAATTGTGTGCGGGCTCGGACTCGCGAAAAATTTCTCTTTTATTGAACATACTGCTTGAAACAGATTTTAAAAAGTGATTCATGAGGAAAATAAAAGTACTTATAAAAAAAATAAATAAATAAAAATAGCGGTACGGGAGCCTAGAAGGTGCGTGAAGCTCTTTGGGTATTTTAGAACGGCGGTTTATATTCCTTAGTTAGTCATGAGATCCGACATTTTTGATAATGGATGGATACAAAAAATTAGAAAGTGCATTGGGAGTTTGCAACTATATTTGTCTTTAATTTGAACAAACGTCAAAATTTATTGTATTCTATCAATGAAGTAATTGAATTTTTTTTTATCTTTAGCTGAAATTTCGGGCTCGGGCTCGGGCGGGCTCGGATTAAAAGTCCTCGGGCTCGGGCTTCAAAAAATGAGCTCGAACTCATCTATCTCTACTACTCACTGTGAGACTTGGCAACCTTATTTTCACGTGATGCGCCAACAATGAAGCGACGCAATCAGAAAGACAGACAAACTTGGTCGTTCTGGGCGGCTCCGATAGGTACTTGAAACAGGTAGAAATCGCAAAACATTTTAAATTCCAAGTAATTGTGCAGACTGACGTCTTAACGAGTTAACGTAACTAGGTAGATATCCAACAATATTATTGACTTCATGTGTGGAGCGTTTTATTCGGAGAAGCCGGTTTAGGTAGAAGCATTTTCATTGTGATTCATGCAAAATAAATTTCCTCGCCCATGTGATGAATATCGTTCTCGGATATCATAACTGATTTCCGACTTAATCTTTCCAGACATTTTTTTTACAGTGAAAGTAATAACAAAATAAAGCAACAGGCAGTAACGACGAGAAAAGACAATGCAAGGACTATGCGAGGGGGGAAATGACTGCTCATGAAACAAACTGAAAAATAAAACAACTGCATTTCGGTAACTTTGAAGAAACTATAAAAATTTATTTATTCACCTTATTCTATTCAAGGATTAATTTATCGTTCGCGGATGCTTCAAAGACAGAAGAAGGAAACGTGCGTTATTAAGAGTTACTGAGCTGAAATCTGATAGAGACTCTTGATAAATTTGAAATATTAATACAGAAGAGAGATTTGATTTATTCTGAAGTTCGATATGATCCGATCTAGAAGAGTAGGATGATCCCTAGATCATAAAAACATAAGATGCTATCACAATGTACTAGTAATGAAACAGATTTAAATAGCGATATGAATTTGCGACGGATTTTTCTTTTTACTTCCTTGTACGAAGTACAAGTATCGCGAAATGATCGCAAAAAATTTCAGTATCCAGAATTTTACGAAAAAATCGATTTTGACTACTTTTAAATTTACTTTTAAGAGTTTTTGCGAGACATCTCATCGTACGCATGTATGTGTGTTCATATAAATGCATGTACATTCCATTTTGACCAACCGCAAGTCCGTTGTGAGCAGTTTTCCCTGACGTCGGTACGTATAGTATGTATGTATGTAACTCGCATATCTCAAAAACTATTCGTCGTAGAATGTTGTAATTTTGAATTTATTACTGTTGTAACATCTAGTTGAGCACCTCCCTTTTTGATTCAAATCGAGTCGATAGTTTATTTACAAGGACACTCAAAAAATTTTCCATACGTTACGCTCTATGGGCAGAACTTCATTAAAGCGTATTTTAGAGATATTAAGTTAATTCGAACGAATAAAGTGATATATGTTGTTAAGGATTACAAAATTTTTGGGCTTTTCTGTATGGCGCTAGTATCGCGCGTCATGTTATCTCTACTTTCTACTATCTATGAGTAGCTGCATGCCCGTTCTTCGCACCGAATATTTTCCTTACTCGCGTTATTTTGAATTACTTCCAGTGATGTACTATCTCCAAAAAGGCAAAATTGTTCGTTTCGTGACGTAAAGTTTGCGTCTTGAATACACACACACACACAAAAAAAAAAAATAAATAAATAAATAAAAACCTGGAGTGTGGCTGTAATGTGGACATGGCTGTGTGTTTTACAAGAATACCAGTACATAGCGTGTAATATTTTTCTAGAGTTTCATCGGGTGCAGGAAAGAAATCTAATAAACAAATAATTTCTGTGTTATAACTTTTTAGGTCTATGATACGAAAAGTACGAAAGAAATGGCATGCATAGAAACTTCTGGTAAACGTTAAATCAATACAGTTATTATTATTTTTTAACACTTACTATATTCACTGGAACTATTTCACACTTATGTTTTATATACGCAATCAATAGATCTTGTCGAGAGCTGACGATGGAAACGTAAACGAACGTTTTAGCTTCTCTGAGTCAAAATTTATACTAAACGGACATTATGTCACTCAGCTAAACGACCTCGAAATGGCGGCGCTTCTTCGTCCGCCGCAAGCGATGTGTGCATCACAGTCCTCACTCAACGTAACGAATTCTATGATCCTTTAGCTATCGAGTTATGTAATTAAATTTTGGAAGTAGAGGATAAATATGTAGCTGCAACCAGAACCATTGCAAAAGACTTTTTTTGTGGGGGAGGGGGGGGCGGTTGGAGATGTCAATAAACTGCCAAGTCAAATATCGGTTTTTACCAACTTATTTATTTTTACCAAGTATATCACCAACTTTTTACTTTTGGCAGCTGGGTTCACGTAATTTTACCAAGTCTACCAGAAATAGAAAGTAAATTATAGTTTTCCGTTAACATTTTTTTTTTTTTTTACCAAGTTTTCCAACTAGGTATCTAATTTTGCGAAGTTCAGTAGAATTTTGCGAGTGTTAGGGGAGCAAGGGGCTCCCCCTACTCTCCTTTAGCAAGGGCCCTGGCTGCAACATCAAACTGTATCCCAACGATTTTGTTATCATCAGTTTCCTGAATTGCCTCCCACTATGGAAGCAAATTTAAAGACGTGTTCACGTCTAAAATAAGAAGTAGCCCGTACCCCGGAAAAGTCTGCCCACTCCTGGTTTTAGATGAAATCGAAGCAGAAAATTTTTCATTAAATTAATCAGAAATTTTTACAGCCCTCAAACGTGAATATTTCTTAAATATTCCAACGCTTTTTTCCGCCAAATGGTTTGCAAAGTTAATCACAAAAGGCTTAATAATATCTGCACCGTTTGTAAGATCGGCTTGAAAATTTTCATAATTATGTATGAAAACAATCTGCGCTCCTTTTAAAATCTGAAAATCCTCTTGTTTCCTCATATTTGAGCGATTATTCGCTCTTTTCAGCTCCATTTTACTTCCAAGAGTTAATAATCATTTGAATGAAAAAATTGGTTATAGCAAGTGAAAATGACTTCATATTGATTTTACAATTATCAGGCTTTTTCTAGATTTATAAGTTCGTTCGAATGCGAAAAGATTCCGTACGTTCCCAAGCGCATGAAATTCGATTTCAGTACATATAATAAAAATTGAATATGAAGTTATTTATTTTAAGTGGTCGAAGATTCAATATATTGAGTTTAGACAGGCTTTCGTCAAATTTTCTTTCTGACGCCCACTGCAATTGCCTCCACAACGGGCTTTGACTTCTACTTTTAGCGATGTTCTACTACTTGACATGAAACAAAATTGATATATGTTATTAAGGATTACAAGATGGAGCTCTCCATCGAAAACAGTGTATCGTTAATATTTCTTCTACAAGAGCACTCAAAATAATTTCAGTACAATACGGTTGTGGCGGCACGATCACCTCCGCGCACACAACACCCGGCAATTGAAGGCCGGTGCGGCGAGAGCTGGGTTTGAACTCAGGGATTTATGGGTGGCAGAATGAGGCGCAATCTGGCTCGGTCAAAAGGTACCCGTTCGACCGGTCTTCAACTGCCGGGTGTTGTGTGCGCGGAGGTGATCTCGTGCCGCCACACTACTCCCCCCCTAGAGAGTCAGTCGGAGGCTGACGAACGATATTCCAAGCGTTATGGAACGCTGCCACTCGTTGTGGACTTTGTGAGGTCGCTGCCACTTGTTGTGGACTTTGTGAGGTCTCTGCCTCTCGTTGTGGACTTTTGTGAAGTCGCTGCCGCTCGTTGCGGACTTTGTGAGGTCGCTGCCGCTCGTTGCGGACTTTGAAAGAGCCGAGTGAGAGATGAAAGAGGTCGGTGCTGGCGCCATCTGTCGCTATTGGCGAGAAGGAGAATGCGTGTTCGTTGTCTGGGTCGCCAATGTAAAGGGAGAGCGTGTCGTGAGAGCTGAGTTTGAACCCAGGGACTTATGGGTGGTAGAATGAGGCGCAATCCGGCTCGGCCAAAAGGTACCCGTTCGACCGGCCTTCAATTGCCTGGGGCGCGTTCGAGAATTCATCGGTTGTGCACCGGTAACACCGGTGCACGACCAGAGCGTTCGAAAAGGCGGAGCTCTGGAATTAACGGCGTTCAAAAACGTTTCGGTCATGTAGCGGTTGTCTGCTCAGCGTGACCAGAGCGCAACCAGAATGACCCTGCTAGCGAGGTGGGTTATTCCGGTTATTAGCGTAGTGTTGCCAATGTTTATTTTTGTTTTCTTGGCTTGGAATTGGATGTGGTGAGGATGACCGAAACCGGTTGACAACCGTGACGTCACTTAATCGAAGAATGACCGCAACCGGTAGCACCGGTGCATAACCAACCGGTGAATTCTCGAACGGGCCCCTGGTGTTGTGTGCGCGGAGGTGATTGTGCCGCCACACGGTCAATGGCAGTTTAGAGACTGGCATCCATTTAAAGCACATAATACTATCTTACAGTATAATTAGTTAATAATCCGACGGCAATCGTGTGCCTCCCTCAAAAGTTGCGCTAAAAGTCGCCAATGTTGGCAATTTTCGCTATATATCGCCAAATAGGGTGTGAAATAATGCTTTGAAAAATGAATAGAACTTTCCTATATTTTCATGATTTAGCGATAAATCGAAAAGTATCTAACGTGATAATATTAAGTTACGACGATTTTTGAAAATTCGTTACTCACACTGTAATTATCCGATTTAGTGTATTCTGTTTTGTTAAGGCATGAGTAAGGGCAATCTGCCTAAGAGTACCGACGAAAATCCGACAAAGCGTTAGAACTCAAAAGAGGTGAACGGATTTAATAAAGCAAAATTTCAAACTTTGATTTTTTTAGCGGGTGAAAATTAATTTTAGACTGCTAACCCTTGAAAGAATAAATTTATCGCTCTCCGTGTTCGTGCGATACCGTTATGTTGTAAGAGGAATATTTATATTTTTAACTTACCAGCAAGTTTGAGAGTTCTTCATGATTTCGGTTTGTTTGTTTGTTCTGTTGTCCACCCGTCCAGTGTTCTAACTGCTCTAAATATACACCGATTTGTGCGAAATTTATGTTTTTTCTGTGTACAGTTCCATGTACCTTACTCAGGACGGTAGCCTAGGGGGGTCATAACCACCCCATGTGGAATTTTTTGCCATACAAAAAGTATATTCTTCATTCCCTTATCACACACATGTATGCATATATGTGAGTTGCAGTAGTCGTAACCCCCCCCCCCCATGAAAAATTTCTGGCTACGCCACTGACCTTACTGAAAATGGTGTAAGTAGCATTTATAGTTCTTTTACAGAAGAAAAATAATCCAATACATCGCACTCTACGGTAAGTCATTCTTGAAAACGTATTTTAGAGATAATCGGTTTTTTGAAAGGAAAACAAAGTTGGCATACATATTATTAAGGTTCTCAAAATAATGATCTTCGTTGAGAATAGTGTCTGTATTATTAATAGTTCTTCTACAGGAGCACACAAAATAATTCCAATACAGTTCAGTTTCCCGCAGTTAAACGATGGGGGGGAAAGTTTAAAGGTCTTTTACAGGGCTTCATAAAATTGCATTTATCCGCTCTTATATTAAACGGGGAATGTTTGTGGGTGTGTGTGTATGTACGAACGATCTCGAAAACTGCTCTAAGGATTCTTTTTAAATTTCGTACCTGGGGGTTTTTTGGGCCCCTGAAACGATTGAGTTAGGTCAATTGATTGAAAAAACTCTAAAACGCTCAAAATTTAAAATTTATGGACGGTAGCGCCATCTATTGAGCGTTTGAAAAACACACTTGATGCAGTCTTCCTAAAAGGGACGCTCAAATAAGTTTGGGGCGGATTAAAAAATACACGCCATCGATATATAATAGTAAAAATTAACTTCGCAAAGAAACAAAATAAATGGAACTTGATATCCAGTACACAGGCAAATAAATATTTTAGTTACTAGATATATTGCACCTTTCAGCTACATAAATTTGTTTAGAATTAAAAAGTTATTTTTATTTCAAAATATCGTCCTGGCAACCAGCGAAAGAAAAAGAGAAAAGAATCTTCGTTGCCAGCCCCGCAAGCACCTTGATGGAATATACGTAAATAATTTAATTATTCTTAATTCATAGTTATTAATACAAAACTATTCGTAAATCTTATGTGAAAAATTGCCTGAATTTATTACAATTATCCTTTTGTAACTAAAGTAAAGCTAAATGTATTTTCGCGTATATACTAAAAAAATAAAGATTTTTCATGTATTTTATTGATCCATAGGATGCGAATTTCAAAAGCGCATAAAAGTTTCAGCTTAGCCGAATAATTTAAATGAAAAGGACACCCTTTTCAGTCATTCACAGTAAGAAAAAAGATCCTGTGACGTAACATGAAAATTCCATTTTTTTTTTTTAAATAACGGCACTAGGTTGAATTCTATTTTAACTACCTTATTCTGCCAAGTTGACGATAAATATTTAAATGTAGTTACCCTAACGATTTTTTTTTTTTTTTAATGGGTCAACCGTTTATAATGAAACGATGTTCGAAACTCCGATGAAAAAATGATACGATCGATTCCTAAATTGGGCTCGCAGCCGATATTCAAATTAATTTTGCAGATGATCAGCCATCAGTTTAGTTTTCATTCACTGCAGTTGATGATTTCAACTCATTTATTTTATCATCGTATGGACAACTTTTAAAAGTTGCGGGCAGAACTTTACGATAGTGGCCTCCTGGGCCTGACTTCAGGATGTTAGCGAAATCGCGGGCCGTATAATTCGGATTTATATGGAAGTTTGAATGTTTTATACAGGGTTTTGACTTGTTCTGAGGGCTGGTCCAAAAGCCATGGCGGGCCCCATCCGGCCGCAGGTTGGGAGTTGTCCATATGTGGAAGCAGTAAATTGGGAGGCTGGAATCTGGTTACTAAGATTTTTCCTAATAATTTTTCAATTCTTATTTAGACGTGGATTAGACTGTGTTGTTTTGTGTTGTGTACTATCATTAAACTAAAGGATAAAGCCCTTTGTGGAGACAATTACAGCGGGCAATGGAATGTCTACACTCAGAATATTTAATATTTACCCACTTAAAATCAAATAACTTCATATTCAATTTTTATTATACATCGAAATTCGAATTGTATAATCTGCAGAAACATTTCGTATTCGAAACATTTCGTTTGGTATCAACATCCTCTCCTATATCCATGCTTAATGCATAGAAAACCGTTTTACTTTTGAAAAAAAGTTAAACTGAGTAGTAATTTAGAAAAGCTATCTTAAGCGAATTGGAATCGTAATTTTGCCTCCAAAGCCTGATAACCGTGACTTCAATGTAACGTCAATGTCACTTGCAATAGATAATTCTGACACTCAAATGATTAGCTTTTTTATTCTCTTAAATGAAATAGAGCTTTTAATATTTTTCATAAAGCTTTCATATTTTTTAAATAAATTAAAAAAATTAAAAAAAAAAACGCTTAAAAATCAGGGAACGGGGGGATTATCAGATTTTTTCTTTCTTTTTTTTTTTACATAATTATGATAATTTTCAGGCTGATCGCACCAACGAACCGTGTAAATTTTAAGTTATTAGATAATACATTTTTAATCTGTTTGGATGGTAAAAGTTTTATTTTGAGTGGTTAAACTGGAATTGTGACAGAGTCAGGGATCAGCGTAACTATATAGGAGCGATGTATTTTTGATTTATTCGAGGTTAGAAGTCCATTTTCTTCAGTCCATCCGTTTTTTCTATTATTGTCAACGTTTAAGTAGTTGTTAGGGTTATTATAAAAGAATATTTTTGATATATTCTGTTTTTGATTTCATGATGTTCGAAGTGTCCTTTTGTACTAATAATTTAAATTGCGTTACACTTTTTATTTTCTTAAGCGTGAGTTTATAAAATAAAATTATGTTTAAAGCATATTTATGTAAGATTATACTTTTATGGCATCTATATTTATGTATCTATAAGATTGAATTTACGTTTGTAGAATTTGTTTATGCATGATGTATTTTCTTTGAATTAGAAAAAAATAAGTATTTTATGTTTGAATTGAAGCACTATAGAGAAATTTACAATTTCAATCGTAAAGAATTATCATCATAGATGTATTATAAAGACGTAAATGCATGAAAGTGTAGCTCAAAAACGAGCTGTGGAAACATATGATCACCGACAGCAGCACTTAGCCCAAATGTGTGAACGTGCAGTTCAAACACAAGCAGATGAAACAGATGATTAGTATCTGGAAGGAGAACGACATGGAACAGCTAGACGTCCACAAATACTTCGGGTAAACAGTCTAAGTATCTACAAAGCTGCCACAAATGTGGGTACTTATTATCATAGTTTAAAACTTTTTAACATGGATTGCATTCACCCTGGAGCTTTGCATTTTTCTGAAGAGTAAAAACAAAAAATAACCGAAACCATTTTGGGGACTGTAAGATTGATGTAGGACATTCCGAATTTCCTAATGAATTGGTGTGGTTTTTTCTTCGATGTCACCCACATTTCAAAGAATTTCATAAAAGAATTCGAAATTTGAAAGCATACTTTACAGTGACTTTGTTCACAGTATATGACGAGTGAAACTATTAACGATTTTGGTGTGTACTGCTACGTTGCGAACAGTGTATAACGGACTTAATGAATTTTTTTTATAAACACATTCATCTGACAGTTCAACCAACTCAAATTCTTGATGCTGAATTTGAACATCCTCAATACGGACAGATATATTTCTGAAGTAATGAAGACGCTGTTAGTGAATGCATCGCCCAAGATCTTCGCTGATACCCTCGCTGATCTGCTACAGAAGGAAAGGAGTCACCTTACGTTAAACTACTTTTTGCTCAACTCTGATGGCGCCGACCATCGAATATTTAGCATCCCTCTTCAAAACAAAGTATATGCCATTGTAACATTTAATGCCGACCAAAGCTTACCTGATAATGTATGGGTGATCCGACAGCGATGAAAATCTTTGGCAACCATGAAGATTATTGATACGTGCCAAGGCATTTACGTATTCATTATTTTACACTTAAGGAGCCTTTAGATTCTGAGCATGTCTCGGTAACCTGGTACTAGTGATAATACAACATTATTTTATCTCCGCAATCTCGAAAGATTTAAGAAAAATACATCGCCAAATTTGGCACAAAAATATTGTGTTGGAAAGTGTTTTATAATCCATGCGTTTGGCATGATTTATCTTTTTCTTTATTTTTAAGTGGGATCAGTTTGGGATCTTGGGGGTATCATATTGTTGGTTATTCAACATTAAAAACTTTCGTCGATTTTTATAAAGTTTATTTGGTTTTTTTAATTTTATGAAAATTGTGTAAAATTTTCTGGAGATATAATATTAAAATATCTACAGTGAATCAAACAAATTTATTTAAAGGCGATGATTTCTTGACTTTAAAAGATTTTTCCACTAAAATAAAATTTTAATTTTGGAAATAAAATGTTTTTTATATCGACAATTTCACTCGACACTTAATTACTCATATCCAACCTGCAATATTTTAATGATACCCAGAAGTTATAACTTTGCTTTCTATATTTTTGCCAATATGCTGCTTTGTATTCCTATAATGCTGAGTAAAATTCAAGTTTTGTGGAAATTTGCATTAGATACTTATCCGTCAAAGATGGGTTCTTCAGGTAGTTAAATATATAAAAATAAATACATGCATGTGTATGAAAATATGAATAAATTGAAACGTTAAAAACCAATGTGTAATTGTATGCTTAACATTTTTCAATAAATATATTTGGATAAAAATATTTTTCATTGAACTAACGAAGAATGTGAACCGTAATAGAGTTATACTTAAAAAGTGTCCGACATCGAGGACACGATCCTTACGACAAGAACGCCGTTCAAGCAGAAAGCTCCGGGAAAGATGATACACCCTCAAGGCCGTAGCCAGAAACTTTCTGCACAGCATAAAAATTGTGATCACTAATCCAAAAATATCGGAGGATATATCCCGATATCCATCTCCCCCCTGGCTACGTCACTGTTCAAAAGTAACGATCCATCGAGAAATGATGGAAGGAAACCCAATACACAAACCGAGAGAAGAAAAGGAGCACGAGATAGCAAGAGTTCACCTCTGAAGCTCATTAAATAAATAATTAGAGAAGGTCATTTAATCAATAATAATATTAAAATCCAATATAGCCCAATTTTAAAAAAAAAAAAAAAAAGGTTGCATTAGCTCACTCACCTACACACTCTCATCTCCATTCACTCCCCACTTTTTTAGGTTCACCATCTGCTATGGCCAGAAAAAAAAATTGTGTGGGAGGGATATGCAAACAGCGCTTCGGAGGGAATATATGTAGTCCTAAAATTTTTTCACCTTTGATTATCTGCAGAATCAACGCAAATAAAAAACTACTAATACATTGACTAAAATTTTGGTGAGGTGGGTGGATAAAACCCACATGAACCCATCTCTTCTTACGGCCTTGTACACCCTCTCAGAAAAAAAAAAAAACATTCTAGCGTAAGTCAAATTTCTTATGCCAATTTCATATTGTTGCGGAACTGCTCTTCTTGTTTCCGGGGTTCGTCGTTCTAAAGTCCAGTTGGTGTAAAAAGTTCAAGTAAAAAGTCACTTGTCAGGATGGAACACAAACTTTATTGCTTCTAGAACTTCGTAGAACAATCAGCTGTACACAATTCACAAGCACAATCTAGCAGTAACGTGCTTTTAACAATCCGCTTAGATAATAAGCTCTCACAAAATTTTTGCCTGTGAAAGTGACTTATTTTGTGTGTGCTGTATTTCTCACACAAAATAAGTCACTTTCACAGGCAAAAATTCAGTGAAAATATTCAAGAGATACCGTACATAATCCCTTAAGACACAGCAATAAAGAATTTACGCACAGCACTTTGAAAACAGCTTCGTAAAGCAAGCTAAAACACGGCTTCTATAGCACTATCAAAGCAAGCGTACTCTCACTGACAGCTCTTCACACATTGAGCGTTCAACTCGCACTGAACTTTCGGGGCGACGCGCGCTTCTATAAATAGCCGACGCAGGAGGTACAAGAAGTTTCCAGAAAAGTCAATTTCTCGAGGGTTCTACATAAAGCGTGAATTTTGATTACGTCATAGAAGAGAAATGTTAGGTTATTATACGTTTTTAATGCAGGAAAAACAACTTCTAGGCCCCATTGGGAAAATCGCGCCAAATGACCAAAAAGTCGCCAAGCTTGGCGACTTTTGGCGAAATATCGCCAAATTTGGCGCCAAAAATAAGTCCCCAAATGTGAAGAGATCGAAGCCCTAGGACTAATATTTCTCGAGTTTTCTAGAACCTCCATTGAAAAACAATGGCAAACCGAAACCTCCATATCTCCGGCTCTAATTGGCCGATTTTGATGCAACAAAAAGCAAAATTTATCTATTTGCAGCGTAGAATACGAATTTTAAACCATTTTAAGCCACAGAGCAGCGGGTTGCCCCGAAAATTCGTAATATTGCCCCCTTCCCAAGAACTGCACGTTCCGGGCAGTACAATCCCTAGTTAGGAGGTCACACAAGTACCTACACTGTATAACACTTAACAAGATCTTAACAACATAATTCAAGCAAGTAATCAATAGCACAATAAGCAAATACACATTAATAAATAAATAATCAACATAATAAATAATTACACTGTAATAAATCATAAACATAATAAACAAATACGCATTAATGAAAACTAATATATTACAAATATGTACACTAAACATGGCGTAAGTAGTGAGTGAAAGAGAGTTGCGGAAAGAGGAAGAGAAGGGAAAGACAGGAAAGAAATGAGAGATGAAAGAAAAGAGGAATTACGCCATAGTGACCATGGTCTGAGCTAATTACAACCGCGGTAGATGGCTAGCCGATCGTAATGTACAACTCTTGGCTTCGAGTTTGGTGACTTACGAATCCGTACGATGACGTCATTCAGCCGGTTTAGGACTGTGTAAGGACCGTCCCACGGCGATTGCAGCTTGGGAGACAGGCCTTTCCGTCCAGTAGGATTCCATAGCCAAACTTTGTCACCTGCGTTGAACTCGTGTCCCGTAGCCTTCGTGTCGTAGCGAATCTTCATCTTTTCCGTGTTCAGGTTGATCCGCTCCCGAGGAAAATGATGCACATCTTCAAACCGTGCCCGAAGGTTTTCCACGTACTCCTCTGGCGATGAAGGCGCATCTGGAGGGCGGCCGAACACTAGATCGGCGGGAAGACGAAGATCTCTGCCGAACAGCATCTGGGAAGGTGTGAAGCCGGTAGTCTCATGGACGGCGCTCCTATAGGCCAGCAGGAAGAGGGGGAGTTTCTTGTCCCAGTCCTCTTGATTCCTAGATACCAGAAGCGAGAGGTTGTTTAAAATTGTGCGATTGAACCTCTCCACCATGCCGTCGGATTGTGGGTGTAAAGGCGTAGTCTGGGTTTGTCCATTCCGAGAAGTTGGCATAGTCCTTTAAAGACTGCAGAGGTAAAGTTCGTTCCTTGGTCGGAATGAAGTTGCAGAGGGGTTCCATATCTGGAAATCCATTCTTGCACCAGTACCTCTGCTACGGTCGTAGCTTCTTGATCGGGAATAGGAAACGCTTCGGGCCATTTAGAGAAGTAGTCAATGACCACTAGGATGTATTTGTTGCAGTAGCGCAGCCAGAAATTTTTTTTAGGGGGGGTCCAAATTACTCGGACTCGGGGGGGAGATCAGACCCCCCTCCCTAAAATGATCATGTTGCTGTTCACAGGGCCCCCGTACATGATACCCATACAAGTGTTTGTAGGGGGGGGGGGGGGAATGGTCATCTCAGACAGGCACTCAGCACTCATCCCTCCCCCGGAAGAAATGTTTCGCGAATTTCACCTTTACAGAAAACATTTGAAATTTTACCCTCAGGCCCCCAGAAAGCACAGAATGAGTGCGAATACCTATATTCTCCTCCCAGTGGCGGATTTTGCTCTTGAGAGGCCCGAGACGCAACTCAATTTTGAGGCCCCCTCTACTCAAAAAAAAAAAAAAAAAAAAAAATCACTAACTCTAACACCTTTACATTATTACTAATTATTTTTATTAGTTTAATGTAACACCTTTACATTATTACTGTTACTTAATGTTTTAATTCCTTTTATATCTAGTTTATGTCTACAAACCAGGGCCTGACTTTCACTATAACACTTTTGTGCCCAGGGCACTTTTCAGATTTTGTGTCTCTTAGCTGGCTCAATTTTTGTGCCCCTGTATATCGTGTTAAACTCAATTTTTTGGCTTATTTTTGCAGTTGTGCCCAGGGCACGTGCACCAAGTGTCCGTCCGATAGTCATGGTCTGCTACAAAAGGAGTATTAAAATTTGTAAAATAATTTTTATGTATATAGATTTGTTCATCTTAGAAAACATTTTTTATCTCAATAATTTTTGTAGTACATTTCACTTTTCATGATTAACACTAAATAAACATCAGCATACCTCTAAGTATAAACCAGCAACTGCAGTTTCATATTGTGTGATTATTTTTCACTGTTACTTAATTACGTCGAATTTCTTTTTGTGGACCACTAGCGAATGTATTGTTTCAGTCATGAAAATTTTGACTACTTAACAGGTGCTTTTGAAGGTCAGAACAAGGGAAACTTGATCAGAAACATGACTTTGACATCACAAAGTTCAGAAGAATTCTTTACTTGGATAAAATGTACCAAAAATTTAACATTCCTTCAAGAACATATATTTATAAATATTTAAATATATTCATAAATTTCCCGCTTGGAACTGCAAAACTAAGCAGTTTAATAGTAAAAGTAAACTTTCTGTTTAGTCGAATTTTTGTGTTTATTCAAAAACTGTCAATAAGTTTAGGACTATTAATAATGAGTAATTAGGTATGAATAATATATACACACACACATTATTCTATATTTTAAATAGAATGAAAAAAACTACAAGAGAAATAAAAAAAAACAATACTTAAGTAGTTAAAGTACAAAAAATATTATTGAGTTAAAAATAAATTCCACTTTATATTGAATATGGGTATGCTCTAAGCTTCGGTCCTAGGTTTATTATTAACTAGCTGCGTGCCCGTTCTTCGCACGGTAGGAAACGAAACTTTTCCTCACATGTGTAATTCGAATGGAATCTAGAAAAAGCAAAATTATTTCACTCTTGACTTAAAGTTTGCATCATATATGTACTAACCTGAGATCATTGCAATATAATGACACACACACACAAAAAAAAAACTATGTCAGCGTCATTCGGTATCAAAAAAGTGAAAAGTTAGACCGTTCTCACTTTCAAAATGTCTTATTTCCGCATCATGCTGTCTTTTAGGTTCGCGTTTTAGCGTTAAATACCTCAGACACTACATGAAATGGACATTTTTTTAAATTTTAAAATTACGTCATGCAACCCTTTACAAAAAGAAAAGAGATAAGACTGCGCTATTTATAAAGGCTTTAAAATTGTTTTTCTAGATTACGCAGTTTAATTTTTCTTCTCACAAATAAATCCAGGATTGATAAGAGGAAATCGAGCCAAGCAAAGAAATAGTCTGCTTGGACATAAGAATAACTATGTAGACAAAACGAAATCTTTGGAATGAGAAACTTTTTTCACGTTTTCAGAAGAGCGCTCGTTGTAATTGCTTCACAACGGGCTTTGACTTTTAGTTGTACAATAACAGTCTAACAGTAGTGTTTGGCGCATTTTGGCTTCAAATATAAGGCAATAAACAACAGATGTTTTAATTCGAATTTCGCAAGAAAATCGCTTCGATTAATGGAAGTTTTTATAATACTCGTAAATGTCTTATTATTAATAATAAACTTATTACAATGTAAATTAATATATACTTCTTCCGTAACAAAAATATTCCAATAATTAAATGCTTCAATTGGAAAATATAATCAATAATTAAATTATAAATAATTTCATCTAAATTCCTTTTAAAAATATTACATATATTATTAAATTTATCACCAACGATAGAACTGATTTGATTCATATTTAAGTTCAGTAAATTCAGAAATATGATTTCTTTATTTCCCAGGCATTAACCTTGTTCATGATCAATTTGCACACTTTAAATCAATTCAGATACCACACAGCAGCTTTTATATTTTTCCTCTAGAGAAAGAAGAGCCCAGTCAATCAGTCGCATGGGGCAATCCATTTATAAGTTTTTGGGTTGTTAGCAGTGCGTACCTGAGCGGCGAGCGTCTTGTCGGAGCGCGGAAAAGAAAAAATGTCAATTTGATTTTATTCTATTGTTATCGAGTTAAACCCTCCCATAGAACCCACATTTAACTTGTTCCCCCCATCGTTGCAAAGACACAACGGATAAGATACCCTTCTGTACCTAGTAACATGAATCTATGAATGCTCCGCTGGTGTCTTGCGTTGTGAAAGCGCAACAGTGGTTGCATTAGACACTGATAACCCCAAACCAATCTGGGTAACAATGCTGGGAACAAAAGAAAATCTTCGGTGTTGAATCTTTGAAACGGTGGGGGAGCTAACAGGTTAAATCTGGGTTTAAGAATTAAAATCACAGATGAGAAAGGGTTGGGCCGCATTGTACTGAGTTCAAGTAATTTTAATAGTATAAGTAACAATGTCTTTAAAATTCATGTTTACTTTATGCATTAGTGTTGTGAAAATAAGCTTCATTCCCGTAAACAGGACTAGCTGATTAGCCGACTAGAGCAGCAGATAATTTTTAAGTCAGGTTGCGTCGTAACGCCTAATGCAACCAGGCAACGCCGGGCTAAGCAGCTAGTATGCAATAAGTAATGTATATTTATATTCAGGGCCTGATTTACGGCGGGGCATTCGGGGTATTGGCCCGGTGCCCCCACTCTAGGGGGGGGGAAGGGCCCAAAATGAAAAAAATACGCAGTAATTTTTTGTACATGTAACATTTCGCTCATATTTCCTGACATACTGTAAAATGTAACAAAATATAATTACAGTAAACGTAACAAAATATGATTACAGTAAATACACTCAAAATACTGGTGTTAAAAAGATAAAACAGTGAAAACTTTGTAAATAAACACTCATAAAATGATACCTTTTTTCCAGGAAACGCGTTTTCGTACTAAAAATTTCAGTACCTCCTCAGCCTAAAATTGTGAACCTTTAGACTGAGGATATACTGAAATTTTCAGTACGAAAACGCGTTTTCTGCAAAAAAGGTATCATTTAATGAGTGTTTATTTACAAAGTTTTCATTGTTTTATGTTTGGAGTTAGTTTAGTGGAATTCTAAAATTAAAAAAAAAATTCTTTCATTAGATTCATAAAATGCTTTGCTTATGTATACCTGTCAAAGGTATGTAAACTCATAGCAGCCTATAAAATAAAATCACTCTTGTATTCGAGGAAGGTAAGATGTATGGGGGCCCCCATATGAAGCTTTGGCCCGGGGCCCCCAGGGGTATAAATCGGGCCCTGTTTATATTTAGTACTGTAAGATAGTAGATTTGTAATCATTGACTACATTGTAGTTGCCAGTAATAATAAGCTTATGATATAGTTTTAAATAATCTTTATAAGTTGGATCATTATATCTTGTATACATGCAAGTACGATTGTCTATGTTTAGAAAATTCTTGGCTAATTATAAATAAATACACTTCAACCATCTGCTAGATTATACAGCAGACACCGGTTATAACGTACTCTCACGGGACCTAAAAAAGTAGTACGTTATAGGCAATATCGCCGGTAAGATCCAATATTACACATAAAAAGAAAGCGGGCTCATAATTTCACTGTAATGTGTGTTTTAAACAGGTCTGATTTTTTAAAATTTAAGTAAAAAACAGAAAAAATTTCTTTATTACTTACAATTTTTACTGAGATAAATAATCTTAATTTTCTTTTGTTTTAAATGAGCAGATGCCACTTTAAATATACCGTTTTAGATATCCATATTAGACTTTTGTAGAGTCTCTGCATCATCGCTGCGGCATTCAAAAAATCGCGATAATGTTTTTGCAGCATTTAATGCTTCGGGTATGTTTGGTATAGGCTCCCCTGTTTCTTCTTCACTGTCATCAGAATCATTATAGATAGGGCTTTTCAGAAGTCATTTTCGTACATTGATGAATGACAAAGAAAACACATGGTCTTGTTCTTAGCCCTATCTAGCAGGGTTAAATGATAAAAGATTGTTCCCTTCATTGATATACAATTCATCTCGCTAGAGAATCTGCAAACTGACAACGAGTGTTTTTGAACGTACTAAAATTTTCGAGAAAAAGGAAATAAAATACTTAAGAAAAGCAAAATTTTATTTTTGGCTTTGGTATAAAAAGTACGTTATAGCCGAAGTACGTACTTTCGTTAAGTACGTTTTAACCGAAGTTAAATAACATTATAAATATAGGACTTCAATCGGGACCTAGCTTCTAGGTACGTTATAACCGATAGTACGTTATATCCCAGGTCCGTTATAACCGGTGCGCACTGTACTTGAAAGATCTTTTCATATTAAGATTTTTACTGGTAATAAATTATGAACCACGTCTGTGTGATTCCACCTCCTCTGTTGTGTAAAGTTATTTTGAAATTTAATCAAGTAAAGTTTACCTCTTTGTTAATGTAGAGCCCAATATCAAGAGGATGAGCTTGAGATTTAGCACCCTCAAAGGTTACTTTCGGTGCAACAGATTTTTCGCCGGGTCCGGGCCCATCCATACTATCAGCAGTCTTTGATGCTGCATGATCACCATCATCGGCTTTAATTTTTTTCTCGAAGAAAGATAAAAACATTTCACTTTGGGTTTTCTTTCTTTTTAAACTGGACGAATTCATGATCGTAAGAAACAAAGAACCCAAAACTTCTGCTTACAAACTAAAGGCATCCAACTCAAGTGAATTCAGGAGAGACTAAAACTGAACCATTCGAAATTTCGTTATACCACATCTAAGCTCCCAGCAGACCCTCTTTTTTACTGTTTGTTGTGTGTGTATTCACTATTTGAATACTGTGGCTTGTTTATCTCGAGAAAAGAAGAGTGGTATGCTTGAAGACTACAATATAGGCAATATATTTTCCTCTTTCCTTCATGACAATTTTGTTATCACTTAATTGTAGCATGAATAGATTCTTTCTGGGGATATTCCGTTCCTTTGCGCTACAAGGGTGCGAATTACTTCCCTTTACATTGTCCGATTCGTCCATCCTAGCCCCACAAATTCCCTATCAGAGACACGACTGGAGATTTATTGCCCAAGGAGTCTCTATGACGGTGCTTGCTGGAAGCCTTTGATGATTTTACCTTGCGTCCTCCTTTTCAAGCCAACTACCGATACAAAGTTTAAAAAGAGGTTTTTTTTAAAGAAAAGACACTTTTTAGAGAATAAATTTGGAAAAGATAGAAAAAAAATGGGCCCTTTTTAGAGAAAAAATGGGCCCTTTAAATTGGTGGCCAATGGGCCCAACTCGCCCTGTAGATAAACGGACCCTACTCATAGCGGCCCCTTAGCTCATAGGGGGGGTCCGGACCCCCTGGACCCCCCCCGTCGCTGCGCCACTGATTTGTTGCCATCCGAAGTTCGCGGAAGAGGTCCCAGGATGTCGAGAGCAATCCTCTCAAAAGGCGCTCCTACATTATAACGATGTAGTCTTCCACGGCTTCGTTTCTTCGGGCCTTTACGGGCGGCACAGGCGTCACAAGCTTGACACCACTTTTCGACGTCGCCTCGAGCCCTAACCCAGTAGAAGCGCTCGCGAACTTTCTGCAGGGTCTTCATTACGCCAAAATGGCCTCCAGTGTAGCCATTATGAAGTTCTTCTAGAACCTTCGGAATCCTCGAACGAGGGAGTACTAACTGCCATCGGAGCATCTTGCCGTCGTCCGACTCCCATTTACGATACAGGGCTCCATTCCTCAGGCGAAGCGAATCCCATAAAGCCCAGAACTGTTTTGTTGCCGGACTGTAAGATGATATTTCTTGCCAACTGGGCTTAGCGCTGGATTTTTCCATAAATTCCACAATAGGTTTGATGTCGCTGTCTGCTAATTGGTCCGCCCGAACATTTTCGTCACTCCAGGGATCTTGAGATGGTGCCGATGATGTAACTTGGCGGACAACGGGATGTTTCAGATGGTAATTTTTCTCTGCCCTGGAGCAATAGCGACAACTGTCTATGCAGGGCCTTCTCGACAAAGCATCTGCATTTCCATGAGATGACCCTTTCCGATGACGTATCTCGATGTCATATTCTTGTAATCGCTGTATCCACCTGGCTATTTGGCCCTCTGGATTCTTGAAATTTAGAAGCCAGGTTAAAGAGGCATGGTCCGTTCGGAGCAGGAACTTTCGGCCGTACAGGTAATGATGGAAGTGCTCCACGGCTTTAATGATAGCAAGAAGTTCCTTTCTCGTAACACAATAGTTACGTTCTGCCTTTGAAAGGCATTTGCTCTAGTAAGCAATGATGAGTTCTTGGTCATCTATCTCCTGGGACAAAACTGCTCCAACACTCTCCTTACTTGCGTCTGTGTCCAGGATAAATGGCTTGTCAGGGTGAGGATACGACAGGATCGGCGAAGATGTTAAAGCCGTCTTCAGTTCGTTGAATGCGTCCTCACATTCCTCAGTCCATAGAAATTTCTGTCCAGTCTCGGTCAATTTGTGAAGAGGTCTTGCAATTTGAGAAAAATCCTTCACGAATTTTCGATAGTAAGTACACAGACCGAGAAAACTTCGTAAGTCATGGATATTCTCCGGACGACTCCAGTTCTTGACTGCGGACGTCTTTTCAGGATCGGTTCGGACTCCGTGGGCGGATATTATGTGCCCGAGGTAACGTACTTCCCGACGGAACAAGTTGCACTTCGACGGACTTAGTTTCAAGTTTGCCTCTTTTAATTTCTGCAGTACCTTTCGAATGTTCTCGAGATGCTCTTCGAAAGTCCTTCCGACGATGATGATATCGTCCAAATAGACGAGACATGCTTCGTAGGAGAGTCTTCTCAACACTGTCTCCATTAGACGCTCGAATGTAGCCGGTGCGTTGCAGAGTCCAAAAGGCATAACTTTGAACTGCCACAATCCTTGTCCCGTGGTGAACGCAGTCCTTTTCACGGTCATCGGGATGAATTTCTACTTGCCAGTAACCACTTTTCAGATCCAGAGTGGAAAACCATTCGTTTCCCGATAAAGTGTCCAAAGTGTCGTCTATCCTGGGAAGAGGGTAGCTGTCTTTCTTGGTAATGTCATTCAGACGTCTGTAGTCAACACAGAACCGGGTGGAACCATCCTTCTTTCGGACCAAAACAATCGGCGAGGCCCACGGACTAGTCGATGGCTCGATGACGTCATCACGCTGCATCTCCTCTAAAAGTCTGCTCACCTCTTCTTGCTTAGCAAACGGCAGCCGCCTAGGATGTTGCTTGATGGGAGAATGGCTGCCTGTGTCTATTCTATGTTGCGTTAAGCTCGTACGGCCAAAGTCACCGGAAGTACGAGAGAAGAGGTCTTCAAATTCAGCTATTACTTTCTCCGCAGCGCTTCTCTGTTCTGCCGTTAACTCCACGTCTTGTAATAATTCCTTCGTCAGGCACTCGGAAGATTTAGCTGTCGTTTGGCTGATGTTCTTATTAATGCAGGTAACAGGAGTGCATGTCGCCAACACTTCATTTTTCTTTATCACCTTCGACTTGTCCGTCACATTTGCTACTCTAACTGGAATTTCTGTTCTCGACAAGTCCACAAGTGTTGCTCCCACAAGTACTCCTCTGACGGAATCACTATTGTTTGGGTGTTCGATTAATCCAAAACGGAATTTATTGCTTTCTTTTACTGTTCCAGAAATTATTGAATCAGTTCTGGGAGGTAGAGTGATATCAGTCTGGGCTATTATTTGCTGAACAGGTAAAATAGTTTCATTTCTAATATCGAACGCAGCTATTTCTTCTGAGTCTGAACGAAGCTCATTATTCTTAAAGTCCAAATTAAATTTGTGTGATTTTAAAAAGTCCAGTCCGAGAATAAAAGAGTCTGTAATATTGGCGACATATACCACATGGTCGTATCTGGCATTTCCAAACGTGATTTCTACTTGCGCTTTTCCGCCCACTTCGATCTTGTCACCTGTCACAGTCTGGAGGGTCAGCGAGGGCGGAGTCCAGATAATCTTCAAATTTAATTTCTTGGCCAGATCCGTCCTTATGATGGTTACGTTCGCTCCAGTATCAATCACCATGTGGCATGGGGAACCATTAACGTATCCCAGTACGAAGAGTCCATTACTGCCGCCATTCACTGATGAAATCTGTAAGACTTTCAAACGAGGCTTTTGAATATCCCTCAGCCTCTGTTCCTGAAAGTCGTCTCTTTTCTGTCTTCCTTCATGGGCTTCTCTGGTGCATTGATAACTGCGATCTTTACGACGAGAGTTCTTTTGTGCGTCACAGTATTTTCGTAAATGCCCCTCGCTGTTGCACCTCCAACATTTTACTTTCTTTGGGCCATCTCTCGTTCTATCGGATCTTAATTTTCGTTCTATGAGATCTTCAATTCTCTTCAACCTGTTCTCGACGCTCTCTGTGTCTTTGTCAGCTCCCTCTTGGACCGTGACCGCTCTAACAGCATGCCGATCTTTTCTCACGGCCCGCTGGGCTGCCTCTAGCTTCATTGCGAACACCAGAGCAGACTTCAAATCCTGATAATCCTCCAACATGAGTGCCTTTTGGGTTTCTGGATCACGGATGGCTTCAATAAAATGACGCACCGCCATTTCTTCTCGGACATTATCAAGGTGGTCCATGTAGGCTAGATGACACAGCCTATCTATGTCCGAAGCAAGCTCTTGAAGGGTCTCGCCAGATCTCTGCATCCTTGACTTAAGTTGGATTCTACTATATTCTTTCTGGCACTTCTCTCCGAATTTCATCTCCAAGGCACTTGCGAGGGCGTCAAAATCTCCTACCTTCGTCGCTCCAATAGTTTGCAATACGTTAATTGCATCTCCGCTAAGGGAAGCGGCCAGTTGGTCCGCTTTCTCGGACTCGCTCCAACCATTGGCTTTAGCGACGATTAAAAATTGGGTCTTGTATGCTTCCCAGGGAGTCTTTCCGTCATAAGGCGTTAATTTCACTGCTGGGCGGCGTGACGACGACCTCATGTTTTCAGGTACCTTTCCCAGCTTTACTAAACTGTCCAGTTTTTCTTCTAACTTGTTCTCAATCGTTTCCTCAATTTTATTATTAAATTCTTCACGTAATTCTTTCATGTTTTTCTCTTGACTTTCTTCTAGGAGCGACATTCTTCTCTCCATTATCTCTTGATTTTCCTGCACACTCTTTTCGAATTTCTCTAATTTTCCCAAAGCAGTCTCCATTTTCTCCAATCCCGATTTCATTTCTTCTTGACCGGCTTCAATTTTCTTCTCTAAATCCGCTTTCATCTGTTCTTGTCCGGCTTCAATTTTCTTTTCTAAATCGGCTTGTCCGGCTTTCATCTCGTCTTGTCCGGCTTTCATCTCTTTTTTTTATCTCATCTTGTCCGGATTTCATTTCCTGCATCATATTCATGAGCTTTTGAAGTTGTTCTTCCATTTTTTTGTCTAGTCAAAACCATAAACTGGAAAATTAAAGTCCTTCTTTAGAACCCCGATTCTGACACCAAATGTTGCGGAATTACTCTGCTACTCCTGGGGTTCGTCGTTCTAAAGTCCTGTTGGTGTAAAAAGTTCAAGTAAAAAGTCACTTGTCAGGATGGAACACAAACTTTATTGCTTCTAGAACTTCGTAGAACAATCAGCTGTACACAATTCACAAGCACAATCTAGCAGTAACGTGCTTTTAACAATCCGCTTAGATCAGAAGCTCTCACAAATCCTGTATTTCTCACACAAAATAAGTCACTTTCACAGGCAAAAATTCAGTGAAATATTCAAGAGATATAGTACACAATCCCTTAAGACACAGCAATGAAGAATTTACACACAGCACTTTAAAAACAGCTTCACAAAGCAAGCTAAAACACAGCTTCTATAGCACTATCAGTTCACACAAAACAAGCGTACTGACAGCTCTTCACACATTGAGCGTTCAACTCGCACTGAACTTTCGGGGCGACGCGCGCTTCTATAAATAGCCGACGCAGGAGGTACAAGAGGTTTCCAGAAAAGTCAATTTCTCGAGGGTTCTACATAAAGCGTGAATTTTGATTACGTCATAGAAGAGAAATGTTAGGTTATTATACGTTTTTAATGCAGGAAAAACAACTTCCAGGCCCCATTGGGAAAATCGCGCCAAATGACTAAAAAGTCGCCAAGCTTGGCGACTTTTGGCGAAATATCGCCAAATTTGGCGCCAAAAATAAGTCCCCAAATGTGAAGAGATCGAAGCCCTAGGACTAATATTTCTCGAGTTTTCTAGAACATCCATTGAAAAACGGTGGCAAACCGAACCTCCGTATCTCCGGTTCTAATTGGCCGATTTTGATGCAACAAAAAGCAAAATATATCTATTTGAAGCGTAGAATACGAATTTTAAACCATTTTAAGCCACAGAGCAGCGGGTTGCCCCGAAAATTCGTAACAATATTTAAAGTATTGTTCTCCTTAAAAGTGAATTATGTCAGGTAATGCTCCTGCTCAGGGCCGGTTTTAGACATTATTTTGGCGTAGGCGAGAGCTGTTTTTACGCCTGCTCTCATTTGCTCCACTAATCACTTTCTCGTAATCAGAAAAGCAGTTTTAAACATATTAATAAACATTGAAAGATGTATTTTAACTTTTTAAATTCCGGTAATATACAAAAATTTATAAAATGCTTCACACTAAAATATTATCGTCATGCTTCATCATCTCTCAATAATAAGAATAGCAACTCTGTTAACAAAATATAATGTTGCTTCCTTTCTCTGTAGGCTATGTCAATTAGAACGAGAAAGGTGAATCATGCTAAAGGCGTAGGTACTAAAAAAAAATTTCCGATTTGTCATCTATCATCGTCCAACCCTTTAAAAGAGCTTTAAATAAGCAGCTATAAACATTTACAGTCGTCCCTCTTTTATAACGGTAAATCAGTTTCGGACTCTTCCGCGATAAGTGAATTTGTGCGAAGTAGTATTCTTCAGTTATAAAGTGAATATTTTCATAGTTAGGACATATAAAACCCATTTACCTCCGAAATACGCTTTTTTAACACTGTTAAGAATGTTGTAACACATTTTAGATACTACAAATATCAAAGCGTTCTTGCATGTTTAATTATAAGCACACAATTGTGTTACATACATAGTTGTTATATTGGATATTTCAAGAATCAATTTATTTTGTACAGGGGAAATATAATGGCGGTCATTCGTAAAGAGAGAACACAATAAAAAGGTATGAAAAAAACATTTCATATGTGAGAGGGTACACATGTATAAATAGGGGCGCAATTTTGTTGCCGAACACAAGAGCTTACTTCACATAAACATGACTTTACGCTCTTTAACAGGTGCATCGTTACTCAAGCTTTAAAATATACATCTTCATTGGAAGGTTTCTCAAAGTGTTAATGGGAGTTAATTGTTTTTGGTTTTAATTAAATTCAAGTTTAAAGCAATTGAAAGTTAGCTCAAAATAATGAATACCGAATTTTTTTATATAACAATTTCAACTAGGGATGGACGCGAGACGAAAAATAAACGTCTCGCGTCTCTCGCAAAATAGCCTAAAAGCTCGTCTCGCATAAATCCCTATATCGTAATATTAAAAATGTGTCTCGTCTCGCAAAAAAGCTGTAAATCTCTGTCTCGTCTCGCAAAAAAGTCGTCTCGCGGCCATCCCTAATTTAAACGATTTTGCGCTGATTTCTCTTGCACCTTAGCTGCGAATTTCTCAAACTGTGTGCCGTGAAGATAATCAAGAAAAGTCGTAAGTTTTGAGGGAGTATAATCAAAAAATTTCCTCTGAATAGGTATCCCTCAAAAAAGTTGGCCAAGACGATTACCAAGTGGGCGAAAACAAAAATATTTCAGTCAAGTTCGAGAGAGTTCAGTGTCTAGAAGTTTCAAGTATCCCACAGCTATAATTCACAGGGGCGCAGGCGCAGAAGTCGCCAAATTCAAAATTTTTGTTAAAGTAGGGGCGTCAAAATCAGCTGCATTTTCCTTTTTACGAAGATGATAAAAATTTCAAGAAATTTCCTTTTTTTTCTCATTTCTTGTCAAATGACTTAAACGATTGCGTTGGCGTCCTAGAATACATTCCGATTGATCAGGGACACACTAAGGGAGCGGAATCTTCCTCTGCTGTAACTTTTCTCTTAGCATCTTTCGAAATTTTCTACCGTGAAGGAATTTGGTTACTTATCTAAAATATGACTCATATCTCCCGGCAAAAAAATTTCTACCTACACCCCTGAGCTTAGTTCCCAGTAAGTGAACTCTTGCTATGCTATGGACAGATCTATGTTTTACATTTTAACAAATTAGAGAAAAAAAAATTAAACATCTTTTAATCCAGTTGATTTTACGCCCTCTCTTCTGCTTGCGCCGCTGGAGAGGGCTATCTTCGTGATACCCTTGCTACGACCCCTTTTGGAAAATTCTAGGAGCTGCGAAGCATCTCACCGCTTTAAATCACAGGGGCACAAAAGTGGATAAATTAAAAAATTTTGTTAAGGCAGGGGCGTCAAAATCAGTTCCATTTCCCTTTTTGCGAAGACGATGTAAACTGCAAAAAACTTTTTAATTTCCTGTCAAATGACTTAGACGATTTCTTTGTCGCTCTAGCCCAGATTACATTCTGATTGATCAGGGCGTACTAAGGGAATGAAAACCAAAATATATCTTCCTTTCAAACTTTTCTCTTAGCATGATCTTTCGAAATTTATACTGTGTAGAAATTTCATTTATTTATGCTCTGAAGAATCTGTCTTCCAGAGTGCTATATATCTGTTTCATTTGAAAACAGGAATGTAGCTCGGTGTAGCCTAGCAGAACAGTCCAAATTACGACCCCTCTGCTGCAGTTTCAACACGACAACTTAATAATTCTTCAACCCCCCCGGAATCAGAGGTGCCATTTCAGTTTTTCACTTTTGGGGTGCGAGATTTGATGTACGAAAATACAGAATATGAAATAAATCAAATGTTTGTTAAATTTTTGGTGTGTGACTGCGCCACCTATTAACCGCCCCCTGCCCGAAATCATTATACTAATAACACTTTGCCATCCGCATGTCTCGTAGAAATTTCTTCGCTTGGCGCCGGGTTTGGGTGGCCCCCGGTTATTTATATTCTTTGCCCAAAGGTTCTCGTGCAATAGACTAGTTTTTGACCTTCTGTCATGGAATAAGTTTCAGAAGGACTATCATCGGCAATGCTGTTCCTTCTGCGAAAAAGGACCTAGCGTCGATTCAGTCGATAGATGGCGCTGTTGCACCATCTGACAGGCCTTTAGCATAGTATTTCTACGAAAGAATTTGCGTTTTTATTTTTAAATTAGTGGTTTAATCTATTTTTCAATTTGAAATGTCCATTTCCAGCGTATTGAGCATGTTGTAAGCATTTAGACAGCGTAAAAATTTATATTTACCTAGCTAACTATTTAGTGTTAAGCTATCATTCATATATTTAGAGTAATTTTTGCGGATACTTCTAATGATGAATAAATTTTCCACATCAGTAGTAAAAATATTTTTTTTTCTGGAAAAATGTAGATGCTAATGATAATAATTAATTAAAAAATAAAATGTATGATTGAAGTATTTTATAAAAATAAAGTTTATTATTTTTAAAAATAATGTAGGGAAATAGAATGTTAGGTTTACCTCTTTTTGGTAGCAACAATGAAATTGTATAAATTTATGTATTCTCAAAAGCTCTTAGTTACAAATGGGTTATAAAAATAATATTTTTGGCCATTATCATAAATATGAGAAAACTTAACTTCCCATTTTTTAATAAATGCTTATTTAATAGTAATATATAACAGGAAGAGTGAAATTATAAATTTGAATAAAAACTATCAAAATTTACCAGAGGGAAAAAAAAAGAGGCGTCGACAGTGATAAGATACAAAAATAATATATATGCAAATCTTTAAAACGTAGTTTAAATAGCTGCATTAACTTCGTGGATTGTCACAACAACTGTTTAAATATGCAGACATAAAAGCATTTTCCGCATATTTCACAGTACATACGTAAAAACTCATCAATTGGATTTTATCTGTTGAGTACCCAACTTTAAAAATTAATTTTTTTATTAATTTTTAAAGCGTTATAGTAAATTGTTTTGTTTTGAAACATAAAAAAAATAAAATAAAATAATTTCCTCAAATAAAATTTACGAGAAAATTTTATTATTAATTCAGTGGAATTAGTTGCACTTATTACCGCCAGATGGCAGTATCCGACTTATATATCACTCACTTGTGAATTCAGCTTGGTCCATTTTCACATCATTGCGTTTGCCCTCCTTGTAGCCCTCCGTGACTTCTGTTTTTGGCCTTGGAATTCTATTAGCAAAATGTCAGAAACTGGTCTAATGCTCAAATAAACGGAAAATACTAGTACACCACTGTGGTGTCACCGGCCGTTTAGCGATACTTTATGTACGACACCAAGGGCGCCGGCAGGATCATTTCCAGGGGGGTGCACCCAAGATATGTAAATACATACGCAGGGTGTTCCTGAATTCATAGGCCAAACTTTAAGAATAAAATGCATAGAAAGGAGCATTGTATAGCCAATTAACAGTGTGGGGTTAGAAATAAAAAGTGTTGATGGAAATATAGCAAATGCAAAAGAAATGAAAAAGCTCTACTGTAAATGCTCAAATGTGCTGGTAACGTCTAGGAAGTGATTGGCGTACCCTTTCGAAGATGCTAGGTGTTCCACGAACGTTTGCAGCGGTTACTAAAGTTTTGCAATGAGACCCTCATCTGTGTCAACTGGAATCTCGTAAACGAGTGCCTTGAGGCGTCCCCAAAAGCAAAATTCGATACTTGATTAATCTAATGAATGTGTTAGCCAAACGACTATTCAACTTGTCCAATCGATCGGTGGTCAAAGATGACAAAGGGGTAATTACGCCCATTATTTGCGAAATAGGCTGGAGCCCTATCGTGCTGAAACTATCTACATTTTTCATTTCCAACCAAACGTTGCAATGCAGAAAAACGCTTCTTTGTATTTATTTTAACTACCTTCAGAGACACCCTGTATACATACATATAAAAAATTAGACTATTTGGCGTTTGAAGGAAGAAGAATCTTGACTGCAAAATTTAGCACCAATATGTGAAATAAACATCGTCATAGTTAATTTGTCGCAGCTGAAAAGTACAAAATCTTAAGCTATTAATTTGGCCTAATTAACAATACCTCAATTTAAGTATATTAATAATTAATTATTTAAATTATATGCAATTTTGAGAACATTGTTTTATATTTAACCAGACGAATTTTCCCAGAAAAACTGAAGCTAAAAGTATTTTCTCTACCATTGATGTATATAGCAATTTTTGGCTTAGGGGTCCCCGTCATGTCCAGAGATGAATATGGTAGATGGCTGAAATGTGAAGGTCAATAGTTCTGGCCTCCCGCGCGCCTGTCAATCAAACGGTTTTGAGTTTTGGCCGTTTTTTTCTACAGATTAAGTCAATACGCGTTAGAAACCCTTAAAAAGTCCTCTACCCAAGGCAAGCCCCCCTTCCATTACAGATACCCCATGTGCACTTTTGCCTTAAGTGCACTTGGCACGGACATCCACATATTAAAACAGAACACAAGTTTCGAAAGTGACGCAGTCATGCCTTCTTCACTTAATATCTGAAAAATCACCATGTCAAAAAACTCAAAATACAAATTTTCATCTAATAGTTTTTGAGTTTAAATCTCTGAAAAATTAACTCTATAATGTTAAAAAGAAATGTCAATCTTTAAGCGTTAAGTCCTAAAATAATTGCATTTAATCATATTCACAGTAGAGTCTCGATTGTTCTAGTTTTGCATACATCCCAGTTAGTGAAAAAAATAGTTTAGCGATTTGTACTTTCCGAACATGTACCATGTAAGGAAAGTATTGTAATCATGAAAAAATTTGACTTCCAGATTTTGGTGTATTTACACGTTTTGAGGTATTCTGAATTCATTTATGCTATTTTTACGAGATGTATGTGTATGTGTATGCGTTTGTGTGTATGTGAGTGAACACGACACCTCCTAAACGGGGTAATTCGAATGAGCTCAAATTGGGTTTCTATGTTATGAACCACCATCGTAAGACCGGTATTGATTTTGATGTGTATAGGACTTATAGTTTTTCTACCGGGCTACGACAGATTTCTTTTACATTATGGCCTAAAGGGGGAAATTCTTGAAAGTGCGCTAGCATTTAAACGGTACATTCGATTGAGCTCAAATTGCGTATATATTTTATAAGCCACCATCGTAAGACCGGTATTGATTTTGATGTGTATAGGACTTAAAAGTTTTTCTACAGGGCTACGACAAAGATTTCTTTTACATTATGGCCTATGGGGAGAAATTATTGAACGTCCACTAGCGTTTGTTTAAATGCTTGGTAATGATCTTAATCGTAAGTGTTCGGAAAGTCGAGTGGAGTCACTTTAGATTTTTTTTTTTTTTTTACTGTCCTAAGGGTAAAACAAATTGCTTATATTTTTAGGTTAATTATACTTTTTTCTAACTCCAGGGAGGTGCAAGGGCACCGCCTCCCGGCGCCCATGTACGACACCACTGCGCTGTCGCTGGACGGCGTGGGGCCCGTTCGAGAATTTACCGGTTGGTTATGCACCGGTGCTACCGGTTGCGGTCATTCTTTGGTTAAGTGACGTCACGGTTGTCAACCGGTTTCGGTCATCCTCACCACATCCAATTCCAAGCCAAGAAAACAGAAATAAACATTGGCAACACTACGCTAATAACCGGAATAACCCACCTCGCTAGCAGGGTCATTCTGGTTGCGCTCTGGTCACGCTGAGCAGACAACCGCTACATGACCGAAACGTTTTCGAACGCGGTTAATTCCAGAGCTCCGCCCAACGCTCCGCCTTTTCGAACGCTCTGGTCGTGCACCGGTGTTACCGGTGCACAACCGATGAATTCTCGAACGCGCCCATAGTGATAACATGCTATTGTGACGTCGTCTCTGATTAATAGGAGCGGCTCTAATAATCTCATCACAGCTAGATTTAATTCTGTTAGCAAACACTATCGTCTGTGTGGTAGCGTGTAATAAAATCACTTGTCAAAACTTAACAAAATTTAATTTTAAACATAACAACAATTACTGGTACAAATACAGTCGAGTACCGGATGTGCGGTCTCATCTCAGACCGGCTGGAAGTTCATTGATCACTGAACTTTTTTCTCGCAGCAAAGAAAATCGTACGCCTCGGAGCGCAGTCTAGGGACATCTGCCTCTCTTCTCTCCGTTCAAAGGTATCTGGCCCCTTGCTCGGGCTTCTTACATCATCTGGGGGTCAACCTGCCTCTTGACGAGCTTATTGGCCTAAGCTGCCCATACGTCATGGCGGCACCTTCTGGTCATATTCGCTTTGACGTCACTAGGGCAGGTGCCTTTCCCACGCCTCGTCGGTCCTTTTGAAAGCAAGAAGCCTAAAATCGCTCTTTTCAGCTAAGAGTCCGGAGTCTAATACTGTCCTTTGTCCTTCCAGACACTCAGTCGCCGTTCGCACATTCCATCGTGCAGGTGCACTAAGGGGAGCGATGGTACACTATCCTTTTCCCCTGCAGATCTGCTATTTTGACAAAACAAAAAAAATCTAATTAGAAAAATTATTTAAAGTTCTTATGATCCATCTGATTTTGTGCCCCTCTTCTGTTTGCACGCCTAGCGAAGGCCATTCCCGCAGCAACCTCGCTATGGCCCTGTTTGGAAAACCGATCCCAGAGACGGTCCTAGGGTGGTGAAAACGGTGCGACCGCAATGGGCGCCATCTCTATGGGGGCACCAAAATACCTTGCTTTATAATATGTATATTTGGTTATTCATATATTGTTGAAATTCTCTTTTTAACACCTTTGAAATCTTTTCTAGCTGTGTGTGTGCGTGTGGGGGGCGCATTTTTGTATTTTGCACAACGTAGAAAAATATCTAGAAACGGCACTGGCCGATTCTAAGAGTTTTGAATAACTTAAAGCTAAAGTATCCCAGAACTTTAATTCAACGGCGTGCAGAAGTGGCTAAAATCAAAACTTTTGTTAAACCAGGGGCGTCAAAATCAGTTGCATTTTCCTTTTTCGCAAACTTGAGGAGTAAAAAAACTCGAATTTATGTGGCTTCGCTCAAAATTAATTATAGGTTGTTCTTTTCGACTTATGTATTTTTCCGCATTTCTTTTGAAGTATATCAGAAAGGAAGGTAACTTGAAACCATTTCTTTAAACATGTGGATAAGATATGCAGTAAGGTGGCAGTGACAGTTCAAAATGATTATCGGAGAAAATGAATCAACAGCTACAAAAACCATTCCTTCCGACGATGTGCGAAAGAGGTTAATTTAGCATAGCCTGGACTGGAGGTGGAGGTCTGGACACCCAGTGGACGTCTGGACGTTTTTCAATGAAAAACGAAGCACTTCAAAGAACGCTTCTTGACAATACACAGCATAAATTTTAAAAATGTCTAAAAGTATTTGCGATGATAACACTGTTTAAAAACAGCAATCAGTACGCGTATCTGAATAATTTAAAAAAAAAGCAAAATGTTGGTAAATAGAAAAAAAGTGAAATTTGGCACCCCCTCGGTTAAAACTCAAGCGTAAGCAATTGCCTATGCCTATATATATATATATATATATATATATATATATATATATATATATATATATATATATATATATATATATATATATATATATATATATATATATATATATATATATATACTAGTGGATTTCTTTTACCGCAGTCAAAAACGTGACGGTCATAATAAAAAAAAATTGCTTGAGATTGATAAACTCTCTAGAGAAATTTTCGTCCTATCAAAATAAATTCACAATTTGTGTAATTCTAAATAGTTCCTTGAGATCAGGAGCGTAGCGCGGTTGGCTGATGGGGCTGCAGCCACCCCCGAAATGAGTAAACGTAGGATATGGGAAAATTACGTATTTGTGGATAAATGTGGAAGTTCCCCTACCAAATGGTACATTTGTACCTTGAGAAATTTGAGGTTCAGCTACAGATCTGGGCAGTGACAGATCCAGAAATTCTCTTTGGGGAGGGGCTAAATTTTGAAGAAAGCTTATTTTACCCAAACAAAATATACAATAAAGCAAAATTTTAGTCTAAACTAATGTAAAAACTTTTGGGAGGGGCTAAGTGATTAAAAAAGATCACTTTACATACAAAGTGCATAATGAAGCAGAATGTTACCCTTTAGTAAACTCTTTTGGGGGGGGGCTGAAGCCCCTTGGCCCCTCCCCTGAATCCGCTACTGGATCTGGGCCAAATTAAAAAATATTTTCTAATGTATTTTTCCATCTATAAAGATTTTAAACTCGCGTTTTCCGATTTTTAAGAAAAAATTTATGCTTTGTTTTCTGTAATTCATTTTTTTAAATACTAACACTCTTAGGTAAAATAAAAAGAGGTCAACCCCCCCTCTCCCAAAGAAAAAAAGATATATCGATTTTTATAAGTTGTATTGCATTCTAGATTTTGAGGTCTAAGCCACCCCCGAAAAAAATTCCTTGCTATGCTACTGCTCGAGATAACGCCGTTTGACATTTTCCACGAGATCAAAATTTTCTTCTGCTGAACCATGTGGGATTTACAACTAACCAGGGCCGGTCCTAGGATGGAGCGAACGGTGCGATCACACAAAATACCTTACTGCATTATATATATATATATATATATATATATATATATATATATACAATTGGGAGTTCGAAATCAGGACGCCCAATAACCGGACATTTTTTATCTTCCAAAATGTTTTTATTTTTCTCCTCTCTGAGGAAGGAAAAAAAAAAGCTGCCTCTGCTGCTCACAGATTTTTGATTTCCGATTGTTGTAATCATTTTCAAAAGAGAACTTATTGCGTATGGGAAAGAAATGTGCTAAACCGTATAACCCTCCCCCCCCACACACACAC
Organism: Cheiracanthium punctorium; assembly: GCA_038373885.1. NCBI lineage: Eukaryota > Metazoa > Arthropoda > Arachnida > Araneae > Cheiracanthiidae > Cheiracanthium > Cheiracanthium punctorium. The sequence continues at coordinate 93,055 of JAWZYV010013443.1, forward strand.
AACGGAGAGAGAGAGCAAATCAAAGTCAAAGTGTACTGGTAGAAAGTGCCTGCGAGGGCGAAGCCTTCGCTTACCTCTAATCGGAACGAGATAGATCGAAACAGCAGGGATTTAGAACAACAGGCCTTAAATAATAGAATTTTGCATTTCGGGAGGCCATTAGGCGCTACCGGAGGGGGGGGCGTAGAGAGAGTAGAGGTTCTTTTCCGACAGGCGATCGGTCCTAATTCCAGAACATTGATTCCCACAATTTGAGCCTTTACCTGCTCTGAAATCTTTAAATCTTTCCCAACTGATCTTTTTTGTTATGGCGGGGGGGGGGGCGCATTTTTCCAGTTCGCTCCACGTAGGAAAATACCTAGGACCGGCCCTGCAACTAACTACTAAACGATAAGTGATCCATCGTTACTATACCCTGCGGTAGTTTCAGCAGAAACCTCATGAAGTAGATTTTTTTTTTTTTTTTTGTTTTAATGAGATACTTTTTTTAGAAGTTCAAATAATAGAATATAGAATGTGAAATGCAGCCGTTTGTTAGTTTTTCCAATTGTTTGAGAAGAGAGGAATCTATGACAAAAACCCGCATGTTTCTTCATTTTTCGTAAGTTCAGAGAAATTATGGAGTTCAACACTTGTCTACCAGAAACCAGTTCAACGCATTGCAATAAATTTAAAGCACCTTTTTAAGAATGGAGTTTTACGGAAAGAATAACTTAGTACTAAGTGGCAACAAAACCTTCCCGTATGGTTTGTAATGTCAGATGTCATTTTAAATATCCTCGATATATTAATATATTGACAAACATATTGTATTGTTTGATCATATGGAAATATGTATTAACCAGTTATAAGTACTTTTATCGGGTACAAGTATTTTTGTAAGCACCAGTTTTAAGTATCTTTTGGCTCTCCGCGAACGGAGATGCTTTGAGATTGGATTAGATTGCTTGCGCGAATAATTATGCGCATTGCAGAAATGCAAGAAGAAATTTGTTGTTTACGACGTTTGTGGAACTGTGAGCGGTATTGTATTACATCTTAGTAGTTACGTGTAAGCACTACATGTTGTTTATGTCTTTAGTAACGTGAAAAAAAAGCAAATTTTTAATATGTCAGCGAATAACACTAAATTTACGTCTACGGAGCGTGTAGTCAAAAGTAAGTCTGTTTCCCTATCTTAGGCTTAATATTATGTTTAACTGCATGCTTCATTCGATTCTCGACTGTTTAATTGCATATTTATTACTCTTCACTTTGTTTTTGTGCTTCTTTTCTAAATGAACTCTGAATTGTACCGACCTATTGACTCGCCGAAAATTCCTCCTGTAGGTACACCCACTTGTATGTAACCGGCAGAATAAGCCGTTTTAGCTCTTCGACATGCTTTGATTTGATTAGGTATCACTCGTTCAGGTAAAAAAAAAAAAAAAAAAAAGAAGAAAAAAAAATCGAGCTCAGAATTTATAAGTTTTTATATCTTAAATTTAATCTTGTTGGAAGAGGCGTGCGTTTTCCTAAAAATGTTAGGATTGTAGACTGTGATCTGTACCGCTTGTCTTATCGCACATAAACCTGTCTTAATAAAAACATGTTTTTGTTGATTAGATAATTTTATAATAAATAGAATTTGATTAACAACATTGTTTTCTCTTTATTATTCCTGAGTAAGAGTTTCACCTATTTTCATGCAGTTATGCACAAAATATAGTTTTTGTGATTAAGAAACATTTTTTAAATGAAAAATCTTTTTAAGTACTGATTTCCAGCACTTTTTTGTATGAATTAGGTCAAGTTTAAAATGTAGGTCATTGGTTTGTGGCAGTGGCATTGGTCTGCTTATAAAACTATGTATGAGTCATACATATCATTTTGTTAGCAGGTTATGGAAATATTTTATTTTTTATGCATTTATTTAAAAGTTCATTATAGATAAATGAATTGCTTTATTTTGCTATTAATTCTCACTTTGATTATGCGTTTTAAAGATATTTGCACACATATAATTCATTCTTGAGCACTTGATCATGTTCTGGTAAAACTTTTGTATTAATTCTATATTTATTTTTATTTATATTACATTATACTGATTTTTATAGCATAAGTATAATAATATTTTGCAAAGATTTTAAATTATTAAATAATATAAGGAAACCTACAAATACAAGAAATGTGAGGTTAGGTTTGACAGTAGCTCTTAGTTTGTTAACGGAAGAAACAGCACCATCTACAGATTGCCCTGAAACTGCACATCCCCCCCTTGCGAAATTGCAGTTTCAGTTCTGTATTGTGGTGGCAACTTAGAAGGCACATGCTTCAAATTACCATGTGTCTGGTCTGAAGTCGCCATATTACACTTAGTTTCACTGGGCTTTATAACAAGACTGAACTCAATTTCAATTTATTGTGCTCCAAGCCAGTATTAAAGGGAAAAATTCAGTAAGTGGGGCAGGCCTATCTGGTGACCTTTTTTTCTTTGCTAACATCTACCTTGGCAATTCTTTTTCTCCCGTCAAACATTCACAATATATATCGACAAATAAGCCAAGAACTGAAATGCACTTATCTGAACAAGGTATTCAAAAAATTTTGCACATATTTCAAGTACAATAAATACAAACCAAAATAAGAACTAATGGCGCTGAGGTACCTACTCAAAAAGAAAAAACCCTGTTTTCTGAACCATGCAAAATATGAAATTATATATCCGCTAAGAAATTTAAATATATCAAAACTTCCAACAAAATATTAATAACATTATTCAAAAGTTCCACCTTTCCCCATAAGCAATTTCGCAGACAAGATTTGTGTAATTTAAAAAAATTCAAAATACATACAAATTACACTAGCACAAACAGGAAAAATTCGAAACATTCCTTAAAACATCTCAAAAATCCTCATTCATTGGTTCATATTTAAACTAAAACTTCCATAATTTCCAAAATTTGTTACATAGCAATTTAAAATATCTGAAAAGTTCTTAATCTAAAAAAACTTCATTTCATTTAGCAACTGTCTGTGTAGCTACTCAAAAAGGTTCAAACATTCTTTACACAAGTTAAAACCCTGAAAAAAAAAAAAAAAACAGGCAAAAATAAAAGCATGCACCTCAAGTTACACAGTCAGGCCTGACATGAATAAGACACTCAATCTTTCTTATAAGCCTAAAATTTTCCAACACATTTCATTCAGCAACAATTTTGAAAAGATGATGAAACATATGATAAAGTTTTAAATACAGTCCAGACATTCCTTTCTTGATCACATCAATATTCCACGATTTTATGAATTTCAAACACACAGGTGAAGGTGACAATTCCAAAACAAAACATCAAATTTTGTTTTTACATACATGTGTGTCAAATCATGTCAATCGGTCAGCACAAGTGCTTGTAGTGTAGCAGGGTTCTGTAGTTTCCTGCCTGGTTGCAGGGTGCCAACAAAAGCATTCATCGCTTGTGTTGGCACCCTGTGCCTGCTGATTGAATTATCCCTATATTAAAATATACTTTTTATTGTGAGCATCAAATCACAAAATCAAAGGATGTTGATATGTATGCATAGTGTATGACAAATCTTCTGAAATGGATTTAACTCCAATTATGAAAATTAGGATATCTTTCACCTCCCACACACCCTCAACCATCACCACAAAATAAGAAAACAAATTACATACTCGATCATAAGACAAATTTCTGACTGGGTGGTGATTAGCACAACTGAATGTTCTTATAAAAATGTGATTTTATGCCCTGTAGAACAAACAAGATAAAAGCATAACTCAGCAGCATATTCCGATCTTTAAGGCATCTGGCGACAATTACTGCCCACAGAAAGTGTGACAGTATTGATTAAAAATTTGTAACAAGATTCTGTGCAACATGCATAAAAATCAGCTATGAGAATTTAAGTAAAGTTAGTATTTTTATGCACATGTAGCAAGTGGTACCTGTGGATTGGCCATCGGCCCAAGCTAGCAAGTATGCATACGTTTACTATACATACTAACACTACTCGTATACATTTTGAAAATGAGAAAATAAGTAGTCTGGGGGCCCTAGGATCTTGAACTATAATTATCATACATACTCAAAACTTTTGATACACAGTTTCATTTAAGTAATTCAGTGCATGTGCCTGAGATATGCTTTTATCTTGTTTGTTCTACAGGGCATAAAATCACATTTTTATAAGAAAAGCAAAAATGCTTTCAGGTCAGGCATTGGTCAGGCAAAATGCATGTTGATGACCCGTAGAATAGCAGTAGAGCCACATTTCACTAAATCTGCAAAAACTTTCTGTTGTTGTTTCTGATGCCCCCTGACAATCGTAAATGGCGGTGCCAGATGCCCTCAATTTTTAGGGCCCCGGCCCCAGTGGGAGGAAGTATGATTTAGCCTGTGGTCCCCTAATTTTGAACCATTTCCAGAGGAGGGACCAACCCCCTGAAAACGGCAAAAACTTTCTTTTGTTACTTATAATTGTGCTACATTAAAAGTTTACGTTTCTTAATGAATGTGCTATTTATTTTCATTCCTTTAACAAGCTAGACATCCTGTTAACACATGTAAATATATATAGTGTATACTCAAATTAATTTGTCTGGCATAACATACTAGGAAAGCTTTGGCTGCATTCCCAATTATAGTTTCGGTGTCAGTAACTCATTATTTTTCAAGTTTAAATGTTTGATGGCTTCTTTTTGTGGTTTTTCTCTTACATTAGTTTAGTTTCTTCTTCTTTTATTTTCTTTATTTTTTTACTACCGTATTTACCCGTGTATAAGTAGAGAAATTTTAGACAAAAAAAAAAAAGGCTTTGAAGTGTGTGTGTGGGGGTGTCGACTTATACTCGAGGCCGTAATTTTTAATTTTTTATCCGAAGTCAAAAATGCCCTTTTGAAAGAGAATTGTTCTCATCCTGCATCTCATAACACAATGACGTCATTAATTTCCATACCAGGAGAGAAAAATAGGAATGAATTGTTCTTTTCCTTAACAGTGCTGGGGTGGGGTTTGGAGTCTGAGTGATGTGATTGGTCCAGGCGACTCCTAGAATGAGATTCCGAGAATGTAGCACCCCTATATGTGCAATTGAAATGCTCGTTCTTCATAGTACACTTTTTCATTACTTCGTTTATCTTACTATACTTATTTTCCTTCTTTCTACTGGTATGGCTGATTTAGTTAATAGAAAACAAACTTAAATTTTGTATATAGTCATCTGTATTATTAAATATTTAGTACTTTCTTTTTGTTTTGCTTTTCAGATAATTTTGAATAAATGTATTTATAAAAAATTAAAGTTGCTTTATTATTGAATATTTAGTACTTTATTTTTTTTCCCCAGATGATTTTGAATAAATGCATTTTTTTTTTTTAAATTAATTTCTTGATCGAGAAAATGGGGGAATCGACTTATACACGGGATTTTAAAAAATTCAAATTTCTTGATTGGGAAAGTGGGGGGGTATAGTATGTAAATTTGCCGAATCACCCATATGTGTTTCCAAGATGGTGGTGTTTCAATTTTGCAAAAACATTTGCAATTTTGGTGTAATCCTAATGTCACCAAGTAAACTCAGACTCAGTGGCCACTGTAATCACAAATGTCCATTATTTTGCCAAATGTGCCATGTTTAAGTAAATTTTGCTATACTATTCTATGTTTAAAGTTTTCTCTTGAAAGTTTTATTGCCTGTGTAGATTTTAATCTAGTGATTAAAGATGATGATTTTTAAGAATGCACTATACAGCACATCCAGAAGCATTATAACATAATGTATTGTTAAAAAAAGTGGGGGGGGGGAGGGAAGAACACTATCTTCAAAGAACAGTCTTAAAATCTAACTAATTTATGCAAAAAATAGTTACTGGAAAAATCAAGTTAGTCTTATACAGACAAAAGCAGTTTAAAACATTTTTTAAAAACTACTCTAAAATCAAAATACAGGTTGGAAAAAGTTATTCTATCGTAATGTATCTCGTTTAGTAAGATCATTTGGTAATATGCTTTGACATGCCTTTTTTTTTATACGTAGGTGTACCATTCCCTCCTAGTCATAAACTTACAATAAGTGAAGTTTTTGACCCGAAAACCTCCAAACCTCGCACAGATGTCTTAAAACAGCATTTTGTCTTAGAAGGCCGCATTGAGGAGGCTGCTGCGCTCAAAATTATAAATGAAGGGGCAGCTCTTTTACGGCAAGAAAAAACCATGATAGATATTGAAGCACCTGTTACAGGTTTGTTTTGCTTTAGATTTTTATATAATTTCATTTTTTCTATTGAAATTACTGTTTTGTGCATAATTATAAACTTAGGATATTCTACAAGTGATACAGTACAGTAAAACTTGTGTTACAGATATGCAAGAAACCAATACATATTTCTGTCAAAAGCAAAATGTTCAATGTACAAAGGTATACTATTTTCATTTAAGATAAGGTATGCTATTAGTAAAGGTTCTATTTATGGCAAGTTTTTCTGTACATGCTGCAGATATTTTATGAAGTTTATTACTTTCTTCACTAGTGTACTTATAGCATTCACATAGGAGAGGGTCCAGCTCTTCTCTTCTCTTCTATTTTATAGCAAGAAAAAAGGGGGTGTCCATTCTTGCTATAAAATTTAATTGACAGTAAATTTTTTTCACTATAAATACAGTAAAGCACCATTGATGTTTCTCATTTATACAACTTTACATTTATACATAGTTTTGTTAAGTAGTCCCGATACATTCCTATTCATTTTAATGCAAAAAATTTTCATTTAAAGCATGGGCTCTGGGAGGGGGGTGCAAGGAGTTGCACTTCCACCCCGCCCTGGAGTTTAATTTTTTTTTTTCAATGTGAAAACATAATAGTAAGTTTGAGAGGCTGCTCATAGGGGATAAGGTTGGCTCACACACTGTGCGCTCTCATAATATAATGACCAATGCTTCCAGCCGTAGTAGTGATGAATGCCTCACGGCAAGTGCCCGCTATCAGGGAAAAATATCATGAAATAATGCATGATTAAATGCAATTATTTTAAGAATTAAGGATAAAGTTTAAAATTTCTCTTTAACATTAGAGAGATAATTTTTAAGAGATTTAAACTGAAACACTATTACTCGAAAATTAATGAAAATTTTTATTTTAGTTTTTTTTTTTTAACATGGTGATTTCAAATATTGAGTGAAGGCATCGCTGCATCACTTTCAAAATTTGGGCTCTGTTTTAATATGTAGATGACTTCTGAGCCAAGTGTAATGTAGTGTATTTAAGGCAAACCTGCATGTGGGCTATATGTCAAGGGAGGTTGCCTTGAGGAGTGGATTTTTTAAGGGATTCTAATGCGTATTCATATGACAATGGAGAAAACTGCCCCAAACTCCAGACCATTAGATCGACAGCTACGTGGCAGGCCAGAACTACTGACCTTCACACTTCTGTCATCTGCCATTTTAAGTGCCTTATGCAGTGAGCCATGGTCGGCGTCGGTTGCCATTTTCGGTCAGCGTCAGAAAATTTCTCTGGCCGCTCCACTGAATTGAAATCTGCTATTGTGAGAATGCAAGCCTTTCGTCACCTGCATGCGCCCCTGAGATGTTTATTTTCACTGTACTACAAGCTCAACAACAGCCCACTTGACTGTGCAAAAATGGCCAGTATTATTCCGAAGCCGTTGAGATTATTTTGAATTAATCAATTGGGAAATTCAAAATTCGAGCAAGGGGGCTGAGGCAAATTCTTTGTGATCCCTGAAGTGTTTTGAGCTGTGTTTATGTAATTACAAACTTCTACACAACAGTAATTGGTAAGACTCTGTGTCTTACATCTCCCCTAGTCTTCCCCCTTCTTTTTTATTTTGATGTAACTGCATGGCACCTTGGGGCACATAGCCGTTGCCCTCCCCTAGTTGGAGGCCTCTGCATACATCTTGAGAAAATTTTCAGATCATGTCAAATACGATAAAAATTTGAATCTAAAACAAAATGTTTTTGGTCATTTTTGAGTCCAAAAATTTGCGTGATTTTGGAAAATTTGTTAACAAACTGTTTGATTCCTGTTATTTTGAGATTAAAAAACTAAGTTTTCGTGTTTTTGTTGATATAAAGCGTGACGGTCTTAAAATTTTTTTGTAAAAGTGTAGATTTTATTAAATGAAAAAACTTGTTACTTTAAAATACGAATTCCTTACTTTTGAATTTTGAATGCATGAAGAAAGTAAAATCATTTAGACGGATTAATTGTACCTATTCATACTTTTCAATTTTTACGATTTTATGGGAAACACCGTTTTTTACTAATTTTACGTGAATCTCCCCTTTTTGATGCTTTTTAATGAATTTTGAAGTTCTTTTTATTTTAATAATCAAGGACCATGTTTTGTTTTCAAAAGTAATCTCTTGAAATTTACCAGTCATGCGATTTTTCCCCACGATTTTTTTAATTTTAAGATTTAATTGTGCCAGTAAATGGGGAAAAAAAAAAAAAAAAAAAAAAAAAAAAGAAATCTGGAACACTTTCAGATTTTATATACACACTAAAATGCTATATATTAAAAGCATATCATAATTTATGCGTCATCCCTATTTCCTTCCTTATTTCATTAAGCTGGAAAGTGTATCATTATTCATTAGTGTGCCATATTTTTCTTCCTTGTTCCAAAATCTATCTTCAGATCGCCTGATAAAACTATTTTACAATCTTCACCAAGTGTATTCCAACTATACTTCAGCATTTTCGATATTGCTTCAAATGTGCATCATAATCTATGAGTGTTTTGTGTCTTGTCTTTCTTGTCAAGGCATTAAAGTAGGTTCATTCCTACTTTAATGCCTCGACTCTCGACAAGATGGTGATAATTAAACATATACAGTTACCATGATGATTTTTTGTATTTATGTGGCAACTTTAATTTAGAATTAAAATGACGATTTGAAACAACATGTAAGTACAGTAATCGGTTACTTATTTATTTATTTTGTATTGCCCTATAATGTAGTTTTAATAACAGGGTGGAACCTACAGAACCTAGAAATCAGCGAAATCATCAGGGGATTTTGCATTTCTGGAGAACTCTGGGAAATATCGGGGGGATTCTGCAAAAATGGCTCCTAAATCAGGGAAATTCAAAGTTAACTTCAGCATTTGTTGGCAACAGTATATGCTATAAAATCATTTTCGCTATTGCTAAGCGATAATGATATATTTCTATAATATTTGTTCGATTTAATTGATTTATCAATATCAAAATACTCAAGTCGGCATTTTTTTTTTTTTTTTTTAATGCATACTAAATGTCAAAGTTTACTAATTTACTTAAATTTGTTTTTTGCTTTCATATTCTATACAGCAGACTCTCGATTAACCAGGATGGTCAGGAAAAAATCTCGTCCCGTATAAGCAAATATCCCAAATAATCAAACTTATGCAAAATTACTAAAGTTTTTGAAAAAATGATATACAATGTTAAGTTATCATATAATAGGACATTAATTATTGAATTAATGCAAAATAAAGAGAATGAATATAAAGCTGAAAGTTATTTAGATTTTCAATTAGTACAGTGCAAGAGCAAATATTTGTAGTTTATTTTAGTACTATTTAATTTAGTTCCATAATTTTAGAAATTTCACGCTTAGCAATTTTAAGCTTTTCAGGCAATAACCTACGAGGTTTCGAAAACACTGTTTGACCTTTGGTTATAATATAATGTAGAACATTTTGCTATTTCTTTACATTTTTTAAAGATGCAGGATTTGTGATGCTAGGAAAAGTAGACAAAAGTTCATGGTATTTGGTACTGTTTGCTACCATTTGCAAACTCACGGAATTTACTTTACTAGCTGGTGCTCTGGTGAAAACAGCGGTAAGGGGGTCTCTTAAAGTAAGATTTTTTTATATAGACTAATATTTCGTAGTTTCCAAGAAAATCAGCTTCCAAGATCGGGCAAGTAACCTCAGTGATAGAAAAAGTCCAAGAAAACTCTCGGCCCCCAAAGCAGAATGTTTTGCAATGTTCTGCAACACTCTCTCAACTAGCCAAAAATGTTCTGCAGGAAATATACCTTAATATACAGAGGGCTATTATGTTAGGATATTAGTAAGCGTAACCTATATCTAAAATATTAAATGAAATTAGAGAAACTTTGTGTAATTATCAAAGTAACAAGGAAATGAAACATTAACTGAACAGATATATATATATGTAGAGAAAATATTTCGAACTAAAGCTTAAAATTCCCGGTCGCCAGGTGGCGATTAAACTTCTGACTACCGGCCAGACGAATTCTATCGTTTGTTAACTCAGGTTTCGCACTAGACTGAGGGATTGCACGATTCTTGCTCTTGCAATGCCACACAGAATCCCCCTCAAAACAAACAAACAACAACAAAAAAAAAAAAAAACAGTAGCGGGCTTTTCCTGTGTGCTGGGTTGTTCAATTTTGATGAAGCAGCTAAATATTTAATGGGATAAAGAATCAAATATCATTAAATTCTATTGTTATCAAAATCATTTGTGTATTATATTGCTAATTTTGATATTTATAATCTGCTGAGTTCATTCTAGGCGAGGTCAGTGGTGCGCCGCGCCCCGATGCCCTTTAAAAAAAAAAATTCGTTAGCGCCCCGATGATGAAAAACTAGACACCCTCTTTTGCCAGCGAAGTTCTTTTTAATCTCTTAAGAAAGTTTCTTTAGCCCTTTTATTTGTTTAACTGTTATTTGTTTGCTCACACCTAATGTGTTAATGATACTTGTCAAATGAAAAGGAGGAATTTGCACAACTGCTATGGTAATAGAACTCTCCCGCCCTCTTTCCCCCTCCGGAAGCACTCGGGAGGCCCAGTCCGGGTAGTAGCGGACCTTGATGAGAAGGGGGATGGAAATCAATTGTGTAAAAACTAATTCATCTATAATTTTTTTATTAATGGACCGATTTGTTTGAAAATTTGGGGAGCACTTTTAAATGCAAAAATTGATTCAGAGTCTAAATTTTAGAAAGACATCTTAATTTGTTCAAAAGTTAGAAATTTATTGTCAAAACATAATTTCTTTCCCCTTTCTTACTTTGTGGCTTGGAGTTACAGAATGCTTTGTGGTTTTCTTTGTGAGCTAGACGGGGAGGCAAATGTTCTTATCTCCTTTCCGGCTATTTCAATATTACCACTTAAATAGATGACCAGCTGATTGTTAATATCAACGGAATATTTATTATGGCTGCATGATAATCCTGAAAAAATTTTTAGCTATTGTTGTCCATTAAAAAAAAAATTAATTAAGAACTGAAATTTGTAGTGGAATAAATATTGAATAACTGAAATAGATATTTATACCATTATAGGGTTATTTTGAACAGAAGAGTTATTAATATTTTTATGCATTCACTATAATATTTTAATTGTTTGAACTTTGCAAAATAGAGAATGAAAATAAAAGTAAAATAATTTTCTCAATAAAAAGACTTTTGTTCCTTAAGACTTCTGGGTATTTCATATTTAAAATCTTTTCTCTTCCTTTATAATCTTACCCCCCCGCCCTCCCTACAACCAAATGCTCAGAAGTCTGGTGCACTTAAGTAAGCAGTGTAACAGACCCTGTGTCTCCTTGTCATGAAGTATGCAAAAGTGCTAGTGCAAATATAATGAGACGTTTCTTTGGTGAAGATGGGCCTGGAAAGTTGATATCTGTTTGCATTGCTGACATTTTATATACAGCTTTCTTTCCATCTTTTTCTGGGGAGTTAAATGAGTATGGAGAAAAAGAACTTGCAGAATTCTGTACAGTTTTTAATAAAATATATTGAATTTTTCAGAAGAGATAATTAGAAAATATAATCGGGCCAATAATTTAAATTTATCATACGCTATCGATGTTAATTTTTATATGTAAGGCTAAATATTCTTAATTGCAACAATAACCATAAAATATTCAAATGTTGCATTCGCAAAATGTTGGCATTCTCAAGATTTTCAGACCGATGTTTCGAAATCGCGTAAATTTTCGGACCCATTTATAGTCGTTTTGCATTTCTAAATGCATCCATAATTACTTAAAGCATAGTATTATCTATAATAATTATGAATAAACTGTAATAGGAAGACCAGTTTAACGAAACAATTGTTCACAGCATAAACTTGCAAGAGCGCTAAACATCCGGAGCATCGTTACTAACTGCTTTTGCTACGGCGGTAAAATCTGAAATTATGAATATTTATTAAATAATTTGCAACTGTGTAGTTACTAAACATAACTTCTGACATTGCAGTATCAAGATCGACAGGCGGAATTGCTTAATCTCCCTTTCCCTTTCTAAGTATGCGCGCTATATATTTATTTATATATATATTTGTTTGAAAATCCTGATCGCGTTTTCTTGTTGTGTCAGCAGAAAACAAACATCAGAGAGGCACCTTTAAGGTCAGCTCATAGCTCACGAAAGATGAAATAAAAAAGCTATTTAATAAACATCATATTCAGAAGAGGGTAAATTATTTGCAAAAATGCATTTTAACGGGTTGCATATATGAAGGTCTATTTGTGACTCTATGTTGAAGCTCTATGAAGTGGCCATTTTAATCGATTGTATTTTTGTAAAGGAGCCGTTTTAATCAAATTTTTTTAAAGGGGTCGCACATAACAATTCTCAGTTTTATATGTTCTTATAATTTTTAAAAATTATAGGAGTATTACACTCAAAGCAAGAGACTGTCTCGAGCAGACATATTTACCGGGGGAAAAAACGTAGCTAGAAAATGAATGTGAATGATATTGCAAGTGATAAGCGCTGTCCGTTCTCCACATGTGGGGTCCAAAAAGGTGGCGCTCTCCCAGAAGGAGATGATCAGGTGCCTTTTGGGTGATAATTCACTTTTGACTAATTGCCGCCGTGTCATCTCCCCCCCCCCCCCCCCCAAAGGAATATATTCTTTCTATGCCTGGATGCAGGAGATGAAATGGTATCCCTCCAGATTGCTGTCTGGCTTTTGAGTTTGACTTTCTGTTAAAAGTGATTGATTTCTCCCCTCTCTCTCCCTTTTCAGTCCTCATCCGTAATTGTTCCGCAGCGGAGCTCTTTGTTCTGCGACGCACGTCGCCAATTTCGGCATGTTCTGCGTTGGGGCTCTCGGCGTAACTCCAAATCCAAAACTAGTTTTTTAAAACCATAGGTGTGTATTTTAGTGCCGTTACCTGCATATAACATACACTCCTTAGGTGTTTTGTGCAACCTACTATTTCTTGGCAAAACAGAAAATGCAGCGCCAGTGTCTGTGAGGAAGCTCAAACCAGATCATCTGTCAAACACTCTAAGTCAACTAGCTTGCTCGCTATCCCCCATTGTCGCCAAAACGGAGGGGCTTATTAGTTTAAATTAAACGAGCAAAGTTTCACGCATTTTTTTGCCTTTTCCGCGAATTTGAAATGGTACCAACAAAACGGTCTGTTAGTTTCTTTCGATTTACTGCCAGATGTCAAACGACTTCTAGATCTAAATTTTTCCTCTCGTACTTGCCGTGTTAACTTTTCTATTTTTGACAACAATTCAGAAATCTGAGACTGCAGAGACTTATTATGTATATTAATGTGAAACATCTGGTCGTCATGTGACACTGACAAAATATTTGATGAACCAGAGATATCAAAGATTCTATCTGCTATCTTTGCAAATTCCGAAAGACCATCTTTACTAATAGAAAGAATTTGTTGCAGTTGCACGGGCAAACACTGAAGCCATATTTCCTTTAAGACATCATCTGAAATTTTCTTCTCTGCTAACGTTTGCATCTCCTGCAGCAATTGGGAAGGTTTCCTATCCCCGAACTGTAGATCTTGTAATAACAAAAGTAAACATGAACTCTTGGATTGAGTATACTGCTTAATGATGTGCTCCTTCAGTACGGTGTACAGATTTTCGGAAGGGGGGGGGCTACGCACTATATCCCACACACAGACTAGTGTGTCTGCATCTAAAGAAGCAACTACATTGTAAAACTTTGTTTCCTCAACAGTAATGCCAGAGGTTATAAAGTTTGCCTCAATCTGCAAAAACCACAGTTTCAGATCATTTTTCCAAGGGGTGGGGTTTTAAAAGCTAACTTTGATACTTCAGAAAGCTTAGTATCATTACCTGTACTCATACTCAAAAAATTTAACTAGCGCACTGGATGCATTTTTAAATAGTGTAAAAGTCTAAAATTGTGTATAAATACTATTTGCAGAAAACTTTTTAGATAATTTAAAATTTAGTATATGAATATTGTAAAACTACCATCTTTAAAGACCTAATTAATGGCACAGCGCAAAAGGATGAAACTGAGAGACATACCCAAAGTTTTCAAAAACGATGTTCGGTTAAGACGAAGATTCAACTGGATCCTTTAAACTTCAGTCGACAGATCTCAACTTAAAGTTCAGTACAAGAACTTGCTTTCATAATATGCACTGTAGCACAACTTGACAGGGATCTTGAGAAAGGTGGCTTGCTTGAACTCGACGACTTGACACCGGCCACTTCAAAACATGTTGAACATTAGACGCCATGTGAAGAAAGATCCAGGTCACCACTTTAGCTTGGTCTGGCTGTTTGTTATTAGACCAGCTATAATCTTTGATTAACATGACACTTATTTGAACAGAAAACAATTTTATTAACATTAACTAAAATGTAAACAATAACTATAACAAAACAAAAAGGTTATATAGCATATTGTAAGAAAGAGCAGCAGCTGCCATGCCTGTGTTTCGCCTTATATACTGCTGTTCGTCATTGAAGTGCATTTTAATATCGTCAGCTAACCGAAAACGGCAGAAACCATTGAGTTTCGGCTACAGGCTTAGTTTGCTTCCCGAGTGTTGGTAAACCGAATAACTACAAATCGGCTTTGCTTTCGTAAACTGAATAATCATGACCGGCCTCTTCAGCATTCGAAAACTGAGGTGGACACCTCAAATATAAATATGTATATCTTGGGTGCACCCCCTGGAAAAAATCCTGCCTGCACCCTTTGTTTAAAGACTCAGAATTTCAGCTATACATTGTTTTTTACTTTCCCAAACTTCGGAAATTTTCTGTCTGTCATTATTTTCTTATTTAGGGAGAAATTTTTCCTAGATAGAACATCTGAAAAAGAATGTAAGGAGGAATGTACCTTTAACCACTTTATCAACTATGTTTGTCAGAACATGAGTGAAAGGACATTTTATGAACTTAATTCAATCTGGAATACTCTAATTAATAATCAAAGAAAGTTGGACAACTATGAAATTTAATTTTTCATATTCAATGTTTATATAGAACAAAAATCACATAATTGGTATGCAATAAGTATTATATTAAATATTAAAGATAGGCAGCATTTAAGATATAGTACAAAAAAGGTATGATTTGTTCCAGTTTTATGATAAGCACTTTTTTTTCTAGTTTTCATTGTACTGATACCTGAAAAAACATAAAATTAATTTAATTACATAAATTTACATTAGTATCATTAAACCTGTAATTTAATGTAAGTTGTTTATTAATGTTTCAGTTATACGTCATTGACCAGTCCCATGAAGGATGTGTAAATGGTGCTCTACTGTATTTTGTAAAAAAGTTCAATTATACAACAAATTTGTGTGTAATTGTCTGCGTTTTACTCAATGTGTGATGCGTATCTGCTGTTGCGCTGTTGAATGGAATTTTTTAATATTACACCTGGGGGGGGGGGGGGGAAGTCGGGGAATTTCATTTTGTTGAATGAGTAGCAACCTGTTCCTTAATTTATATTAGTATATTCTGCAGTGGAACTTTAGTATAATAATGGAAATCGATTTAATTATTTATATTCTTTAATAATAATGTAATTAATACAAAAAATGCATTTGAGATTAATTGATTTTGAATAACCACAATCTGATATCACATTACTTTAATACATTTGAAAGAGAAATAATATATTAAGACCAGTTGTATGTTATAAACCAGAGTTTCTTAAACTGTGCTCCGTGCAAAGGTAGCAAGTACTTCATGAAAAAGTACATTGCTGCCTATGATACACTAGATTTGGTTTTGCAGACGATGCACCATGAAACTGTACAAGGTGCTCCATCAAAATTCAAAGACACTTGAAGTGTTCCATCATAAAAAAAAGTTTGAGAAACCCTGTTTAGACCTTTCTTATATGAATCGGGTATTGAATGAATGGCTTTATTTGTGTTCAGCAGTTTACATATTTTAAAGTAAGTTTTGGTTTAATTTCTTTGTTTAGAATAAAATACAATTTTAGTTTGTATGTTTGTAGCGAAAGGCTTTTGTATATTCAGTATAGTAAAATGTTTTTGCTTATTAATTTTTTATGCAAATTTCATTTTTCATTGATAATTTACATGCTGACTTATGTATGTTAGTGTATGTTTTGAGTATTTTTAGGAAACTACAAAAAAAAAAAAAAAAAAAAAAGAATTGTGTTTTTGAAAGTTTGAGCCTGAATTAAGTTGACACTGTTAAAGCAATTTGAGAAAATAACTTAACTTGTCTACCAAAGAATTTCCTGTATCAACATGCAGGGGCTGTGCTGGCTTCTTAAATTTGTGTCTTGGAGACTGTTAAGATTACATTAAAATTTATTTATACATACACATATATATTTGTTAAAATACAATCAAAATTTGATACGATTTAATGTTATTCATCAACATAAAAGTTTAAAATATTTTTGGAAATTTCACATTAATATGCATAATAACATTTTAAATTTAAGTTTTAAACAATTAAATGTTTCCAAATCTTCCAAAATGAATATATTAAGCATAGTTTATTTATGTATTAAAAGGTAATTATAAATACTAGGTAAAATAATATAATCGGGAATTGTAAATCTTTTTTTCCTTTACACACACAAGAAAGTAAAGTAAGATTTCGAAAAGTCAATTCACACACCAATATGTATGTAGTGAACTTCAGTATATAGAAAATATTTAAAATTTGAGATATTCTTTTGTGACTGAAGTGAAGTAAAAGAAACAATGCTAGAAAGAGACAGAAAAAAAGGGTGCTAAAAGTAATAAGTGGTAATGAAAATGTTAATAAGTTATTCAATTTGAACTATAACATAAGTTATGCTAATTATTATGATTCATGGTTAAAATTGAGGTTTAATAATGGCAGAAATTAGTACTTTTTCTTTTTTTTTGGGGGGGGGGAGGGTGGTATGCATAATGTGAATCTAACAAGAAAAATGTGGGTTTTTCCTGAGTAAACATTTTTTATTTTTACAAATAAGCATTAATAGTTGATAGAAATTTAATAATTTATTACATATTAACTATTATAAATAATTATAATATTATGCTTCATTGTCTATTTAGAGGTTTAACTACTAAACATTAGCTTGGTAACCATTTAATAACTGTATGTGGGTAAAAGTAAAATCCAGTTTAAATAGAAAACTTTTTCATGTTTTTCATCATACTTTTTAATTGATTGAATTGCTTAAATTTTCTGTTATATTTCAGCTGTTCTAAAAATTTTAACATTTGAGTAACACATTTCTTACAAATTTAAATATTTACTCTTTTGAACATATAAGCATACTGAACGACTGAAGCAGGTCTTATATCACTGTTTTGATATTCAAAATGTCTTTTCTGCATCACTGGTAATGTAATTATTCAAGGCTGCCTTTCTGTTTATTTTGCTTCATGTCTGTGGTATTCTTAGAATTATTTTCTCTGATTTTGTTCCAAAGTACACACCTTAGTCTTATGGATAGCACAATCCCACTCATTTAAACTTGAACATCTAAAGTTGTGTGAGATAATAATATAAAAGTTACTGCTTTGAGAAATGTTATTTTTAGCATCTTTTCTCCCTTCCCTCATGGTATTGTTTCTTTCATTTCACTTAAGTTGCAAAACTACATGTTTGATTTTAAATATTTTCTATTTACTTATAATCATCTTAGCATGCCAATTGACATTTTTAAAAATTAATTTTTCCCCTTGTGTGTGGTGATATATGGAAAAGAATTGCAATGATTGGCTGCATTTTTAGTTCATCACCCATTTAAAATTATATTGTTAGTTGCATGCATATTTATTTTTTAACATTTTGATAATTCTTATAATTGTAATGTTTACGGTATATAGTTTTTTTGTCATTTTATAAATAGGTTAACTATTAAGTGGATTTATCTTTTTTGTCTTGATCTGATAAGAGAAACAGCAAATCCTTATAAATAAAAATGAAATTCTGTTTGTCAGTTTGTGGATTTGTTTATTATACAAATCCATAAAAATGTACCTATCAGCCTGAAATTTTGCACAGATGTGTAAAATAATATAGAATAAATGATAGTCCACCCGTTCCTGGAGTTTAAGAGATTTTTTGTTTTCAATGGATAAAGCTTTCCGTAATTGTAAACCCTGTAGTGAAAAAGTGGGAAATAAGCACAGTGGTTACCATGTGCGCCGATTTTGCCAAAAAAAAGTTTTAAATTCTTAAAGTAAAAAAAGAATAATAATGATTTTGTTGTTGTTGTTAATTTATATTTGTAAGGTGTCCATGGGAAATGTTTTATACGCAAAAGAATAAGGATTGAATGTTTCCAAGGCTAATATGTAAAATTTTTTAGCTTGGCGAAAAATAAAATGACTGATATACCGATTTTGAGAAAGTGAGTTCTAGCGGTTTGCACTGTTTTAGGCTTGGCGCAGTTTACTGAGAGCTTAAGGAAATAGCATTTTTGAAAACAATTGTATAGGTTTTATTAGAATACAGCATTACATTTTAATTATCTGTGCAGAAATAATGCATTATTAAGGGATTTCAAGCGATCTATCTACAGAATTCTCTCCAAATTGAATAAACTGATTTAAATTGGGGGAATTCTGCCAAATTTCAGAAGATTGAAATTTTTGCATTTAGTACATCGGAGTTAACGATGAATTAATTACATTATACGTTGTTGATAATTTAAAAAATGCTGCAAATTTCCAAATAAATGCCTGCTTTACTTTTTGGCGATCGAACCATATAAGTGACAGATATTTCCCATTTTGATTGCTGTTAAGTCAATGCTTCGAATGATTCCCTGAAAAAAAGCTTGCAAAATGGTATGTTGGCATTTTGGCGAGGCTTAGATTTGAAACTGCATATTATTTGAGACTGTTATATATGATAACATTAGTTGAATGTCCCCTGCTAGTAAATAAATAATAGAAAAATCAAAGCTTACAGAAATGTAATTTGACCCATGAATTTTATAAAATACAGTAAAAACATGCTAAAATATGTAATGTACAGTAAGTTTTCGAAAAACAAGTATAAACTGTCTATCCAAAAATAAGTGAAAATCTATTAAAAATAAATTACATTGCATTAATTTTTGTTTTGTTGAATAGAAGCCATAAAATAAAAATGACAAGTATGAGTACAGTATACTAAATTTTGATGGATGGATTGATAATGTAAGACGCAAGACAATAATTAAGCTACTGAGATGATTAAAATCTGTTTTGATTGGGTAGCATTTATTCTAGGGATGCACCGAATACCACATATTTTGCCGAATACCGAATATTCGGTTGAAATTCTAACCAAATATTCGGCCGAATACTGAATACTTATTTAAAATTTATTAAACTTATTAAATCGTTATTAAACTTTGGCAATGATTAATTTAATTAGTTTATTCTTAAACAATATTTCATATTTTATATGGTGTAAAACTTAAAAATTAAAATCCTGCAGAATTTAATATCCAAGTGTTTCCTTTATGTATTAATAACATTTCTAAATATTAGTGAAATGCTGGTAATTTTTTTACCTGCATATTTTATTAAAAAAATTAGTTAATTGACTTTACATATTTATAACCAATTAATGATATGAGTTTTTTTTTCTTGATTACTGTTTCAAATTTAAGTGAGATAGTAATAGCAAGGTTAATGTAATGTGTCATAAGATTTGAGAAAAATGAAATTGAGAAAGCAACAAAATTTAAATTTAACGTCTTGAGTGTTTTCACTTACATTAAAACTAATTTATTGTGATATTAGTTTTTTGTGTGGTATACATTGTGGCAATACTAGGCTACATTACTAGGCTGCACTGCCACATTACATTGTGGCAACACTAGGCTAAGGCGATCTGCAAGGATGGGGGGGTGCCTTGGTAGGAGGACTTTCTAAGTGTTTCTAATGCATATTCACATGTGATATTAGTAAGTAACAACTTGAATTAATTTAGTACTATGGTACTATACTATATCTTTCATTCATGATATAAAAAATATGTATTTGTTTACCAATTGGTGAATACTTTAATTTGTTTACTATTCGGTTGCTGAATATTTAAGTATTCGGCCGAACCGAATAGGCAGTATACTGAATACCAACCAAATATTTGGTGCATCCCTAATTTATTCAAGTTTCCAGACTTACAAATCCCCCAAAATATGATTGGCTCTTTTACTTAGGATGTCGAATAACAAATGATTTAAATGAAAGAAATGAAGAATTTTGTTTATGTTTAATAAAACCCAAAAAACTCTTTTCTATGTTTTTTTTTTTTTTTTTTTTTTAAACCTCCTGGGTTTTTTGGGGTTTGTGGGTGGGTCCGAAACCCTGGTACTATTATATGTTGCGCTGTCACAATTTTTTTTTTTTTTTTTCTCTATATGTCATCGAAATATTTTTTCCTCCACGATCTTATTGAAATCCCTAGTTGAAATTTTGCGGAGAATTTATAATGATAGTTAGTACAATTTTTAAATTTACTAACTTTTAAAGCTCATAATTTTTTTAAAGTTTAAACTTTTTAAAATTAAAATAATACAATCATGTTACATATCATTTCAAAGCTTGTGATTTCCTGAATAAATGATGCTTTTATTTTTTAAATATTTTAATTCTGTTAATTTATAAAGACTGGAGAGGAGCCTTAAGACAGGCATTTCAGAACTCATCTTTTGTCTTTAAAAAAATTTAGTCTATAGAACCTAAAGGTTTGAAAACTCGCCCCCCCTTTTTTTTTGGACATTAAAATATGCATTATACCACATCAATTCAGTCCCTTCTCTGAGTTATAAATGATAATTATTATGCTTTATGGTGTCATGATTAATTTATTATACTTCATGGTGTAGTTAGAGGTTTGATAATAATGACATTCAATGCTCTTTCTCTGAGGCTACACATGCCTCTAAACCAGGGGCGTAGCCAAGGGGTGGGGTTGGGGGGGTCATAACCCCTCCCCTCCCATGAGGAATTTTTTGCCATACTAAATGCATATTCTTTACTCCCTCATCACACACATGTATGCATATATGTGAGTTGCAGTAGTTGTAACACCGCCCCCCCAATGAAAAATTTCTGGCTACTCCCCTGCTCTAAACAATTTGTAAATCTGATTGAGATATGGAAATATTAACATGTTAATAGAACAGCCTGTTTAGATGTGTCCTTTTATTACCTGCCTGCTAAACACCATAGAAAAGTTTGTTTTCTTTTCTTTTCTCTTTCTCTCTTTTTTTTTTTTTTTTTTTTTTTTTTTAAATCAATTATGATACTTAGTAGCAGAAGGGATGAACAGAAGCTAGGAATAATGAAATCCATATTTTAGATTTAGGCATGTGTCAAAGCCATTTAATTTATTTTTATGATGGTACGTCCCCCCCCCCCCCCCTTCAAATGTGCTCATACTTTTGTCTTGAAACTAAATTTTAGAAGTCAAACAACATTAATTAGATTATCTATTACATGGTACGATTGAGAAATTTGCCCAGGAAAAGTCATGAAATTTCTGCTCAACAGTACTGCTTCTTTGAAAATATACTGATTTGATGTTGTGTCAAAATAGTAGTAATTTTAATTGAATGCCTTCAATCTATTTTTAGGCTGAATACTACATGTTTGGTCAAATAAGAGGAGTGGAATATCAAATGTTATCTGAATATTCATTATTATATTTTGGAAATTAATTTCTCTGAATGATTTATTTATCTGGGCATTTAATTAAGTTTTTTTGTCATTTATAATATTTGACACAATTTGTGTGCCACATAGTATGTGAACTAAGCATTAAAAATCCGTTTGCTGATAATTTTCATAATGTTCTGCAAAAGTTAGAATTGTTTCAGTAATTCTCAGATATTGCTTCAAGTATTAATTTATAGCAAATCTCCGTGTTAAAATTAAAGTATCATTCATGGTATAAATATTTTTAATGATTTTGAATATCAATATCATGAACAATGTTTTTGATTTTTATATATAATTACATAAAGTTTTTGTGAACAGGAAATCAGTGATTTAAATCAAATATTCAAAATATTATTACTAATATGCTCAAAAATTTGTGGCAGAGATGTCTGGAAATTAACATTGTTTAGATAATATAATTAAGTATTACAAAGCTTAAGTAAAAGTATTATAAAGTTTTCTTAAAATGAAATTATGTGATTTCATTGAAAATTTGTCCTAAACTTGATGGTGTATTTGGGATAAATGTTTAGCTATATGATAAAGTTAGGTATGAATTGAATATCTGTTTTAATTGATTAAAATTGGTCAATAAGAGTTATAAGTTTAGTGTGTTTGAACAATGCACATTATATTATCTTGTTTGCGATGCTAACAAAGGTCTTGTAAATGTTTAGTAGAAATTGCAGGGTGTGGCTTGTAAATGGGTGTGGTTTAGAATCTTAATGTTTTAAATGAAGAGACTCAGAAAAGTCATTCGAGGAATTGATCATTGAAACTTTGATCAAAAGATTATTTGTCTAGTAATAGATATTAATTCAACTTTTGTTATAATGTTAAAATATTCTTAATTTTCTTATTTATTTTTGTAATATTTCAATGGACAATAAAATAGGAATTATATATGTATATTTACATAATAATAATGAGGTTATAACTAGTAGATAATAACCTCATGTTTTAAGTTAACTTAATTTAGAAATTTATCATGCATAATTGCCTTTCCCTGATTTTGTTACTGTCTTAATAATAAAACAAATCCTGTTTTATGTTTCTATTTACTTACCCCTTTTTCCATAGTCATTAAAATAAAATGGATTTATGTGTTGGTATTCAGTTTTCTCATTTTCTTACCTTTTTGCAGTATGTGGTGATATTCATGGTCAATTTTTTGATCTAATGAAGCTATTTGAAGTTGGTGGCTCACCATCATCAACTAAATACTTATTTCTGGGTGATTATGTAGACAGAGGTTACTTCAGTATTGAGGTACGTTTTATTTTAAATGTCTGTTAACATGATTATGGCCAAATCCCTTAGACGAAAGATTTTTTAAAGGTTTTTAAAAAAGGCCTGGTATGTTATGTTAATGCAGCTTAACAGTACTAATTATACTAATAATTTATTTATCAAAAACAATCATTTGTAATTATCATGTCTATAGCTGATGACATTGGAAAATTTCAATTTCTGCTGTGAAATTTAGTTTCTTATATATTAGTAGATTTATTTAATAATGTTCATTTTGTTAATAGCCCTAATTAATCGTGGCTTGCTGGTCCAAGACCACAAAACCTTATAATGGATCAGTAGAATACAAATTTTGATGGCCTGTCTTACCAGTAATGCTTTATTTTCATTTTCCTCTTCTTTTTTTTTCTGTTTTTATTAGCATAATGGTGGATTTCTATGTATTTAAATGGTTTGTTCCATAAAGATTAAATTATAATTTATGTAAAGCTTTAACTTGAATTCAATTTAATTTATTGTCAGTTTAAAAAAATACATATTAAGAAATATTTAAATTGTAAATACATGCCATAATTCTAGCATGGTGCCATATATATAATTTGATTGATTTAATTGATTTTAACATTATTTAATTAATTATTTTAAAAACGATTTAATTTTAATTATAGATATTTACACTTTTTAATTTAGCTCTTAATGGAAATCAAAATATATTGCTGATTTAATTTCTTTTGATTTGCAGATTTTTTAAAATCATCTATATGGACTAATAATAAAGATTACTGACCAGAAAAGACATGGTATCAATGGTCCTTTGGACCAGTGATTAAATATTGTAATTTCTATCCGTGGGGGTTAAAATGTGGTTCTGCTTTATAGATTATATCAAAATTACTAAGAAATTTAAGCAACTAAACATTGCACATTTGTATCGATGAAATATGGTTATACTTTCATTTGAATAAATTAATGATTTTTTATGTCCAAAATCTGCTGTACAAGCTTTTAGAAAAAAATATTTGTAATATCAAAATGAATAAGTTTTTCTTACAAGGGGAGGCTCAGATGTTGAGGTCACAGATTTTGATGAAATGTTGGTGGGTTATAGGGGACCCATAGTTAAGTAAAATGCTAAAATATTAGCCGCCAATGCTCACTTATTTTTGAGAAAATTCCATTTAAACATTTGACACATTATTAAATTCTTATTATTTGGCAATTCATTTGTGTCCTCCATGGCGCCGTGGTTCCATATGGAGACGGAGATCCAAATGTCCCCGGATCGAATCCAGCTCGGTGTAGGGATCGCACTGACGTCTGATAAAAGTGTGTCACAAAAGCCCATTATCTTGAGAGATATGGGTTTTTGCATATGAAAAACCCATTATGTGCATACTTTTTTGCATCCCAGTCAACAAAATTTGGGTAAATGACTCAGAAATCTGAGTAAACGCGAACCCTGTCGGTGCTCTGGATTTTCAATTTTTTTTTTTCTTTCTCCCTTGAAAATTCATACAAGACAGTTTAAAATGATTAGAAAATCGGCGTGATTTATTGAAATAACACTATTTAATAAATTAAACACTATTAAACAATTAGTATTTAACAATGTGTCAAATGTTTAAATGGAATTTTCTCGAAAATAAGAGTGTTGGTGGCTAATATTTTAGCATTTTACTCAACTATGAGTCCCCTATAATCCACCAACATTTCATCAAAATCGGTGACCCCCAACGTCTGAGCCTCCCCTTGTTAGTTTAATCTAACACTCATATGTTTAATCTTTATTTATCCACATTAACTCAAGTGACTTTCAGCAAACCATGAGCCCTTTTGTGCACTTCTTATCATGCTGCTTACAGTGAACCATAATCCTGTTCTCAGAAATTATATCATCTCCATGTTTTCACCACAATTTGAATATTTTCAGTGTTTTTTACTATTGAGGCTATTGACTGAATGCATATTGAAAACAAATGTAAAGAACTGCAGTACATTGTCCATAATCTGAAATTCTCTAGATCAAATAATTGAAATCTTGTTAGAAATTATCAATAGTCTCAAAATAATAGTAATATTAAAATTTTATGTTTTCAATAATACGTATAATAATATAGACCTATACAAATAAAACTGTTTAGCTATAAGAGATTGTATCACTTGGTTAATTTTTCATGTAATTTAATTTAAGTGAATGATTATTTAAATTAGTTTAATATATCAGTATAATATTAATTTTAAATAACTAGTAGATAAAGCTCATTGTGGAGGCTGTTACAATGGGCACTAGAAAAACATTTGATAAAAGTCCTACTTTAGTGCTTTAAGCTCAATACCTTTAATCTTTGCTCCCTTAAAATAAATAAGGAGCAGCATAGAGATATTTGCCACCAAAGGTGGCTTTTCATTCTCTTGTAATTCTTTAGTGATTTATACATTTCTCTATATTTCTTTTTACATATTATGAAAATTTTCAAGCTGATTGCACGAACAGTGTAAAATTATTGCATTTTTGGGTATAATTTTTTCATTATTTTGGAGTAATGCTGGTATTGTAAGTTGCCTTTTGATGTGGTTCAACCTGGAATTGTTATACTCTTTATTTATTTATTTTTTTTTTCTTTATCCACCATATAAACAGCCAAAAGAAAAGAAAAAGATATTTTCAGTTCCTCCCCTTATTATTTTATTTTGTTCTTTTTAAAAAAATATAAATAATAAGTTTGGCATTTTTATATTTGTATTTACTAATATTCAGGGCTTTTTTCTTTTTAGTGCGTTTTGTATTTGTGGTCTTTAAAGATCTGTTATCCTACTACACTATTTCTACTACGGGGGAATCATGAATGTAGGCATTTAACAGAATATTTCACATTCAAAACAGAATGTAAGCATTTGAAATTTTCCTTATTTAAAATAAATTTTGTTGTTAGTTATGCATTAATGTATTTAATGTTTTCTTTAGGTAAGATAAAATATTCCGAAAGAGTTTACGATGCTTGTATGGAAGCATTTGACTGTTTACCACTTGCTGCACTAATGAATCAACAATTTTTGTGTGTTCATGGTGGCTTATCTCCAGAAATTCATACACTAGATGATATTAAAAAGGTAAATAAATTATTTAAAAAAAAATAAATTTTTGTTGTCTCATCTTAAGACAGATCTTGAAAGAACAAAATCTGCTCACTGTACCTTGATCACAATGAAACACAAACTAGGGATGCAATGGATATCTGGCAAACATACTCCATCTGGCCAATATGCCGGATAATTGGCAGTAGCCGGATATTACAAATATCCGGCAGTACATCCGGCCTAAAATTATATACTGAGAAATAACATAAATAAACATAATATATGAATAAATTCTAAAAACTGCAAAAGTAAAAAAATGAGAAAAAAAAAAGTTTTGTGAAAATATTTTGTTTACAATACTTTTTGGAATTGTATTTTTATCATGTATAGAAAATAAAGGGGGAGGGGGAATAAAGTACTTCCATCTTTTTTAAAGATTTCCCCCATAAATTCACTCTGCTTATGAGAATAATGTACTTGCTGTAGTACTGTTGGCTGGTGAGAAAATGTCCCCACCCCCCTAAATTTGATTAAGTAAGGAAATTTGTTACATTGAGTGACATTGTTATTTGTATCAGCTTTAATTGCAGTATAACTGGAACTCATTTCATGGAAACAATCCCAAAAAGATTTATGATTTTTGAGTTAAATGATTTGAAACTAATGAGAAAATTTAAAGAAGAAAGTTATAGCTAAATGATCTAAGAAAACTAGTGAAAATAAAACAGAAAAATTAGAAAACACACTGCTGCCAGATAGCCAGATATCCGATTGAAAGTTTGGCCAGATATTCAGTATCCGGCCAAATTGATATCTGTTGCATCACTAACACAAACTAGTTACACCTGGAACTATAAAAATATTATGTTCTCCAAAAACTGTACTATACATAATAAAAACATATAAAACATTATTTAATACAGCGGATTAATTAGTTAAAATTTTTTATTTGGGAATACCTTATTCCCCCGTAAGGGGACGCCCCCCAAGACGCCCACTACCCTCGAGAAATTTTCGACAAAGTTTTCAAAGCTAGGCAACGTAAATTAAATGTTATAGACAACCGTCAAAAAGATAAACCACGTTTTACTACCGCTATCCCCTTTAGCCGAGGGATAGCCAATAAACTTTCTAATATCGCCAGTAAAAAGAACTTCCTTATTCCAATTAAACCTAATAAAACAATCTTTCAGCGCATTAGATCGGAAAAAGACCCAATCAACCCCATCGAAACCGCAGGGATCTATAAAATTAATTTTATGTCAAACGATACTAATAAAGAAAATTGCTACATCGGCGTTACAAAAAGGAAAATTAAAGAGCGAAAAAACGAACATTTTAAAGACATTAACCTCCAGAAACAAAGTACCGCTCTAGCCCGTCTTGCTTTGAAAGAGCCCATTACCATTGATTTTAAAAATATTAAAAAAATAGCCAACTTTAAAAATAGTATATATGCCTACATTCGTGAGAGCTTAGAAATAATGACGACAGAGGGCAGCATCAACGATACGCTTCATACAATCGACCAATCATGGGATGACGTCATGCATCGAACTTTCAAGAAGAAGAACGAAGAAGATATAAAAAGAAGCCGCCATTAGTGAGAGATCCAGAAACGACTGAAGATGGTTATGTGTGTAACCGAAATATATATCGTGTACGGGGGAATAAGGTATTCCCAAATAAAAAATTTTAACTGTACTATACATTCTATCAAATGATGAAACTGCCTCAGTTTTAGAATTGTACTCAGTAAGGTAAGTGCTACAGTAGTGGGCCTTCTGAAATTTTAAGTTGAAAAACAAGAAATTCCTATCTATTGAGATAAGAGATCAACCTCTGATTGGCTGAAACCCTTATCAGTTGCAGCCTTCATTTCCTCTTTAGATAGGTACAAGAAAGTTTGTTACTGAAGTTGATACCTGAGCTAAACCTGTTTTTAATTATTTCCTTAAGAGACAAGTCTTTTTATTCAAATCATTTTTTAACATATATTCTATTTGTTATCGAAATAAATTGTTATTTATATTATTTGATTATATACTGAATGTGTTATAATCTATCATTTAATGAAATTACAAGTTGCAGCCTTCACTTCCTCTTTAGATAGATACAAGAAAGTTTGTTACTGAAATTGATACCTGAGCTAAACCTGTTTTTAATTACAGTAGAAGACCCAAAATCTGCACAGCTTGGTTTCAGACCTTGTGCAGATTTTAGAATTTTGCGGATTTTGGGTCATAATAGGAAATTTATTCTATTTCAACCCCCCTCAGAAAATAATAGAAAAAAATATACAATAGAGATCAAGGGGAAACAAATCATGTTACTTATAATTAGAATCATGATATAAAATTACAGAGGATTAATGCAATATACAGAATTATGAGATTATAGTACAACTTATTTAAACATGTATATTCAACAGTTTAGGACTTTGGGATGTTCTAATTATAGTTTTTTTTTTTCATTATTTCCTGTTTGTAACACAGCTTTGTTGCTCTACAAATATGAGATATTTCTTTCTCACAGCCTAACCTTCATTAAACGTTAATTTATCAACTTTCTGATCATCCTCACTTGTTACTGTGTCAGAGTCTGCGTCATGTGATAATAATTCAGTGTCAATTATGTCACTGTCAGTCATTTGAAATTTATCAATGTTACGATTAGAGCTCACAGACTCCTAAAAAAAATTTTTCAAGTGGGAATAGCTTATTTAGTTTTACTTTGTGGTTATAGTATAGTTTTCTGAACTTGCAGCTGGCAGGGCAGATTTCATTGTTTACATTGAACAGACAGTGCGGATTTTAGAGCCTTGCGGATTTCAGATCGGCAGATTTTGGGTCTTCTACTGTATTTCCTTAAGAGACAAGTCTTTTTATTCAAATCATTTTTTAACATATATTCTATTTGTTATTGAAATAAATTGTTATTTATATTATTTGATTATATACTGAATGTGTTATAATCTATCATTTAATGAAATTACAATGATAATTTATGGATAGTGATGAGTGGTGCACTTTTAGATCAGTGGTATACCAAATGCTCCAGAAGTAGGCCTAGGGCCCCAGTACTGGAGTACATGCTTTTTCTCAAAAAGATTTTCTCAAAAGTCTTTGATGTTCCGTAAAATCAATTTTTGCCCCAATGTTTCATAATACCCCAACCAAAACTTAAAATGAAGTATAGAGAATTAACATTTACCTGTAATAACAAAATTGGCTGTTAGTGAAAAATTGTAAATTTCATGTAACTAGAATCTATAAATAAAACACTTCATCTGCCATTTTTAGCATTTTTATTATAGTGCATAGTAATATATTATTATTATTATAGATGACAACTTCATTCTATTTTCCTTAGCCAGTTGACAAATCTAGCTTTTGGTATACCCACTACTGGTACATCAAAATTTTGCTATGCCCACTTTAGGTGCATAGAAGTGACCTAAGTTTTAATTACAAAAAAAAAAAAAAAAAAAAAGTTATTTTGATATTTTAGATGATTATTACTTTTTTAAAAACTGACTAAGGGCCAAGGTAGTGATGTGCCATTCGAATGATTTCCATAATCGATTTCGATTATTACCAATAATCGAGTAATCAAACAGTGAATATTCGGGATTTCACTATTCGAGTAGTATTCACGATTAATCGCGAGTACTCGTTTCACTCGATAGTATTCACTACTCGATATACTCGTTTCCCTATTAGAGTAGTATTCACTACTCGGTTCACTCGATAGCATACCCTCCAACATTGGCCTTCACCTCATCAGTAGCACTTACGTGGTAGGGCATAGCCAAGGGGGGGGGGGGGTATGGCAGTCATAATCCCCCCCTCCAGTGAGGAATTTTTTGCCATACAAAATGTATATTCTTCACTCCCTTATCACAAAGACCTATACATATATATGAGTTGAAGTAGTCATAACCAACCCCCCCCCCCTATGAAAAATTTCTGGCTATGCCACTGGGTATCACTGATACACATTTATGTGATTTCTAAGTTCACATAAATGTGAACTTAGTATTTAATTATAATAAAAATTAAATACAATTAAATACAATTAAATACAATAATTAAATACATTTAGTTATAATAAATGTATTTAATTTTTATGTATAAAAATTAAATACATTTATTTCAAACTTACCTTGTTTTATGTGACTTATATACATATTATGCATATATTAAAAAGAAACTTGACGAACATAAACATTTTCATGTTTAATTTTATTTACAGAATTACGATTAAATTAATTAGACTTTAGTAATAATTTGTAACATGTACTTTTTGCTTTTTTTTAATTCATCAACACTTAAGTTTTTACTGTAGCAACAATCCATATTTAGCTTTGAAATTAACAGTTATTCTAATGTTTTAATGCTCATAGTTGATCTCATGTCAGATTGATTTTTTCGTACCATGCTGAATATCCTCTCTGTTGCAGCATTACTGTGTGGCACCACTAATATCGATAACATTAATTTAGGCAAAGCAACATACTTTAAGGTTCCATTGTTATTTTTTAACAGACTGATTTTGTGCCAAGCAGTGTCTGTTCTTTCACAGGTCCGAATTTCTTCAGAAAAAGCATCATTTTGATAGAAGGCAAACTCAAGTTCCAGCTGATCACTATCTGTGCAAACTTGAAATAAATCAGCAAAATATTTTACTGACTGAAAACTAGATGTATGTCGAGTTTGAATATTTGAGACAGTTGCATGTTTTAAAAATTCATCATTTAATGGAAATCTTTTTAATATGTACTCACATGCAACACACAGAAAGTTTCGTACACATGAATAAAACTCTTCACTTTCAGCCGGAGATAGATTACTGTCTTTCAAATACATCCGAGTAGAGGACCCAATTATAAGATCTTCGTCTTCTTTTTGATTTTTTCTTTTTCTTATGTCAATAGTGAAAACAGATTTACATTTTGAAATTGCTGCTGGTGTAATAAAGCGAACTAAAAGCTCAAAATATTAATTATATATTTGTTCTTGCAAAAAATTAATGCATGGCTGTTCCTTTTGTAGTGCAACATTTGGTTTGGTAAATGCTGGCAGCACAGCTAAAACAAATAAACAATATAACTTAGTTTTATCTGACAGAAGCAAACCCTGAATCCTCATGAATTGATCAGTTTTATTTTCCCTTTCATTGGTGAAGAACATTTTCAAAGGCTCCTATTGTTCAACAATTCTTTTTAATGAGGTTTCTAGAGATAACCAACGGGTATTGACATGCTTAAGAATTTTGTGGGGTTTTTCACCACAAATATCTTGACACTCCTCAAGCATTGTTTTTCTCTTGTTACTTTTTTCCAAGTAATAAAATATCTGAATCACCAAAGATTCAACATCTACAGGAAGAGTGTTAGTCCCTTTTTGAGCAGCAAGGTGGATTAGGTGGCATGGACACCCAATAATTTTAATGTTAGGCTGATTTTTTGTAACAAAAGCTGCAACTCCTTTGAATCGACCAAGCATAGTATTGGCATTATCTGAACAGAAAGACACACAGTTTTTCCATTTTATTCCCAATTTTGAAAATTCAGAGTCAATTAATTTATAAATTCCTTCTCCAGTGTTATCAACAGACTCCAACAAGGATAGTAAATTTGTTGAAATATGACCCTTTTCCTCATCATAAAAATTGACAACTAAGGGATACAGCTTCTTAGCTCTAATATCATTGCTGCCATCAGTAGAGAGTGAGAATGAACTGCTACAGAGTTTGTTAACTATCCTTTCTTTATTCATATCGGCTATAGAAATAGCAATAGCATTTACTTTTGTGTGACCGCATGAAAATTTTTTGGTGATGTTTGAATCCGGGAACATTTTGGCGAATAGTGGGCCAGCATGATCAGCAGTTGAAATAGATATATTGTGCTCTATTAAAAATCGCACAAATAAAGTTTCCGATTTAATAATGCTCTGTTCTTCTGCCGGTTTTCCGAAAAACGATTCAACACACTGTTGCTTTGATAGAGCTTTCAAATTACTCGCATGTTTCTTACAAGATATATGCCGCCGGCAGTCATCCCTGCCACCATTCTCAATTAAAAACTCATTTGCACATACCGTACACCGAGCAAATCCTTCTTTTCCAGGTAAAAGGCAAGGCCATTGTTTGGTGTATTCTTAATTTAAATTTTTGAGTATTTTTCCGCTTTTTAGAGGTTTTCTCAACATCATTATTAGAGGCTTTTTCAATATCAGTAGTACTATCACGTTTTAAAAAACGATCCATGTAAACAAAGAAAACAACGTGCCCGTGCACTGCAGTTTCCTTTCACAAAATAGCTAAGCTTACATCCCTTACATCCAAATCCAAACTCACGACGGAGCTAGATAGGGTGGCGGGAAATGCGAGAGGACGTAATAAGAGGAGGAGCAGCTAACGGCAACCCCCCCCCCCCCCTACCACACACCAAATGACTATGCCACACACACCACACTTTCACCGACGCAAGTATGCTCACGGCCGCCAGTGCCGAGGGAGAATGTTCAATTTCCTCCCTTTCACGATCGGCACCGACACACAGGAGTGTTGACTCACAACAAAGCAGCTAGGGTTGCAAACCGCACCTCTGTGCAGGCATAATGTGCTAAAAAAGTAAATATTTGCTAAATTCCGTAGTTTTTTCGTACCATCCGTAGCTCCGTAGTTTATGCTACTTATCCGTATAAACTACGGATAATCCGTAGCAGTTGGAGGGTATGCGATAGTAGGGATGTAACGAATATTCGGCCACTATTCGGTATTCGGCCTATTCGGCTGTTTTGCCGAATATTCAGTTGGCTGAATATTCGGTAAGCCGAATACTGAACAGGTATTCGGCCGAATAGCTGCAGCCGAATATTTCTACATATTCAGCTGAATAATTTCTGAACAAAGAGAGAAAAATATTTTTTTAAATGCATTTACAAATGATATTGCTTAATTATACTTCAATATGTTAATCGAATATAATAAAATAACCTAAGTCACTGAATTTTAAGCTGAATGGAACATAATCTAAAGTATTTAATAATATTAGAGAAATGCAGACTTTTTTCTACTTGGTAACACTATTCGCTTGATTTTCTAATTTCTTTATTGGGTGGGGGTAGGTGGAATTTTTTCAGATCCACAATTACAAACATAATTTTGAAAAGCTGCTCAATATGTTTTGCTCAGAGGCTCTAAAGCCCAAAACAGGATGTGATTATGACCAAATGAATCACATTTACCATAGCATATTTATTAAATTATGAATGAATATCTCAAAATATAATTGCGCTGTTATTAGTGTTTAACTTTTTAACAGATATTTCTTCACGACCAAGATATTTTTGGTTTTGCAGATAATATACTGTTGTGTGCTTTTAAGTACCTACAAATAATATAAAATGAATTTCAATCAGTGTTTATTTCATATTTAATCACAAAATTGCAAAGCGATATTTTATTTACAATTAAAATGTAATTTTAAAATATTTAATATTCGGCCGCCGAATATTCGGTATTCGGCCTAAACTATGTGCCGAATATTCAGTATTCGGTCTGAGTTATTGGCCGAATATTCGGTATTCGGCTATTCGGCCAAATCACTATTCGTTACATCTCTATGCGATAGTATTCACTACTCGTTTTACTCGGTTCACTCGATAGTATT
Organism: Cheiracanthium punctorium; assembly: GCA_038373885.1. Lineage (NCBI taxonomy): Eukaryota > Metazoa > Arthropoda > Arachnida > Araneae > Cheiracanthiidae > Cheiracanthium > Cheiracanthium punctorium. Next base: position 127,014 of record JAWZYV010013443.1, read on the forward strand.
CACTACTTGTTATACTCGATTACTCGATATACTCATTTCACTATTCGAGTAGCATTCACGATTAATCGGGAGTACTCGTTTTACCGATGCTATTCGAATGCTATGTGCTGAGTGATGGGTTTTTAGAATTAGATTAGCTCCAATGAATTGATGATTGAACTTTTTTGAATTTAATGGCTTTAAATGATCGTGCAGTAGCAGATGCAGGATGCAATAATAGTTTTTTTTTTTTTTCCCTTTGAGTTCGCAGATTTGGATTTTGGATATTGATTTTTGTGTTAAAATAGACTGTATACAGATTAGAGATGAGACGGGCTCAGCCCGAGCCCAAGCCCAGGCTTTGTAATTCACGATTGATCTCGGGGTCGTGAAAAATTCCTCCTTTGTTGTACACACTCCTTGAAACAGATTTTAAAAAGTGATTCATGGGGAAAATAAACACACTTATTTACTTATTAAAAAAAAGCAGTACGGGCACCTAGAAGGTGCGTGAAGCTCTTCGGGTATTTCAGAACGACGGCTTATATTGCTTAGCTAGTCATGAGATCGGACATCATTTGATAAACTGATAAAGATGGATATACAGAATTAGAAAGTACATTAAAAGTTTGCAACTAGGGGCGCGTTCGATACCGGTAGCACCGGTGCATAACCAGCCGGTGAATTATCGAACGGGCCCTAAATTTGTCTTTAATTTGCACAAAAGGCAAAATTTATTGGATGCTATCAATGAATTGAATTGAATTTATCTTTAGCTGAACTTTCGGGTTCGGGCTCTGACTTAAATAATATTGGTCGGGCTTGGGCGGGCTCGAATTAAAAGTCCTTAGCCTCGGGCAGGCTCAGGCTTCAAAATATGAGCCCGAACTCATCTCTAATACATATATCGAAGTTGCAATAATTTTTTTATTCCTAATGGTGCCTGGGTACTTACTTTACATGTGACTATCACTTATAGACTACTGCTTTTGCTGTTTAGTTTTAAATAGTACGCTTCTCATATACGCATGTTTCTGTTATTGATACTGGATTTCAGTGTGGTGTTACTTTCTCTCACTCTCACATACTATCCGTGAATAGTTGGGTTGTTAATTGCTGTTTTTTTTTAACTTTCTTTCTTTCTTTTTTATTTTTTTTGTCGTCATTCGTTGATTAGGGTTGGGCCAAAAATTGATAAATACCGACATATTGGTTTTATTTCAACATCAGATATTTGATATTCCCATTTTCATTTCAGTGAAATCTCGAATTCGATAAAGTTCATCAAAGGCATCAAATCTATATGTATGGTTTATTAGGCTAATTACCATAATTAATTAATGTATATCTCGGAAACTATCCATCGGAGCACGTTTTTATTGATTCTCGACCCCCCTAGACTCTACACTCCCATCGATACATAAAATTTCGAATGCTTTGACACAAAACTTAACCTTTTAATCTTACAGGCCCAGGGGGTCATATGAAGCTCCCCTGTATTTTCAATTTGGGCATTTTAAAAGCTAGCCGCCTCCGGCGGCATCACCAAAGCCTGGAAACAGTCTCGGAGCCAATTTCTATATGTTTGCAATCCTTTTAGGCCTCAAACATGGTTAATTAGTCTAATTACCACAATTAATTAACATATTTCTCGGAAACTATCCATCGGAGCGCGTTTTTATTGATTCTCGACCCCCCTTAGAAACAGCCATCGTTACATAAAATTTTGAATGCTTTGACACCAAACTTAACCTTTTAATCTTACAGGCCCAGGGGGTCGTACGAAGCGCCCCTGTATTTTCATTTCGGTCAGTTTAAACACTAACTTTAAATGAGCGCTATCACAACTTGAATTATTTTTGGGGTAGAACAGGGTGTCGACAGATCAGGGAAATCATGGAAAAATCAGGGTACTTTATCGATCTGGAAAAATCATGGAAATATCAGGGAATTTTGTAAAAAATATTTAAAAATCAGGGAACTTTCGTTTTTGCCTAGTGAACTAGATCATTTTTAGTTGTCAGTCAGCATCTGACTCGCGGCTCCGTTCCGGATCATATGATACTCAACTGATGCAAACATTTTAGGTATCTGAAAACCAGAATATAAATTATATGAGAACATAGAAGTATGAATGAAGGTTTTCAAAAAACAAGGTGCACATGATACAGTTTTCGGATTTCGCACAACTAGTCTTTATATTCAGATGACTAGATGTTGTCTTTTTTTTTTTTTTTTTTTTAATAGATAGGGCTCATTTTGAAGCCTTTTTACATATTTTTTTTTAATTTGAAATGATGCAACGATTAAATAAAATAAGTTATTAGGTGGCCAGTTTATTTTGATCAGTCATCCTTACGCTTAGAATTGAACACTATCTTTAAAAAACGAGGAAACTTTCTGCTATATTGTCTTTTAGTGTTCAGCTAAACTTTATGTTTGGATTTATGAATTTGAATTAAATTTTATTAATATTAAGTATTTTTGTGGTTTTCTCATATTTATTTCCCTATATGAAGCATTCACCTGTTGGTGCATGATACACAATGGTGATTTACATGAAAGATTATGGTATGTGTATAATTAGTTCTGGAAATTTGATAAAGATAGTCAGGGAAATCAGGGAAAAATCAGGGAACTTTTTTTCTCAATTTCTGTAGCCACCCTAAGATAAAAGAAACAAGCTATGGTACAATGGGTCAAGTTTTAGTATAATGGGGAAAACCACTTTACTGCGGGCCCTCGAAGTCGTTTTTCTCAGAAGCAAAATTTTATTGTAAAGTCGTTCTACCCCTGGACCCTTCAAATATTAATTTTAATTAAATATAGTACCAGCAATTACTCATTAAAATCTATTTTAATTAATTTTTGAATATAGCAAGTGGTTTTACGGTCTGTTTATTTGATTGGTTGCATTTCAAAAATACTAAAATTAAGTGTGAAAAATATCGATATATCGTGAATCTCTATATAAGATGGTATTGATATCGATATATCAAATTCTAATATCGTCCAGCCCTAGGTAGGACCAAGGGCGTAGCCAGGATTTTCATTAGGGGGGGGGCAGGACATGGAGCCTAACCTGAGAATGCCCGGTTTGTCATAATCAGACACTATGACTAGCTCATTTTAGGGGGGCAGCTGCCCTCCTGGCTACGCCCATGGGTAGGACCATTACCTACCTATATGGTAGGACGGTATTGTGCTTGAAATGGATAAAATGTCCCTAAAACTGCCACTGACCGCAATGTGTTGGAAATCTTTTGAGTGCTCCTGTAGCAGAACTATAAATGAAAAAGACAGTTTTTTTGATGGAGAAGTTCATTTGTAATCTTAATAGCATATATCATTTCATGCGCTTTAATGAATTACGGCACATAGAGCGTAATGTATTTAGAATCTTTTGGGCGGCCCTGTAGATACTACCGAGTCGAATTTACACCAAAAGGGGAGGTTCACAACTACATGCCACAACAATCTTAAATATAAAGTTTCAACATTCTACGACCAATAATTTTTGAGATATGCGAGTTACATACATGCGTACGTACGTATTGATGGCACGGAAAAACTGGTCAAAGTAGACTCGTTGTTGGTCAAAATGGGTGTCAGACGCATTTATATGAACATGCATGCTAGTGTACGAGATGCATCGAAAAAATTCTTAAAAGTAAATTTAGCGGCAGTCAAAATCTGTTTTTTCGGCGAAATTTTTCGGGATTACATTACTTCCTTATATTCCGTACAAGAAAGTAAAAATGAATTCATCCAGATCGAAAATAAATATACAATATATATAATGTATCATGTTACGGAGTATAGTAATCGAACCCTGGACCGAGGCTATGACTTAACGGAGAACCCACTTTGCCACGCTAGTCGTCGAAAATTTCTTTTAACTTGCTTGAGAAATAATTAAGGGCCACCACTCCTTTGTTGCCCCAGGGTCTCCACACTTCTAAATCTGGCACTCTGTATCATAATCCATGACTGAACCGTTTGTTTTCCTTGTTCCATAAAACGCTCCTTTGGAACTGAAATCTACATTAAAATCGCCTACAAAAACTGTTGGACGAATGGTATTCATGGTTAATTGCGATTTCACTATTCGAACAGTGAAGCGATTAATGGTGATTTCGCAATTCGAATTGGATTCGCGATTAACCGTTTTCACAATCCGAACTGTATTCGCAGTTAATTGCGATTACAGTTTTCGCTATTAATCGCTTCACTATTCGAACTGTAATCGCAATTAATCGTGAGGAGGCTTAGGGGGCTGCACCCCCTATTTAATATTTAGCTTGCAATTGAAACTTCGTTAATAAATTGATACACAGCTCCCCGCAGTCCCCGATATAAAATCCTGCATCTGCTACTGCATGAGTCAGAGTTTTTTAATGAGAGCTCCTACCGTTAACCGAACAAGTAGTGAATACTATCGAGGAAAACGAGTAAAACGAGTAGTGAATACTATCGAGTGAACCGAGTAAAACGAGTAGTGAATACTACTGAGGGAGCCGAGTGAAACGAGTAGTGAATATTACTCGAATAGGAAACGAGTACTCGTGATTAATCGCGAATACTACTCGAATAGTGAAACGAGTAATTCGCGAGTACTCGTTTCACCGATGCTATTCGAATGCTATGTGCTGGGCATTCGAATAAATTTTTCGAAATCGATTGATTCGAATGGATTTAATAATCGATTACTCGATTAATTTCATTTATTCATGCCCATCACTAGGCCAAGGCCCTTAGACTCGCTACACTTGCTTTTCGTATGAGGCATTCGGCCCCTAATAAGGCTTATTCATAAAAAAGACAAATCCCAAAGATTGGATCAGATTGAATGTTACTGAGCTACACATTGCTTGGTTCTTGCATGTTCATTGGTACATAAAAACTTAAAACTTCACACTACAGTAGACGACTACCCCATATCACGGTAGATATTTTGTTATAGGAATCTGTGTTCTACAGGCCCTGAGCTATACTCCACCTAGAGTGTGGACTCCGCATATAATCGCTGGAAAAATTTGCACTCCTCAGAAGCACAATGATATTTAATGTTGCCATTCAAAAGTTAGGAGTTAAAGCGTAATAAAATCAGAACATTTCTTTCAGCTGTATTTTTAATTATGTAAAACCTATTGGACACCTTGCGTATTTGTGGTGTTTTAACACCACGGCCATGAAAAATAAATAAGGCAATTTACAAAAGTAAATTTAGATTTTAAAATTAGGCAAATTCAAAAAAACTTAAACCATGCGTTGTGTTTGCAAAATGAGAGAAGATAGATAACCCAAAGTTCCTTCCCTTGCCAGAAATGTGTGAATGAAGAGTGGTAAAATAAACTCAGAGACATAAGGATTGATCACCAACTCAATTTATTTTAACACATCACAATAACAACAACAAAAAAAATGGCAACTACGCATCAATGTAATTACTATTTCACATTAGAGAAATTTCAGCATTTGTGGAATATATCTTAACATCTTGATACCAAAAATTTTGGGTACCCAAGTTTATATAAACAAAACAAAAAAATTGAGATTTAATTTCTGCACTTGTAAAAAAAAAAAAAAAAGAAAAATGGAAACTATCATTACCAAAAAAAACTGAAATAGACTGGTCTAACAAGTCCCCCCCCCCGCCAGTCCTAGAGCTAAGCCCTCTCAGGGCTTCAATCCAAAATTTCATTCAAGCTCCACTACTTAAAACCCCATTAAGCAGAAAAAATTTTAAGAGTTCAGAACATAATTAATAAACCAAAAATTTACACATTAAAAAAAAGGAGCATCAGTTAACACTAGATTTTGGCATTTACAATTAAGCTTTAGTTCCCCCCCCCCCTCCCAAAAAAGGAGGTAGAAAAGATATCTAATTTGTCAAAACACATTATAGCAGAAAAATTACATAAAATAGCCTAAATCATCACAAATATTCAATTGGAAGCAGAACATGATTTTACAGAGTTGTCCTCACATAGGGAAAGGTTATCACCTAATAATTTACAGGCATTACAGTTAACTTGAATCCCCCCCCCCCTTTAAAATGGAAAGAAAAAAAAAATTTAGAGTTCTTCAACTTGGAACAGAGAACAATGAGGTTAGTTGAGAATGGAATCGACTCCCTGGTGGTACCAGAGTCCTTGCGGATGGAAGAAAAGAAAGTAAAGTTGGAACTGGCTCACCCAATTTCGTCTGCCGGAACGCTGGGGTCGAGTGCTATAGTCACGTCGGTCGGGCGTCACTGATGTACATCCGAAATTTGCCGAAACGGCACACAGAATCGGGGGCCACTCGACGTCATCGCTAGCCGTTGAAGTGGACAGGACTAAACGAAGGTGAAGGCTAACATCGGGACTCGGCCATACCGGCGTGGTGATTCAGGTTGCTGGGTACTGCTGAATGGAGAGGCGGAGTCGCAAGGCCAAAAAGGGCATGAGGCCCCCAAAAAAACAATTGCAGAGAGCTTAATTACGCAGTGTTAGGAGGGGAGGGCGAGCAGGAGGGCCTTGTGCCCATATAGAAATGGCTTGCGCCGCATAACTCAGCAAGGCAGGATTGACGTTGCACAAAAAAAAAAAAAAGAAAAACGAGAAGAAATTCAACAAAAAGCTGAATTGGTAATCATCATGACGAGTTGGCCCTCTGGCCTACGAGGACGAGAGTTCACATCCTAGAAAACATTCACCTGAGCAGTTGGCCTGTCCTTGAATGGAGCTGATAAAACTCTTTGGTACTCGATCACACTGCGTCTGTACTCCTCCAGTCCTCGCCTCCGAATGACGCTTCCTGCTAGCTCGCGCGGGCACTTCGCATTCACCTTGTATACGGGGACTAATCAGAGCGTGCCATCTCAGCCGCGAAAGTTCGATGATTGGGGGAAGGAAGAGAGAAGAAACAAAGAATGGCGGCAAAGAAACGATCTTGGCCGAGAAGAAAAGGTGGCGAGGCTCAAGCAAAGTGGCCATTTTGAATGAGGAAAAATACTTAATTGATCAAAAAATGCTTTAAAATCGTTATGAAATTTCCTAAAATTTTAGCGGGAGATAGCTAATCGTCAGAGAAAACCCTGGGTAAAATTTGGAGTTAAAATTTAAATCGGAAGTGGGTAAAAATAATTAAAAACCGGACTTAAACAAAAGATGGAGAATATTATTGCAGAAAGTAAGTTAGGCTATTGAAAAAAAGAACGTAATAGTTAGCAGAAAAATCGGCAGAAGTTACATGACAATTAAATTTACACCTCCGGAGATAGGGAAAACAAAGGCAGAATTAATTTAAAGCAAAAAGGTAATTATTTAGGAAAACCCAAAAATAAAAAGGGGTCACTCGTAGTAATTTAAAGAAACAAGCTATTGACATATAAAAGAAGAGATCAGTGCAAGCAAACGGCGATGGCTGAAGAAGGTGGTGGCTGCCACCGAAAGCTGCTACCGAAGGATTTTATTTGTGTAGTTTTAATATTTTAACGATTTTAAGCATGTCCTTCTTACTATTTTTAATCTATTAATTGGATTTTTTCTTATATTTAAATCAGATTTTTTAAATAAAGTCAAATTAAAAAAATAATAATAATAAGATAAGATATTTTAAATATGTTTAACTATTTTATGCAAAGAGTATAGAGAACTGGTTAATATCTAGTTGTTAATAGTAATTAAATCTGTAAATAAAATACTGCTTTGGTATGCAAATAAAAAAAAAATTGTCGTAAGTGGATGATTTTGGAACCATAGCAAAATTGACTGATTATATACTGACTTCCTTTACAAATTTGAAAGTGAAGCTTTCAGAAATAAAACTTTACAGATATGTTATTCACATGCAAAAACAATAATTGTATTATACACAACCTCTTTCAGCTTGTGGCCCTCAGAACTTTAAATGTAAAATATCAAGGGGCAATCACCACTAGTTTGCATTTTGAGATATAGTCTTAATAGCAATATGTTAAAGACTAATTGATGGATCTAAGGACACAATTCCAAATATGTATTTATAGTTTCCTTTGAAAATTAAGTTCTTGAAAATATTTTTTTTTTAATTTCTAATGGCAGATTATGAACAGTTACAGCAAAAAACAAGAATAAAGAGCACAGAATACAAAACAACAAAAAAGCTGTAACAGAATCCATTAATCTAACATATCTCTTGTCTCCCAGTACCACTCAGCGAGAAAAGTCTTATGCAGAAATTTCTTTGTTTCTTTTGAAATTTAAGAAAAAATTCTTATTTTCTAATGATACTTCAGTTTTTTAAATCTTTACCTCATAGTATATTTATATAAGGATTTCTCTGTTGCTTTGTAAAAGAATTTCTATTTTAAAAGTTAAGAAACTCCAAGGATGTTAACATTTGCTCAAACTTTAAAACTACTAAGGTTTTTTTTCTTTTTAGTTTACAAATGTTTTTACTTTCTTTTTTTACAAGCCAATTTATTAGTTCTGAATGCTGTATTATTTTTATATTACCTTTTGATAAACTTGGCTTATTTATGTGATTAAAGAATGTATATTTTTATCTGAATGCATTTTTATCTATTTTAGTTGGATCGGTTTAAAGAGCCACCAGCTTTTGGCCCTATGTGTGATCTTCTTTGGTCTGATCCTTTGGAAGATTTTGGTAATGAAAAAACAAATGAACATTTTAGTCATAATAGTGTCAGAGGTTGCTCATACTTTTACAGGTAACTGACGTACAATATTTTTTAGATTTCTTTTAATAGTAGACACGTATTAATTTTAGATTGTTGAATATAAGTATACATTTAAGAGGCACTGCAGAGGCAAATCCGGCAGGTCGTTCCCATCACCATCTCAGAATTTCATGATTTTATTTTATGGTGTTGCCTTACCCAAGGAAAGAACAAATCTGAAATATTTTTGATTTACCTCTTTTAGTTTTGGAGCTATGGGGGGTCAGAGTACCCCAGATGAGCAACGTCGAATTATTTAAGGGCCATTTTCCACTTTATTGTCTCGACTGTGACGGGCTCAGAGATGCTTCAGAGAATTTTTTCATTTTATCCTATGATATAACTTTTATATTAATATCTCAAATTAAAAATTCATTCGAAAATTGTCAGATCCCCCAATTAGGGCCCCCCCAAATTCCATCAATTTCATAAAAAATACAGTTTAAGAATGCTTTAAATCTTGGCTCTGACGTGACACAGAAAAAAATTTGCACAGTGCAGTTATATATCTTCATATAAAGTGAATCCAATGTTAAAAATTTTTGAAGGCCCCAAGGGCCCCACGGTACGATGCCCCAAACATGGTCCTTAGCGCTAATTTACACAATTTCGAAGCATTGGTGCAGCTGAAGCCACTTCCCACAGGAGAACTATTGGCATGGAGATGTAGTATCAGCATAGTAGTTTGATATTATGAAAAAAAATTTCTTGAAAGTACAACTGTTTTCAAGAAAAATCCCAAAAAGTACCTCCCTATTTGGGACATTACACTGGCACGCATGGGGGCATTTCCGCGTTACTTTTAGAAGTTTAATCGACAGTGTCAATATTGAAAATTAACTTATTCTTCATATATCTCAAATATATATTCCATGTATCACAAATAGTTATTTTACAGGGGAACTCATAAGAATTACATTACGCTGAATGGAGCTCTCTACAACTAGTAAACCGATTCGAAAAATTTTTTCACTGATAGAAAGCTACACTATTCCTAAGTATTATAAGCTACATTTCAGCATGTAGCATAACTAGTTTTTTTTACAGGGAATCTCAAAAGAATTCGAGCACATGACGCTATATGGATATCTCTGTAACAACTGAACCGATTCTAATGATCTTTTCAGTGAAAGCTACACTATTCCTGAGTAACATAGCCTAAAATTCATGCATGTAGCATAATTTACAGAACACTCAAAATAATTCGTAAACATTGTCGTGACTGTCTCCATTCGCTACTTAAATTTATTCAAATTTTATTAAACTCCATTCAATTTTTTGAATAGTGCAATTAAATATCTTCATATAAAGTGAATCCAATGTTAAAAATTTTTGAATACCCTCAGGGCCCCACGGTCTATTTTTTGAAAGCATCACCTTTTTATAGAAAAATCTAACACAGTAATAAAAAATATATATCTTTTCATAATATGAAACTACTATGTTAAAACTACAACTCTACGGTAATAGTTCTCATGCGCGAAGTCAGAGCCGGCTCTACCTATGCTTCGAAATTCCATAAATTAGCGCTAAGGACCTCTTTTGGGGCCCCGTATCGAAGGACAATTTTTATTTTTTCTGTATCACGTCAGAGCCAAGATTTAAAGCATTCTTTATAACTGTATTTTTTATGAAATTGGGGACATTTGGGGGGGGGCTTATTTGGGGGCTCTGCCTATTTTCAAATGAATTTCCAGTTTTAGATGTTAATTTTTAAGGTATATTATCAGAGTTTTAAAAAAATCTCTGAAGCATCTCAGAGCAAATCACAGTCGAGTGAGTAAAATGGCCCTAAATTCGTTACTCCTCTGGGATACTTTGACCCCCATAAGTCCAAAACTAAAAGAGCTAAATCAAAAATATTTGAGATGAGTTCTTTCCTTCTGTAAGGCAACACACAAAAAAAAAATCATGAGATTCTGAGATGGTGATTGAAACTTTCTTCTTTTTTTACCTCATTTGCTCTTGCGATGCCTCTTAAAATGACTGGAAGGTAGAGGCCGCAAAGCTTGGGGCTTTCAAAAATATTTAACATAGGATTCACTTTATATGAAGATATATAACTGCACTGTTGAAAATTTGATGGAGTTTAATAAAATTTGAACAAATTTGAGTGGCGAATGGAGACAGTTACGACAATTTTTACAAATCATTTTGAGTGTACCTGTGAATGATGCTGCATGCATGAATTTTAGGCTATGTTACTCAGGAATAGTGTAGATTTCAGTGAAAAGATCTTTAGAATCGGTTCTGTAGTTACAGAGATGTCCATATAGCGTCATGTGCTCGAATTGTTTTGAGATTCCCTGTAAAAGAACTAGTTATGCCACATGCTGAAATGTAGCTTATAATATTCAGGAATAGTGTAGCTTTCTGTCAGTGAAAAAATTTTTCGAATCGGTTCACTAGTTGCAGAGATCCCCATTCAGCGTAATATAATTCTTATGAGTGCCCCTGTAAAATAACTATTTGTGATATATGGAGGATATATTTGAGTTATATGAAGAATAAGTTAATTTTCAATATTGCCACTGTCGATTAAACTTCTAGAATAAACGCCGAAATGCCCCCATGCGTGCCAATGTAATGTCCCAAATAGGGAGGTACTTTTTGGGATTTTTCTTGGAAACAGTTGTACCTTCAAGAAATGTTTTTTCATAATATCAAACTACTATGCTGATACTACATTTCAATGTCAATAGTTTTCCTGTGGGAAGTCGGCTTCAGCTGCACCAGTGCTTCGAAATTGTGTAAATTAGCGCTAAGGACCATGTTTGGGGCCCCGTACTGTGGGGCCCTGGGGGCCTTCAAAAATTTTTAACATTGGATTCACTTTATATGAAGATATATAACTGCACTGTGCATACATTTTTTCTGTATCACGTCAGAGCCAAGATTTAAAGCATTCTTAAAACTGTATTTTTTTATGAAATTGAGGGTATTTTGGGCGGCCCTAATTGGGGGATGTGACAATTTTCGAATGAATTTTTAATTTGAGATATTAATATACAAGGTATATTATAGGATAAAATAGAAGAATTCTCTGAAGCACCTCTGAGCCAGTCGCATTCGAGACAATAATGTGGCAAAAATGGCCCTAAATTAATTCGCCGTTGCTCCTCTGGGGTACTTTGACCCCCCATAACTCCAAAACTAAAAGAGGTAAATCAAAAATATTTCAGATTTGTTCTTTCCTTGGGTAAGGCAACACAATAAAATAAAATCATGAAATTCTGAGATGGTGATGGGAACTTTTTTCTATTGACCTGCCCGATTTGCTTTTGCAACGGCTCTTAAGTATCACAACCAGGCATTTTAGAACTGTAGACTCATATTTGCATTGAGTGACTAATATTTTAAAGTTCCCAGTGTCTTATTTTAACACAAACTAAGGAGTGTGTGGTGTTCAAGAATTATGCATGGGAAATCTTGGGACAAATCACCTGCTGGGGCAAGTGCTTCAAGTTAGGGTTACAAAAGCTCTTTCTATCCGTTATAGCTGCTGTGATTGCCATACTTTTTTTTTTTTTTTTACTCTAAGCTTCTGTTAAACATAAACTACACACATTACAAACGCAGAATTCCTAGGTATTGATACCAAATATAGTTTGTTTTGAATGTGGAATTCAAGTTTGTTAAAAAACATGAACAAAAAGTTAATAAGGAATTCTAACTGAAAATGGTGGCTGCTAAACTTGGTTTACCCTACAAGTAAACAGCTTTGTTTGGAGTGATACTGCTTAAAACTGGTACTGATGGACTTCTCTGTGATTTTATTATTCAGATGAATTTGTAAAATATAGTGTTTTGATTCAAATATTGGTGACGACCACAAAAAAGCAACTTTCTTAATTTCATATTAGACTATAAAAGGGAGGAAAGAAAGTTTGCTGCCCCATAAATCATATTGATGAAGCAAAATGTCCATGAGAGAAAATATGATAAAAAATAATTTTTAAAATGTCTGTGATAAGGATGTGAACTGAAATTTATTGATTTGTATCTTGTGGCTTTAGAATGCTTTAGGTTATAGCAGGAATGATAACTCATGGATTCGCCATAGTTTCTACGGAATTCTTTTTCAAAATTTGATTTACTATGGACTATGGAAAAAGTGTATGTTTTTATGGAAATTTAAATACAAACTGCTTTATATTCTATAACGTTTTAAACTACGTTCTTTTAATGATCCATCCCCCCCCCCCCCAAAAAAAAAACCCTAAAGTTATTGCACATCACTCAGAGTATTAAAACAAACAATTATCGGATGCAATCGGCACTGAATTTGTAATTAGTGCTGGCTGAAGAGATAAAGTGTTGAATTAGGACTTCTCTGGAGCCTCTCTTCTTTCCTTCCCTCTTTCTCATGCTCTATGCTTTTCTCTTCTATTTTCGTTTTCAGGCAGCGCTAACTGCAAAGGCTTGGGGTTAGATTCCATTCTAACATATCAACAAAATGGTTCATTATTTAAATATGTTTGTATAAAATTTGAAGAATTATCCGTCCTGTCATGAGTTGCAATTTTTTTTCCCAAAATGAAAATGTTTTGAATAAGGTATAATTAAAATAAGTTTTTATTTATTTTAAAGTAAATTTTTAATAGGGTATAATTAAACTTTTTTTTCTAAGCTATTAAAAAATTAAAAAAAAAAAAAAAACTTATGCGACTAACTGCGAACAAACATCAAAACTACTGAAAATATTCACCATTACTTCTGAAAAGTTTCATTGAGGGTTGGCATCTCTGTTATAGTACGCATGTAGTAGCTTGAAGATTTTTTGTCTTAGTAAATGAGTTTTCCCCCCTTTTTTATTACAAGACTGATAGCCTTTTATCTTCTATCTTTTAGTTATGCAGCTTGTTGTGAATTTCTACAACAGAATAACTTACTCTCAATCATTAGGGCTCATGAAGCTCAGGATGCTGGGTAATTTTTTTCTTTAATTTGCATGTCCTTATAACCAGAAAAAAATGCTCTTGTACAAGTTGTAGCTATATCTTCATGTTCTTAAGAATTTTGTTAACTTTTATTAACAGATAATATTTGAATTTTAGTTACCGCATGTATAGGAAGAGTCAAACAACTGGTTTCCCTTCTCTTATCACAATATTCTCTGCTCCTAATTATTTAGATGTTTACAATAATAAAGGTACGTTAGTGAAACATTATTTGTTTTAGAACTAACTCTAGTGTGTGTATCTCAAAATGTTAGTGTTTGTTGTTAAATTTTCATTCATTTCATGTAATTTTTTTCATTTTAATCTTTTAATGTTAGTGTTTGTTTTGTCCTAGTTTTTCACTAGAAGGTCTATTTGGTTTTTGTATCGAGGTGTTAATATACTCAATAAGTACTTAATTTACAAGAATTAAACTACGTTTTCCTTACATACATACATACTGATATAGGCCAATTTTACTAAACTTTTCAAAACCTTTTTAATAATTTCAACTAATGCTTTGGAGTGTTTTCAGCATTTTGCAGTTATGAAAATTCTGAAATTATATTTCTGTTTTCAAATCTTGTAATTAAAGCATTTATATCTTTTTATGCAAACAAAAATTCAAACTTTTAGGAATTTTAACCATTTTGAAAATCCTAATACTACCTCTTTTTTGTTGTACTTTGAAACCTCTTTTCAAAGTCACTCCTAAATTATGGAATCCCCTGAAGACTGGTCACATATCATCGGTATCAAACACGCTCCATAAGATTAACATTAGAGCTAACCTCTGAACTGCGAATTCGAATTAATGGCCACACATCGGCATCACGAAAAATCTTAAGTCACCCAAATATGCCTTTTCTTCAACCCAAAATTTTAGCAACTGTAACGTGAAATTCGGCAAATGGAATTGTCACGTACAGCCCAGATACGTAAAGTGGAAGATCACTGCGTTGTGTGCTAAAAGTGATTTGATTTTAGGAACACATTCCTGCAGAACAGAATAAAACAAACAAGCTATGAGATTTAAACAACGGGAGGCGATCAGTACGAAAAAGGTTCGAAGTACAAAAAAAGGACTTACCCCTTCTGGGTGGATCACTCGTGTGCTGGAAAACAATCAGGCACTCACATTCAGAAACAATAGAAGGACACGTGACTCGGACTTAGATTGCAACCCACACTTTATTTTTACACAAATACAGTTATATGTTATTTTTGGCTATTTAATGCTAGAGATCTCCATCTCCGAAAGACTATTAAATATCATCCTAATTTACTAACGCGATGTACATGATAATAATGTTTAGTACAATAAAAACTTTGTGTAAAAATGCACATAAAATGATACTTAAAACAAGATACAATCGTTCGACCGAAAATTTATTCAGTCTTGATCATTCGTAACCCTTCGTCTCACTAAACAGTTGGAACTTGAGTTCCCACTGTTTAATCAAAATGATCGTATCGCTGTATCATTTTATGTGTGTTTTTTACACAAAGTTTTTATTTTATTTTTTTACCACCAGTTTTTTCTGCATCTTTGAATGAGTTCTAAAGAAATGTAATGATTGCGACACTTTGGGTGAATTTGTCACTATTGATGAGATACTGCATCCCTTTTGAGGTTGATGTCAACTAATTAAATACATTTCTAGTATACCATTGTAGTATGATTATTCAGCTTAGCTGAATCTGAATGTAGATCATTCTAAAATGTAAAATACTTACTCTTGAAAACATTGATTTAGAGTACATTTTTTGTAATCATATATTAAATACATACTGGAATTTAATGTATACATATAAATGTATACACATATGCTTGGTTGTGAAACAAACAACTCTATTTATTTTAAAGGACTAATATCTTTATGAATATACTATCCTACAATGGATTAGAAGATTTATATAAACTTTTGGTTGTTGGTATAAGTAGATATTCAATATAGCAGAAGTAGAAGCAAGGTTCTTTTTTAAAAACTGCTTAAAGAATTCTTTTTTTCATTGGTAGATTCAGTGTAAAATTCTACTGTACACTAGGGTGGAGCACTCTTATATGGGAAAAATTTTTTTGTTAAATTTTTATTTATAATAGTGATCAAAGTGTGACCCAAGATTAGAGGATTTTAAAAAGCATTACTTTTTTAAAATTAGTATTTTCCTTCTACCCGTGCATTTATTTTGAAAATTTACATTTGTGCTACCATACTGATAAAACTTGAAGGAGCATATTGTTTATAAATTCTATTAAACTATTTATTATTATGAAAACCAAGTCAGATAGAACAAATTAATGCTAATTTACTAATAATGTGAGCCACTTAAAACATAAAACATACATAAGCATACATAAAATTAGTCAAGAGACCTTAAAATTACGTTTGGTGTCGAATTTGGGCATGAGTTTTCTTGATTCAAATTTTGATTTTATGAGACCTTCTCTGGCCTTATCGCATACCTGCATAGAAACCTCTGTTAGTATCTTTACTGAAGGGTTCTATTACTGAAGGGGTAACTGGGTACGGCATGGCAGTCTTAGAAAAGGTATTTTTGTTCTTCCTTTTACTTCCACCATCGAAAGCAGATCTCCATTCTTGACGTCTCTAAGGATGGGAGGTTGAAAATATTTTTGTTGCCAATCTATAAGGTCTGTGTATGATTTGGCATTAAGCTTAATTTTATGGACTTCAAAAATACGAGGGACCTTTTCAGAATTAGTCGCTTCTCTTGCTTTTATAATCCTTCTAGTAGCAAGTTCACGAATGTGTTTCTCAGGATCTGAGAGCATCGACAACAGAAGATTCTCAGGATGCGCAAAGAAACTGTTCCGCTCAATAACAGGGTCGACTACTTTTTTTAGTTTAATTGGAAGGTATCGAGAATTTGAAACCAATTTCCAAAAATTTCTAGACCCAACTTTGCATGACGGATGAGTTTTAATTTGGAACCAAACAGGCGCATAAACTCTAACAACAAACGTGGCAAGGTGATTAAAGTTTTCAGATGGTTTACTTGTGGAAATATATAGCCTTAATATCCTGTTGGCTTTTGTTAACCATCGAGCATGCTACATTTTCCCTGGAGCTCTGTGTGCTAGATCGGGAGGACGATCGCCACTAATTACAGCTGATGTAATATCGTACAAGTAACGTTGGTCAGAACTTGGGTCTTTGATGATATGCTCCAAAATATCCGGCAAAACGCTTTCTACCTTTTCATACCGTACACTAGGATTTTCTTTACATTTTTCTAGCAATCTTCCAATAGTACCAGAATAGGAACTTGGACCAGTAGTTGCCCCATCTAAGAATGAAAAAAGGTGTTTTAAAGGCAATTCATTCGTATGTAAAAGGCATTTGATCCATTGTAAAGGTTGATTCAAACGTTTTTCTGACAACCGTATTACACCACCATTTTTCCCTGTGTTTGTTGCTGTTCCATCACAACCAACAGCTACAGTTTCTCTCAATGAAACGTTTTCAGAAGAGAACAAGTCATACATAGCACGTTCTATGCTCTTGGCCGTCCCAGTACTTGGGACAGCGTAGCCGACATAAACAGAGTCAGGTTCCTTGATAGCAGAAATGTGTTCTACAATAACTTATCGGTATCCTTTTTTACTACCTTTAAAACTTTATCTTTTCTGCCATCAAAGTATATAGCTGGAACACTGACAAATCTATTTTTAGCTAATATTTCTTTGCGTTCTTTTTATCTTTCACAGTGCAATTTTCATCTATTACTTCGACATCTGACTTAATGTCATAAAGAACTGCTGATGCGATTGCTGCTGCAGCTCTATCAGATACACCATATCGGTCATATGTTTTTGATAAAGATGGCAAACTGAGTTTTGGCTTTTTCTTGGTTGGACCCTTGGTGCTTTGAAGAACACAGTTCTAAGCCATCGTCTATTTCTTCAATATCTTCTGACTCATCCGATATAAGAGGGGCTCGTGGAGAATGTTCAACTCTATTCTCCTGTTTATCAACGTATGTCCCCATATGCCCCGTATGTCAGAAGCGTAACATTGTTCTAGTTTTTTATTTCTATCATTACGCTTTTCTATTTTTTTTTTCGTTTGTGAAACATCTATACCACCAATAACCATTTTCCTGTCAGTCCTCTCATCCGTCAGAAAAAGTTGTTCTTCTTTCGCAACTCTTCTTTCTTTTGGGCATTTGCACTGCAGAAAATCTTTGCACTTCCAAGAACAAATATAAAATAGTTTGTTATTTTGAATTTTAGAATTTTCCTTTTCTACCTTCAGGCAATCGCTTCCAAGATTTTATCTTTTTACATTTCGTATGGTAAGCTGTAATTAATTGTATGACACGAGTATGGGATAAGTTTGCAATGGCAGCTTTGTGCCATATAGTTTTGATTCGAAACCGCAACAGTTTCAGCAGCATCCGAAACGGCCGGTTCTTTTCGAGTGTCTATTTTTAACTTCAGCTGGTATCTCACAATATTATAAAATTTCATTACCTCCTTATAAGTAGGTAACATATTACCTTTCAGCTCTTCAATTCTGCCAAAAATAGAACAACTAGACGCTTTTCTTGTTTTCTCCATATTTCACTCTAAAACAAACTGAAAACAAAACTAAATACAATGGAACTGAGAAGAGTAATAAGTGGGAAATCACTGACTAAGACGGTCAGTATGGCGCATGCGCTTGTGCAGGTACACTGACAGAGAGCTGTCCGTGTTGAATACACCTTCTTCCCCACACACATATAGGGTTGCAAAAACTGATTCGTTGGCTACTTACTTGGCTGTTGTTCTCTTGCTCTGGCGCTGTTAAGATCCAGAAAAGAGAAGTCTCGAAAATTCAAATCAAATGCGCGGGTAGATAGACTCAAAATAAATAAAAAATATTTTAGGATACGCTTTTTGAAAGGTTGGGTCACATTCTTATAGCTATTAAAAAACAATTTGGCAAAATTTAATTTTTCGCTCCACCCTACTGTACACCCCTCCTCTTGAAGCTTTTAATTGGCACTGACTCAACTTACTCCTGCTATTATGGTTGGACAGTAGTACTGGATATAATATTTGCTTTGCTTGTGTGAATCATTAATATAAATATTTTTAAACCTGGATTTGCATTAATGTAGTATTCAGTATTACGGACTAAAATATCAAGCATCATTTAAAAAGAAAAAAATCCATTTCAAAAATTTGAAAATTATTTTAATACTCAAATTTCAGTTAAGTATAGGTTAATTATTAAAATTGTAACATACACATTTCTGTAAACAATGTTTATTAGGCTTCATTCAAGTATTTATTGTTTGCAGGTATTAAATATTATTAGCATATTTTTTTTAAATTAAGAATTTCACTATTAATTGCTTTCCTTCAAAAGAAAAGTGTTGTAATGAGTCTTAATTTTTCATCTCTAATTTAGCTGCTGTTCTGAAATATGAAAATAATGTTATGAATATTCGTCAGTTCAACTGTTCGCCCCATCCTTATTGGTTGCCAAATTTCATGGATGTTTTCACTTGGTCTCTTCCATTTGTTGGAGAGAAAGGTATGCTATTTATTTATTGTGGAAGGGCATGGATTGATTTTTAAAAAAAAGTAAAAATTTTTGAGTGGGACAGAGAAAAGCAAGCTTTTTAAATAGAATTTTAGAGATAAGGTTTGAATTAAAAGGACAGTGTGCATACAGATTTATAGATCTGAAAATTGCTTATTTATTTTCAAAAACAATATTGAATCAACAGTTTATATAAAATCACTGACTGTTAATGGAAAAAACACTCAAAATACTGGTGTTAAACAATAAAGTAAATAAAAAACTTTGTAAAAAACACACATAAGATGTTATAGGTAAGAGGATACGCACGTTTCAACCAAAAATTGTTTTGGCCTTCGTCAGTCCAAGCCCTTCGTTGCAAGCAACACAGGGAGCAGAAAAGAGAAAAACAAGCAAGATGTTGCCACAAGGGACAAAGAAAAGTCGAACAAAACCACGGAGAGGGGAGAAAAAAAAATATAAATAAAAAAAAAGGGGGGGGGGGGAAAGGAAAGAAGCACAAAAAATACAGAAATAAAAAAGGAATAAATAAATAATAAAAAAGGAACACACGAATACAAACACACACACACAAAAAGAGAAAACAGAACAAAACAAACAGAACACATTTTTTTTTTTTTTAATTAAAACCACGAACAGGACAGCACAAAATATAAATAACTTTTTTAAATTTTAAATAAATACAAATATATATATATATATAAATAAACGTAAAGGAAGACAGTAACATACGTACACACACAATAAATAAATAAATAAATAAAAAAAGGGGGGAGTAGACGAAGAAAGTGAAAAGAAACTTACAACAGCAGCTTCCAAGCAGAATGAACGAAAGGAACGGAAGAACCATCGTTCACAAGACGATCTAAGTGCTGGGTAATGGAAAAACCTTCCAAAAAATCCAGACGGGACAAAGACTGAGGAGTGCACAAAATCTTAGCCTTAGAAAACTGAAATCGATGATTGGAATTCCAACAATGTGAGGCAATAGAAGATTTGGAAAGTTCGTGCTTAGAGACATATCTCTCATGCTCTTTGAGCCTAAATTTGAGAGCTCTTCTGGTCTGACCAATATAGCCCAAATCACAAGATCCACAAGGAATATAATAAACACCCCAACGGTTCTCAGTAGGAATAGGATCTTTAAGGGAAGAAAATTTAAGTTTATTAACAGGTTTGAAAATGACTTTGAAACCGAAATTTTTGAGAAGTTTAGAAATTTTGTAGCAAAAAGGTGAAAAGAAAGGTAGTACAATTAAATCGTTGTGAAAATTAATAGTATTAGTAGAAGTATTAGTCTTATTAAATTTAGAAACAGCTTTATCAATAATAGAGGGGCTAAAACCACGAGAAACAGCTAAGGATTTTAAGTAACTAATTTCATTATTAAGAGATGAAGAATCAGAGCAAATTTTGATAGCACGGAACACGTAAGTGTAAAAAGCAGAAAGTTTTTGCTGGTAAGGATGATTAGAAAGGGCATGAGGAGGTAAAGATATAGAAAAGGGTTTGCGGAAAACAGAAGTAGAGAAACCGTCAGGATTCCTAGAAACCAGAACATCCAAAAAAGGTAAAGAATTGTTGCACTCCTCTTCTAGAGTAAATTGGATACACGGATCAACAGAATTAACAATCAAAAGTAAATTAGAAATATCACAATTGGAATCCACTAGAACGAAAGTATCGTCAACATATCTGACCCAGCACGGAAAATTAAAGACCTTGAAGAGCTTCTCTTCAAAATAATGCATATAAATATCACATAAGAGAGGAGAGAGAGAATTACCCATAGCAAGACCCTCGGTTTGTTTATAGAAAGAGCCATTAAAAATGAAAGCAGTTTGTTTAATACAAACGCTTACTAAAGCTAAAAACTCCTTAATCTCAATAGAAGAATAATGAAACTCGCGTAAACGCTTTTCCAAACAGTCAATCGCACCTTGGATAGGAACATTAGTAAATAAAGATTTAACATCAAGAGAAAGCATTTTACAATTAGTAGGAGAAAGAAGTTTAACTTTGTTAGCGAAATCATAAGAGTTTTTAACAGTGTGGGTATTACTAGCAGTCAAAGGAGAGAGAGTATGCGAGAGGAAACGTGCAAGGTTATAAGAAGCAGTACCAATGTTAGAAACAATCGGGCGAAAGGCAAGAGAAGGTTTGTGAATTTTAGGAAGGGCATAGAAAGGAGCACAGTTAGCAATAGAAGGAATAACAAAACGTTTAGTTTGAGCATTTAAGATTACAGAGGACTTCACAGTGTGTTTAATTTCAGAAAGGTGACTGTTAGTAGGATCAGAATTTAATTTAGTGTATGGACCAGTGGTTAGCATGTTATTAATACTATCAACATAAAAAGATTTATCAAGTAAAACAGTCTGGCCGCCTTTATCAGCTTTAGTAATGAGTAAATTAGGGTTAGAGTTGAGTTCTTTGAGGGCAGTTTTTTGAGAACGAGAAAGGTTAGATTTGGCATGCATATTATTTGAAGAGATAGTATTAGCAATAAGATGTCGCAAACTATCAAGTTGGTTAGAAGAGAGTTTACTATTTTTAAAGGAGTTTTCCATAGGAGCATTAAGTTTGGAAACCGAAACGTTGCTAACACGAGAAAAATTCAAACCTAAACTAAGAGCATCTCGCTGAAAATCAGTTAAAACATGCGAAGACAAATTAACAACAGTGTCCTGAACAAGAGGACTGACAGAACCGAGGGAAGACCTAACCGGAAGAAGAGCTTGGAATTTCTTATCCAAAGTAGCTCTGTGAGAAATAGAACGTTGTTCAACATAAGCGAAATTCCGTTTTTCCCAGTTAGCAAAAGCAGGGTAAGACTTACTCAAAAGCAAGTTTTCTAAGGCTAAGATTTTGTGCACTCCTCAGTCTTTGTCCCATCTGGATTTCTTGGAAGGTTTTTCCATTACCCAGCACTTAGAACGTCTTGTGAACGATGGTTCTTCCGTTCCTTTAGTTCATTCTGCTTGGAAGCTGCTGTTGTAAGTTTCTTTTCACTTTCTTCGTCTACTCCCCCCCCTTTTTTATTTATTTATTTATTTATTGTGTGTGTACGTGTGTTACTGTCTTCCTTTATATATATATATATTTGTATTTATTTAAAATTAAAAAAAAAAAAAAAAAAGTTTTATTTATATTTTGTGCTGTCCTGTTCGTGGTTTTAATTAAAAAAAAAATGTGTTCTGTTTGTTTTGTTCTGTTTTCTCTTTTTGTGTGTGTGTGTTTGTATTCATGTGTTCCTTTTTTATTATTTATTTATTCCTTTTTTATTTCTGTATTTTTTGTGCTTCTTTCCTTTCCCCCCCCTTTTTTTTTTTTTATTTATATTTTTTTTCTCCCCTCTCCGTGATTTTGTTCGACTTTTCTTTGTCCCTTGTGGCAACATCTTGCTTGTTTTTCTCTTTTCTGTTCCCTGTGTTGCTTGCAACGAAGGGCTTGGACTGACGAAGGCCAAAACAATTTTTGGTTGAAACGTGCGTATCCTCTTACCTATAACATCTTATGTGTGTTTTTTACAAAGTTTTTTATTTACTTTATTGTTTAACACCAGTATTTTGAGTGTTTTTTCTGTTGTTTTGTTTATTTGGACTATTAACACTCTCTTTTGTTCTCGCTTTTCTCCTTCCTTCTTCGTGTGCTTTTTATTGCTTATTTCTTTTCTGTTTTTGTTTTTTCTGTATGGATTCATCTTTGTTTAACCGTTTTTCCCGTTTACGATTGAAACGTTCTCGTTTCTTGAATCATTTAGGTTTTCTTGCTCGATGCAAACGCAGTAATGTCATTCCTAAGTTCATTGACATTAAATGCAATATTCACGGTTCTTCTCGTGTTGATAAGGCTCTGAATAGGTCTAAGCGGGCAGTTTTACGTGCTTTTATTCAGGATGTTCGTTATAAAGTTTCGATTCTTGAATCTGATCTTTATGATCTCCATTTGCTTTTGAGTAAGTCTTACCCTGCTTTTGCTAACTGGGAAAAACGGAATTTCGCTTATGTTGAACAACGTTCTATTTCTCACAGAGCTACTTTGGATAAGAAATTCCAAGCTCTTCTTCCGGTTAGGTCTTCCCTCGGTTCTGTCAGTCCTCTTGTTCAGGACACTGTTGTTAATTTGTCTTCGCATGTTTTAACTGATTCTCAGCGAGATGCTCTTAGTTTAGGTTTGAATTTTTCTCGTGTTAGCAACGTTTCGGTTTCCAAACTTATTGCTCCTATGGGAAAACTCCTTTAAAAATAGCAAACTCTCTTCTAACCAACTTGATAGTTTGCGACATCTTATTGCTAATACTATCTCTTCAAATAATATGCATGCCAAATCTAACCTTTCTCGTTCTCAAAAAACTGCTCTCAAAGAACTCAACTCTAACCCTAATTTACTCATTACTGAAGCTGATAAAGGCGGCCAGACTGTTTTACTTGATAAATCTTTTTATGTTGATAGTATTAATAACATGCTAACCACTGGTCCATACACTAAATTAAATTCTGATCCTACTAACAGTCACCTTTCTGAAATTAAACACACTGTGAAGTCCTCTGTAATCTTAAATGCTCAAACTAAACGTTTTGTTATTCCTTCTATTGCTAACTGTGCTCGTTTCTATGCCCTTCCTAAAATTCACAAACCTTCTCTTGCCTTTCGCCCGATTGTTTCTAACATTGGTACTGCTTCTTATAACCTTGCACGTTTCCTCTCGCATACTCTCTCTCCTTTGACTGCTAGTAATACCCACACTGTTAAAAACTCTTATGATTTCGTTAACAAAGTTAAACTTCTTTCTCCTACTAATTGTAAAATGCTTTCTCTTGATGTTAAATCTTTATTTACTAATGTTCCTATCCAAGGTGCGATTGACTGTTTGGAAAAGCGTTTACGCGAGTTTCATTATTCTTCTATTGAGATTAAGGAGTTTTTAGCTTTAGTAAGCGTTTGTATTAAACAAACTGCTTTCATTTTTAATGGCTCTTTCTATAAACAAACCGAGGGTGTTGCTATGGGTAATTCTCTCTCTCCTCTCTTATGTGATATTTATATGCATTATTTTGAAGAGAAGCTCTTCGAGGTCTTTAATTTTCCGTGCTGGGTCAGATATGTTGACGATACTTTCGTTCTAGTGGATTCCAATTGTGATATTTCTAATTTACTTTTGATTGTTAATTCTGTTGATCCGTGTATCCAATTTACTCTAGAAGAGGAGTGCAACAATTCTTTACCTTTTTTGGATGTTCTGGTTTCTAGGAATCCTGACGGTTTCTCTACTTCTGTTTTCTGCAAACCCTTTTCTATATCTTTACCTCCTCATGCCCTTTCTAATCATCCTTACCAGCAAAAACTTTCTGCTTTTTACACTTACGTGTTCCGTGCTATCAAAATTTGCTCTGATTCTTCATCTCTTAATAATGAAATTAGTTACTTAAAATCCTTAGCTGTTTCTCGTGGTTTTAGCCCCTCTATTATTGATAAAGCTGTTTCTAAATTTAATAAGACTAATACTTCTACTAATACTATTAATTTTCACAACGATTTAATTGTACTACCTTTCTTTTCACCTTTTTGCTACAAAATTTCTAAACTTCTCAAAAATTTCGGTTTCAAAGTCATTTTCAAACCTGTTAATAAACTTAAATTTTCTTCCCTTAAAGATCCTATTCCTACTGAGAACTAGAGCTGAAGCAAACTGCATGTATTCGGTACTAAGATACGGATAATCACTCAGACTCGAAGTAACGAATTGTTACTTGTCGGTTGATATCGTTACTCGATATGAAGCTGTTTCGGATCGAGCAGCTTCGAACTTCGAATACAGACTGGGAAACGGGTGCCAGTAATCGAGTACTAATATCTTCTGTTATTTGTTACTGGGGTTACTGGATATCGGATCGCGGTTTCAAGGGGGAAATGACTTTCGAGTGTGCATTTCGGATCGACCAGGTTCGAACTTCGAATACAAGACTGCGGGTGGGAGAAAATGAATTTCGGTTTTTGAGTAATAGTATGTTCCGTTCCGTTACTAGATACCGGAAGTATTATGGATTCTCGCTGTTGGAAGGGAAAAATCAGTTTCGGTATTTGAGAAGTAGTATGTTCTGGTTGCAATTCGTTTGTGCCGAGCCGAATGGTATCGTTTTGATGAGGTTTGGAAGAATCCGTATGTTTCGTTACAGTTATGGAGATGGATATAGTATCTGCTGCTCTATTGATATGGGTCGTACAATGGGGGGATAGGATCCGGTGTATAGTATGTTGTTATGCGCAGTTGAACTTTTTTTTGCGGGGGGGGGGGGGGAAGGGGGTGTTCTTATAATTGTAGAGGAGCAATACATATAAGAGAAGCAGGTTAGTAAATGGTGCTAATTTCGGACTTTCTAACATTTTAGTACTAAATAGTGGTGCAATCAAAATTCTTTCTTTCAGGGTGATTCCGAAGCAGGATTGCGAACTTAACTTTTTCTTTTTTTTTTTAGCTAGAATCGAAATATGAGTAATAAATAACAAATTATTTAAATACACCTTTTAAAAAAATATATTTTTATAAAGTAAACGATTTCACACAATTTTATTATTTAAAATATTATTTGGAACTAAAAAAAATATTTAGCATGGAAACCTAAACACATTTTTTATGTAATTGTTTAAAAAATATATAAAAAATTGGGAGCGACCCGATATTTCTATGCCCACTCCTGCGTAAGCCACTGGTATTAAAATAATTCAATAAAGTTCAGTATGTTTCTAAAATGTCGGTGTTTAGGGAGCCATCTACCCTATTTTATGGTACATTTTATTCCATGAACTCATGGAATACGCATAGTCCGGTGCAACCATTCTTTCTGTATGAAAGGAGTGACAATTTTTGTTTAAAGAATGCTCTCATATATGCACCCACAGAAGGGGCTAAACCCTTTCATCCCAAAAGTGCAGAAATAGAACTGGAAATATCTTAAAAATAGATAATTCTCAATTAAACAATTTTAAATTAAAATATGGTACTTTTTAATTTACTTCGAAAAATGGTCCAGCAAAAGAAGTTTTTGATATGAAATAAGAACTCACAAATAATAAAGATATTATGCTTGTAGAGACGCAAAGTAGTTGATATCATACGGAGATCCCTTGCCCTGTGAATTTTATATATGTGGCCCAATCCCTGGATCTCAGTATTCGAGAACCCGCAACCCAGAAAAAACACGAGTCACAAGCTTTCCTTTACACTTTTTATGATAAGAATGAACAGGTTAAACCAGCGTTCAGAATTAAAAAAAGGGGTTTGGGTTGAGAAAAAAAAAGAATGGCATATGTCTTTGGAAGATTTCTATGTGCACTCAGTAATTCGGATAATTTAGCATTGTATAAAACCATAAATGTATATAAAAACAATCTGTAAATCAGAGAAAATGAGCTCTAAATACAACTTTGTACAACTTCGCTAAAAAAAATTCTTTTTGGTTAGGTTTTTTAATGGGTGTATGTATGGGCAGCATATACCCATAACAACACTGTCCCGGATGTGTTGTTATGGGGCACTATATAACACCCTATTACCGATTCTATTAGTAGTAACGAAAGTAACGAGTAACGAATACTTAGTAACGAATAGAGAACATCTAAGTAACAAATACATACGGATACTCATTTTGTCGTTACTTTTACAGCACTACTGAGAACCGTTGGGGTGTTTATTATATTCCTTGTGGATCTTGTGATTTGGGCTATATTGGTCAGACCAGAAGAGCTCTCAAATTTAGGCTCAAAGAGCATGAGAGATATGTTTCTAAGCACGAACTTTCCAAATCTTCTATTGCCTCGCATTGTTGGAATTCCAATCATCGTTTTCAGTTTTCTCATCATCACTTCAGTCATCTCATCATCACTTCAGTCATCTAAGGCTAAGATTTTGTGCACTCCTCAGTCTTTGTCCCATCTGGATTTTTTGGAAGGTTTTTCCATTACCCAGCACTTAGAACGTCTTGTGAACGATGGTTCTTCCGTTCCTTTCGTTCATTCTGCTTGGAAGCTGCTGTTGTAAGTTTCTTTTCACTTTCTTCGTCTACTCCCCCCTTTTTTATTTATTTATTGTGTGTGTACGTGTGTTACTGTCTTCCTTTATATATATATATATTTGTATTTATTTAAAATTAAAAAAAAAAAAAAAAGTTTTATTTATATTTTGTGCTGTCCTGTTCGTGGTTTTAATTTAAAAAAAAATGTGTTCTGTTTGTTTTGTTCTGTTTTCTCTTTTTGTGTGTGTGTGTTTGTATTCGTGTGTTCCTTTTTTATTATTTATTTATTCCTTTTTTATTTCTGTATTTTTTGTGCTTCTTTCCTTTCCCCCCCTTTTTTTTATTTATATTTTTTTTCTCCCCTCTCCGTGGTTTTGTTCGACTTTTCTTTGCCCCTTGTGGCAACATCTTGCTTGTTTTTCTCTTTTCTGTTCCCTGTGTTGCTTGCAACGAAGGGCTTGGACTGACGAAGGCCAAAACAATTTTTGGTTGAAACGTGCGTATCCTCTTACCTATAACATCTTATGTGTGTTTTTTACAAAGTTTTTTATTTACTTCACTGACTGTTATTTTACTCTTGTAGCAAAGTTGAAATTTTCATTGGTTAGTCAGTTATTATTGAACATTTTCATTTATATCTTTAATATTTTACTTGTCAAAATTTAAATCTGCTCAGCATTTTGCTGTCATGAAATTTGAATATTTACGGTATTCTACAGATGAATTTTTCTGCCATTTACATCACTTGTAGTGTTAAAATGTTGACATTTTGTTAGTTTCTCTTTGCTTTATATTGTTAATTTGAAGTTCCAATACATTACAGTGTACCAAACTATCAAACTGAATATTTTTGTAATAGAAGACTCTTTGTGGAGGCAATTATAACATGTGTTAAGGGGGGGGGAAAAAAAGGTTTGACAAAAGTGCTACATTCAATACATTTAATTTTTGTCCTCTTAATAGCTCCATATTCTATTTTTATTATTGCAGTTACCAAATTCATGGTTTGTCACTTACGTTGCTAAATTAATTCTAAATTTGAGGCCTCACTCAAACAATTGGATAATTTTGATAAGCTTTTTCAAATAGACTGTTTCATTGTATTAGAGCAAAATTTCTGAAGTTAAAAATCACTGAGCCGGTGGATTTTCAGAATTTGAAGTAGTGTACTATCCCCCCTAAAATTTTTAATGAATTTTTGCAAATGGATTGGTCCAATGGATGGAGTTTTATTAATTTTTTGAGTAAAACTTTTCATGAATCTCCAAAATTGCGAATCAAATCAACTGTGATGTATGTGTGCTTCAGCTTATAACTTTTCTACACTGATCAAGCAATTTCCTACAGTTAAAATTGGTAAAGTATTAGAAAAATCTGAAAATGGGTGAATTTTCAGATTTTTAATAAAGTGCAGATTGTTTTCTGTATTTTTTACATAAATGAAAAATTTTAAGTCGATAGTATCATCGGTGTGGGTTTATGCTTTTTGAGATGGAGTTTTACCAGTTTGAATTTTTTGGAGTGTTGGTGGTTGAAGTTTCATTTTGGACTGGCGTAACCAGAATTGTTATAGAATTACTAAGTCAGTGAAGTAATTAAGACTTTGTAAAAAACACACATAAGAAGTAAAAGGAAAAAGGATATGCGTTTCGTTCAAAAATTGTTTTGAACTTCTTCAGTCCAAGCCCTTCGACGTAAAGAACACAGGGAACTGAAAAGAGTCTTTTCAGTTCCCTGTGTTCTTTACGTCGAAGGGCTTGGACTGAAGAAGTTCAAAACAATTTTTGAACGAAACGCGTATCCTTTTTCCTTTTACTTCTTATGTGTGTTTTTTACAAAGTCTTTTAATTACTTTATCGTTTAACACCAGTATTTTGAGTGTTTTTTCAGTTACTAAGTCAGTGATCAGCATAACTATACATTAGGGTGTAACAGTTCATACACTAGCGGTTTTTCTCTAGAAAGTAAATGGTGAGGAATCGTGTTATTTTGTTTGAAAGATAGCAAGCTCTTTTTTGAACTGTTTATAGCATAAGAATTGATTTAGAAATCACTAGCAAAATTGATATTTTAATATTTTATAATCAAATTAATTTTTTTTACTCATTTTGCTAAAATTTCTTTTTATTACTCTTGGGTCATTCCATTTCAAATCAACCAGTAAAGTCCAAAAATGTCACCCACCGTCTCGGATTTCTTTGAAAATTTTTATAAATGTAGCCATTAGTGTTCTAACTAACAATGTAAAATTTTACTTCAATATCTCTAATACTTTTTAAGATAAAAATTATTAAAATAATGGGAAAGTGACCATAAATGGCGTTTTTGCAAGCAATTATTTTAATGGTGCTTTTTCAGATAAAAAATCATAACTTTCTTTATTTTCAATATATTAAATTGAAATTTATACCAAAATGGTCACAAAGGTTTGGAGATTATAGAAAAAATTAATTTGATAGTGCTGTTTAAAACTGGAATCCCCTAAAAATTCATAAACTTTGTTTTTTTTCAAAAAAATTTCATAAAAACAATA
The DNA here is from genome assembly GCA_038373885.1 of Cheiracanthium punctorium. Classification (NCBI taxonomy): domain Eukaryota; kingdom Metazoa; phylum Arthropoda; class Arachnida; order Araneae; family Cheiracanthiidae; genus Cheiracanthium; species Cheiracanthium punctorium. Next base: position 156,746 of record JAWZYV010013443.1, read on the forward strand.
ATTTTGCAAAAGCTGTTTCAGAAAAAGGCACAGCTCTTAACAAAGCAAACTATTTTTTTACTTACATGTAAATGCATAAAGTAAAATAATTTAAAATAAAAATGGTGGTATTTTGAGTCCTAATAGGTTAATTTAATTAAAAACCAAATATTTTGATGATTTTTCTTAAAATGTTATGCTGCATGCAAATGTTATTATAAAATATTTATTTATTTATTTAATTTTAAAAAGAACTCTTTTTATTTAAAAGTTAATAATGAGTTAGTTATTTTACTTAAAATTTAAATTATTTTGAAATAAAAATTTTTTTAAACAAAATCGGAAATATATATAGTTAAATGCATCAAAATTTTTCTAGCTTTTTTTATTGTCAACTACAAATTAAACATTTTTCTTGAGATTCGCCTATGTTTTGTAATGATACATTATAACATCTAAACGTGCTGTTTCTTGTTTTGAAATTTGTGACAGTTTCATCACTGCCAGTTGCCAGTAGATACTTTGTCACTGGTATCACTGACAGTTGATACTTTGTCATCAATCTCAGAAATAAGTTTGTTTACGTTCTTCCTACAAAAACTACATATTATTTTGTCCAGGAATCGATTTTTCACAGTTCGGCAATTTGTTAATTACCTCAGATAAATTTAAATTAATGGTTCTCAAACATTTTTTTCTCTTTCTTTTATGGCACTTAAACGGGTCAAAACATGATGTTTGAAGTATTTCAAATTTATTCAAATAAAATAATTTGTGATGTTCACAAATATTAAGTAAAAGCTCAGATTGTACATTACTTCTCAAACTTATTAAGTTCAAGTCTGAAGGGCTTAATAATGCAGAACTTGATACAGTTTCTACTTGAGTATAAGTCCTTTTATGGCATTCAGTTCCATTTTCTTAGCTAATACTAAAGCACGTTTGGGAATGTTCTGCTGCCATATTAAATGGAACTGATATTCAGGACTAAAAAAAAAAAAAAAAAAAAACAATTCTAATTTAAAGTCTTTCAATTAGATAAACAAAAATGAGCTTATATATAAAGCTGAATAATTTAGCTTTAGATTATTGGTTTAACTCTTTAAAATAATTTCAACAATCCCAGAGAACATCAAAAACAATTCCAAATTACTGAAAGAACATCTTCACTTAATCAAAGAAAGGCAAAACTGATTCCAATTCTCAAAGCATCTGACCAAGGAAGAGATATTCACACCTGCAAACAAGAGGGTGACTCATTGGAAGAGGGAGTGGACCCCACCCCTTTAAGGCTGCTTTCCACATCGAGAGGGAGCCGCTCGCAGCTTGGCCAATTATCACGTGTAAGCAATAAATTTTTCGCACTGCAGAGAAAGAGATACTCCGGTGAAAAGGTAATTGGGGACCGTGGATAATATTGTAGTTTCACACCCCATTTATTGTTCGGTAGAGGACAGCATACGTGTCACCCAATGTAAAGGCCTCTGCCGATAACCAGAGACCGTCGCGGCTACAATGTATTTGAGGGGGTTTGGAAGCGGCGACTGGCAGCGACACATGGGTTGTCATCTACCGAATAATAGAGGGAGTAGAAACCACAAGCGTAAAAACCGCAATATTATCCACGGTCCCCAATTACCTATTGTTCGAAGTATCTCCCCCTTTCTTCTGAGTGCGAAAAATTTATTGCTTACAAGTGGATAATTGGACAAGCGACCCGCCGACGGTCTCTGGATATCGGCAGAGGCCTTAAGACGTGGCCAAATATCCTCCTTCAAATACATTGTAGCCGCAGCAATCACTGGGTGTGGGCGTAGCTACGAGGATTGTGTTGTGTTAAGCCTGTTACGTTCGCCTTGAAAACGCGAAATAGGGCGAGAAGATATCGCCGCTAGAGGGCGCTTTTACCGGGGAAAATATCGATCAGCTGGTCCAGATTTCGCGCATCTGAGTTTTAAAAAACTTCGTGTATTATTGGATTACTTGTAAAAATGTGAAAATATTCCTTGATTTTTAACACAGAGTTTTAATAACTTGGATTAATCTTTGTAAAAAACTGAAAATGCAAAATGACAGTATTTAAATAGCGTTATCGCATGCAACACTGTAAATAATGCAATTTGCTCTTAGATTCTGTATTAAATGGTCGTACTAAATTTAATTTTTGTATCAATGTGTCATTTATTGCTTGTTTGATCATTTGCAGCAAAATGATGCTTTTCAAAAATAAAAACTTGCAAATTCTTTTAGAAAATAATACTTTTAATAGTTACATAAAATTACATACATTGCATAAAATTAATGAAAAATAATAAAAGGGTGAACAGTAAAAATAAATTTATCACAGATATGGTTGTCAAGGGTGATTGTGCCTCTAAATAAAAATCCCTGAAATTTATATTTTCAGGGCACTTTTTCAATACTGTATTTTCACAAAATCTTGAACTGGGCGACTTCCTTTATTTGGATGATTCTGGAAGTTTGTACGATGGATATCCTGGGAAAATACTCGGAATAGCACTTGGAACCAGCCTTTTTCTCTTCGTGCTTTTGCTAAAATCATCATTTGTGAAATGTTTTTCACACACTACCGAATGATCTGTAGATTTCCACAAACTTTCCCGTTTTTCTCCTTCCTTGGATATAGCATTTATCCAAGCTGCTCTAATCTCTAAATTTGATGGAAATTCAAAGAAACTTGTTTTTATAGATCCTCCAGCTATCGATTTACAAATCGGTACACAACAGTACTTCATTGTAGCGTTTTATTAGCGTTTAAACGAACACAAATAAGACACAGTTTAGCATGTAAACAAATGGAAATTCGGGATGTGTTTTCCCCGGTAAACGCGCCATCTAGCGGCTAGAAATAAATGTATTTTTGTCTACCTTTTTAGCTTTGAAAAACGGCCAAAGTAACAGGCTGGAGATAATCCCCGTAGGCTACGGTGTAGGCAATGGCCTTTACTATCTTACACTACTCAGTATCTCCCCCTGCATCTTCTCATATTACACCAGCTCCTTACCACACAACAAACTGAAAGCATGTGATCTGATCTAGTTACAGTCCAAAAGCCTGTTGACTGAAAAGAGACTACTGTCATAGTTCTTTTAAACTGATGTAAAAATAAACAAAATTATGATAAAAACAAAAGTTTTTAAAATTGTTTTAATTATAAATCAATATAAATTTTATTTATAAATAAATAATTGTTTTATATATAAACAATATACAGATATGCTTTCTTCATGCCTCAGGCAATTTACACCCCCCCCCCCAAAAAAAAAAAAAAAAAAAAAAAAAAATTACAGAATTGGCGGAGACAACATTTCAATTTGAAAATTTTCCAACCATGCAGCACTTAAATTTAACTAAATTTCTTTTTCTGCATGTTTCATTACTGTTAGAATAACTGTTCCTAAAAGTCCATAGTACAACTTCTGAAGAGATATTAAAAAAATCTTTGAATCTCTAAATTAGGATAACTTAATTGCATAAAAATAACTTAAAAAGTTGCATCATTTCTGGGGGGAAAAAAAAAACCCACCTGTTTCCACTTTTTCTCCCCACCCGATTTTTTTTATTTGTTAGTTGCATCATTTCTGGAGGAAAAAAAAAAAAAAAAAACCAGCCTGTTTCCACTTTTTCTCCCCAACCCCCATTTTTTTATTATTTGTTATTGACACACTCTCTCTTTTTCCTTTTTGCTTGAACTGATTAAAAAAATACTAATTTAAACATTAATAAACTATTTTAACTTGATTTCCTATGATACACAATTAAATATAAATAAATACCAAGTTTTTAACTGACAGGTGAGGAGATTCCCATTATAAACAAAGCATTGTCTACATTAAAAATAAATAAAATTAACAGTTATATTACTGATCTAAAATAAGTCAGAATGAGTGTAATTCGACCTGTAGTTGGCAATAACAAAAAAAAAAAAAAAAAAAAAAAAAAAAAAAGAAAGAAAGAAAGAAAAACTTCCAAGTTTTGACACATATTTACTATATGTATAATCAGATTTTGTTTAAAAAGATTTATATTTTTAAAATAAAAAAATTAAATTTTAAGTAAAATAATTTTAACTCATTATTAACTTTTAAATAAAATAAGCACTTTTTAAATTAAATAAATAAAAAATTATTCTATAATAACATTTGCATGCAGCATAACATTTTAAGAAAAATCATCAAAATATTTGGTTTTTAATTAAATTAACCTATTAGGACTCAAAATACCACCGTTTTTATTTTAAATTATCTTACTTTATGCATTTACATGTAAGTAAAAAAATAGTTTGCTTTGTTAAGAGCTGTGCCTTTTTCTGAAACAGCTTTTGCAAAATTATTGTTTTATGAATTTAAAAAAAAAAAAAAAAAAGTTTATGAATTTTTGGGGGGTTCCAGTTTTAAACAGCACTATCAAATTAATTTTTTCTATAATCTCCAAACCTTTGTGACCATTTTGGTATAAATTTCAATTTAATATATTGAAAATAAAGAAAGTTACGATTTTTTATCTGAGAAAGCACCATTAAAATAAGTGAATGGAAAAACGCCATTTATGGTCACTTTCCTATTATTTTAATAATTTTTATCTTAAAAAGTATTAGAGATATTGAAGTAAAATTTTATATTGTTAGTTAGAACACTAATGGCTACATTTATAAAAATTTTCAAAGAAATCCGAGACGGTGGGTGACATGGCCTGGTTGATTTGAAATGGAATGACCCTCTTACTTTATTTAAATAAGTAATTTCTTTGTTATTTTTTTTATATAAGCGGGGGTCAATACAGACAAAAATTAGGTCTGTTTTGTAGCCTCTTCAAAAAATTATAATCAATTAAAACAGCCCCTTCCCAAAAAATACAGTCGATTAAAACGGCCCTTCATTAGCATTTTACCCAATACTTTAATCTGTTTTATCAATTACTAGCTGCCTCTGGCGACCAGTTGGTTCACCATCTTAATAAATCTTGTTTGGAGAGAATCCTGTTTCTCACTGGCTTCCTTGGCACTGAAATCTCTCAGGGTTTGAATGGAATTAGAAATTAAGATGGTTAGAAACAAGGCTGGCCCTGCGGTAAGTGATGCCCCCTGCTAACGTAAAAAAGACACCCCCCCCCCCTTTTATGTTCTTAGTTTTTGAGTTTGAAATGATTCCCCTTCAAAGCCGGCACCTCGATGCGATGCTCAAATTTTACTCTGTCAGGCCGCACCTGGTTACAAAAATAAGATGATTTAGTGATAAAAACCTACAAAAAGGTACAAATTATTTTCTTCCTATATTAATTTTGAAGAGCTTCTAGATTTATTGGCCGTTATCAAAAAATGGAAAGGTAAAAAAAGGTAAGAAAATCTGAAACACTTTCAGATTTGAAATATGCATTAAAGGGCTATATATTAAAAGTGTATCATAATCCATGCCTCTTCCCTATTTTCTTTCCTTATTCTATTAAATTGGAAAGTGTATCGTTATTTATGAGTGTGATTAAACAAAACTAAAATTGATGTTTCTAACATCCTTTTTCTGGATGTAATAGAAATATAATGGGGAAAATATGTGTAGAAAATGTACAGTTGGAACTGAGTGAAAGTTTCAAAATCTTATTTTTAATTTGTTTGTTTGTGTAACATGTATTTTGGATTTGTGTGCTTGGCCGAAGTCCGCTTATAAACCACGTCAGAAGGAAAAACTTATTCAGGTGTATTCTTTATATAGGCATAGCAGACGATAATATAAATTTATTTATTAAAAACTGTGTATATTGTGTGTAGTTTGCACCATCTGTCGACTGTTCTGTAAAATAAACTCAGTTTCTTCTTCTGTTTTTTTTTTTTTTTTTTTTTTTTTATAAAAGATGGGGTTTTTTTTTGTATATTATAGGAACAGTGTTTTTTTGCGCAATAGAAAGTAGCCTATATGTTAATCCAGGACTTTGACTGTTTTTATTCCAAATTTCATCCAAATCTGCATAACCGTTAATTTTGAAAGAGTAATAAACATACATAAAAACATTGACATTTATAATATTAGGGGATTTTAACAAAAAAAGTGACTTTTAAAACTTGGCATGAAAATTCACAAAAATGTGTTGTGGAATTCACAAGATCAAGTATTGAAACTCACAAAAAGAAGCAATTTTCACATAAATGGGACCATTGAAAAAATTCCTGAATCAACCCCTGAGGGGAATCATGAATGAAGTAACTTCGAAAAATAATCTAATCTTCTAATAATCTAATGTAATAAGAAGTCATTAACCCTTTGGACACCATGACGTATTTGCGTACGTCAGGAAATTTTTGTTACCTAAAACAGTGACATTTGCACATCATTTTATTTTATCACATACCCTGTATTTGTTACTTGGTTATTACACAATGCATGAAAAATTTGGTTTGGTAATGTGAGCATAAAAGTATTACATGTTGAGCATCTTCAATGCTTAAGTCAATATGGTGCGCAAGGGGTTCATAAAAATATGAATGTTGTCCATTATCATTGTGTCATTAAAGCATAAATGTTAGTGAATATATTTTGTATGGATCACTTTTTGATGAAAACAAATATTGTATTATATTTCATCAAACACTATTTATTTATATTTATCCTGGTTCATTATCTGGCTGATATTATTTGAAAAGCTTTGTATTTCTATTTTGTAATTTCTATTCAATTTTTCAGTTACTGAAATGCTAGTCAATGTTTTAAATATTTGTTCTGATGATGAACTAATGTCTGACGGTGAAGAATCATTTGAGGGTGAAGGTAAGGAAGAAGGTGATTATAAATTAAATTCTAAGCTCGAAGTAGTAGCTAGTTGTAGAATATTAGTAGTTGCTTAGAAGTAGTTCAGTATTTTAATATTAGGTTTGTTATTGTTGCATAGTATGACTGCAGTCTAATATGTTGCATCTTGATAATAATGTCTAGAAAGAATAGATTTTAGCCTTTGTAAAATTATATTGCCTGGTTAATAGTTTTAATTTTCAGACTAGTGCATTGCTTGCTTTCTTTTATTTGGCAAATTAATATATAAAACTGTAAGTAGACAAAACTGAAAGTAAAGTTAGTAATATCTTGGAGGTGTTTGTCAATATAATTTTTCAGTATAACTGTCACCAAACATCCCAAAGAATGGAATTAAAAATATATATCTGTCGGCGACTGGAGAAAAAGACTACTCATTTAATCTAAATAAATGAGACGGCCGAATTGATTAGGACAAATAAGTTCTTTTCACTAAATAACATTTATTTACAAGTAAAACCCCATTTCTAAATTCTAAACACACGAATCAAAACTAAATATAAGACATAACAATAACTGCTGCTAGCTGTTCTGTTTTTTCTCACGTTCGTTCTTCCCTTCGCCGTTGCCACTCACTCCGAAGAGAGTATAATTCGTCTGTCTCCATGGCAACCTGGAACCATGGAGTCAGTTACTCGCTTGAAAGGCGACACGATGCAACAATAACTTTTCCTCTTTGCCTAACTCCTTGAGAATTTTTCAGTGTAAAGTAAAAGCTACACATAAATAAAATGTATCTCTCTATTCTAAAAAAAGTAACGGTCGCTGTCGCAGCCGCCGCTGTCAAGATCTTGTTCAGCTATCTTCTCCTAAACCGCGGGGATTTGAATTTCGAGAAACAAGTCCACAGATTTGGAAAATTCCGAGGAATCTGATAAACTGACTTAAATTTCAAAATTCGAATTATTTTAGAAGATATTATGCTTTATTTTTTCAGTTTTTTATTAATGGTTACCAGATTTGGCAAAAACTCATTCAATTATTTGCAACAAAGCAATTCCAAGTATGTAGAATCGTGTGAAATTGACAACATGAAGTAGAATTACACCCATTTTATGCCAAATTAAAAAGTATATGAAATAAATAACTCAAAGTGTATTACACAAAGTTGACAATTTTCAAATAGTAATTTGCTTAGACAACAGGAGTTTAGAATTAGCGATTAATCGTTTTTCCAAAGCAGAATAACTAATGCTAACTGATTTTGAAAGTGCCATCTTGACATTAGGTACGATCTGGCAAAATGGTATCTTTCCAAGAAGGGTGAATCTAAACCGCAAGGTCAAAATTGTTAGAACCCAATATCTTGAAACTGAAAAATAATTAAAATGCAGATTATTTTAAAGCCGGTTCGGTCCAGCTGGATTATTTGCTACCAGTAGAAATATTTAGTTGCATTAACTATGCCATTATAGCAGTTATAGTACACTTTGGATATTTGCCAGCGCGATGAGACGATATAATTTGTGGTGCTAAATACGGCAATCTGCAAAAGGATGTATATGAAAATATGGATAACGGTTTTCTGGGAACCTTAAATGAGCAGTAATTATAGGTCGTAAGCATATGTAAATTACCAAATAATGAAAAGTCGCCATTGGAAGCAAGTTATCCTAGCTGTTCCATAGTTTTTAATGAAGAAAACATATGAAGTACTGTTTTCTTAGAGCTAATTATTAACTATACATAAGTGCAAGTCGTCAAATTATAAAAATTTGCTATAATTGGCTAATACACAAGGCGTTTCATGGGTTTTGCATAATTAAAAATGGTGCGAAGTTCACATTTTTATGTTCCAATAAACATGCAAGAACCAAGCAATGTGTAGCTCGGTAACATTCTATCTGATCCAACCTTTGGGTTTTGTTTGGATAAATTATACCTTTTTTACAAATAAGCCTTATTAGGGGCCGTATGCCTCATACGAAAAGCGAGCGTAGCGAGTCTAAGGGCCTTGGCCCCTAGTTATTTTAAATATTAATGCCATGCTTTTGTACCCTATGATGAGACTGTAATGTATTTAGTTTCAAACACTCATCTCAATATGACCTCGTGTAGTTTCTTTTGTAATAGCCTTCTCTGATGTGTGTGTTTGCGTATGAATGAGAGTGGAGAGGAGGGTTGCTGGAGGTTATTGTTATTGTGCTTGGCTTGACACACACACGCACACACACACAAAAAAAAAGGCATAGTCATTTATTGTAACAACATACTGATTATCTAATCTGATTAGATATTTTCATCTACTCCACCTTGTGGGAGATTGTACATAGAAACAAAGCATTGTGAAGAAAAATTTAAGCAAGTTAAAAGAAAAATGTGGAGTCCTTTAGATAGATATTCTATACGGACAAAAATGTAGAACAATAGGCAAAAAGGAGGATTTAACACAATGCTAACTGGAAGAACCTGAAAAGGAGATCTTAACCTAGAAACATTCAGACCTGGTGAAATAATCAACATTGAAGTAGCACTCAGTACAAACAAAAGTGGGCAGGAGTTGGGCTCAGTGAAAGAGGGTCTAAAATAATATTTCAATAAATGATTACTGACCAACTGAACCTCCTTATAAAATCCTTCAGGGGAAAAAAAGAATGTGCTTACAACACATTGTAATCACTTTAAAAAAATTTCAAAATTTGTCGTCCGAAAGCTTACCTCGAATTCCTCACAAGCCTGTCATCCAGCCAAGAGAAATCTCCTGCTCCAAATGCTGAATGCTAATTGGATTGACTTAACAGAGGCAAGAGGGAGAAGAAGAGGAATTTTAAGCTGCCAACCACTCCCAAACTGCAATGCTGACACAGGTGGAAATTTGTCAGTGTCCTTCGCTGGAGAAAGAAAGCTCGGCACAGTGAAAAAAGAAAATAATGAATTTTGAAAATGTAGTTTGTCCACCGGTGACTAAAAAGGCGACTTGAATGCCTTTTTGGTTTTTTTTTTTTTAAATGTCATTTTCATACTATTTTCAAGTTTTTGGCTACTTGTACCTTTCTCCAGGCAACTAATTTGAATATCAGACTTTGTTTTTTGTCAACTTCCTTTTCTTTTCACAAGTTGCTCTATTGGTCGGTCATCAAACATTCTAATCTATTTTTTTAATCTTGCTATAAAAATAAATGTACTATATGCTTTGTTATATAATGCATGTAGTCTTTTAATTTATCACTATACCCATTCCTTCTTAAATGAAGCTAAATGATGTTAATTTCTTAACTACAAAATCATGCAAAAATGCTACTATTTTGGCAACTAAAATCAAGAAAATGGCTACTAAATTGGCGAATTTTTTATGTCAGTGAGGCTACTTTATGATACTATTTTTGCCTCCTGACATTGATGGACACCCTGAAAATGGTGCAAGTGTCTAGGCAGATAGTTTGAAAATATAAAAGTAAATATATTATTTTTAACACCTACTCATTTGGGAGAATGGCAGGAAAATCATAAACTTTTTACCTGCTTATGAAAACAAAATAATTGAACTTAATACTTTTGGAATTGACATGTCTGAATAATCTAGATCAATAAAAACAGCTATCATAGGTCTATATTTGTTGTGTTCGTAAACTCCCGCAATGAAGTACGTTAAGCGGTCACAAAGTGCCAAGCACATTTTATACTGCTGCTGCTGGACTTTCTTACGATGCGGCAGCACGCTCGATCTATTCATTCAGTTACAAGGTAGCTACGAAGTTAGTAGCTCATTCTTCAATGTATTTCAATAAGTTTTTAATTAAAGGAATTTAATTGCACTTTTAGTTTATGTTTTTTTTTATCAACACACGGTCACAAGAGCTGGCGACGAGGATTAAAGACAAAATATGTCTGACATTGCTGATTTAATATCAACTTTGAATGGATTTGTACAAAAGCTTCAAAAAACGTCAGCAACTTCGACAAAAGAATCCAAGGTATGCACTTTGCTCCAAACAGTCATTAACATTTGAATGCTTCGATGAAAGTAATGAAACATTTGACGAATATAATCAAAGATTAGAAAATTACTTTAAATTAAAAGGGTTATCCGAAACTACTCAAGAAACATCAAGCGCAAAGCAGTTGATATTATTGAACTATTTAGGTCCGAAATACTATCACTTATTATCGAGTTTAACTGCACCAGATTTACCAGCAATGAAAACATATGATAAGCTTTTGAAGCTATTAAAAGAAAATTTAAGTAAAAGAATAAAAATTTTAACAGAGCAACATAAATTTTTGTGTCGCACTCAACAACCTGGTGAATCCATATCGATGTACAGTACTCAGCTCAAAGGTCTTTTGAAAAGTGCTGATTTCAAATTAAGTTGTGATAATAAAAATTGTTCCAGATCAATTTCAAACATAATGCTTCGTGCACAGTTTATTAGTGTATTGAGTGATGCTGACATCCTAGAAAAGATTCTACAACAAGCAGAACTGACCTTTGAAAAAACACTCAACATTGCCTTAGCTATTGAAGCTTCAAAAATTGAAAATAAAGAGTTCTATAAGAATAGTGCTCCATTAGCTACTGTAAATAAAATTTCAAACTCGAAAGCTAAACAAAATCAACGCTTCGGTTCTAATAATTCTACTTCAAAGTATACATTATAGACATGTGATAAACCAAGTAGTCAAAATAAAAAAAACGGGTGAATTTGGAAAAACTTGGATTAGGGAATGTATGTTTTAAGATGCGGGAAACATAATCACAGAACCCAAGAATGTGGACTCAAAAATAAATTAAAATGTAAATTTTGTTTCAAAAAAGGGCATCTGAGCAAAGTATGTATAGCAGAACGAATGAAAAATAGATACTCAAGAGATAGAAACAATATAAGTCATGTAGAGGATTGCAATTCACTGATAGTGGATCTATTTCTTGGCATTCTTTAATGACTTATCCCTTTCCCTCCAAAAATAAATTTTGTGTTTCAAAATTGACATTCTTGTGCTCCAAAAGCGACTTTTTCTTGCTCCAAATTTCTCCAAAAATGCCTCTTTTCTTGCTCCACAAATTGCTCAAAAATTTAATTTCAGCTGGCACATCCCTGATTATGGTATTTTTGTGAAGTAGCAGCAAAATAGAAAAGTTTGCATGTAAGCTCAAAACAGAATTTTTACTCTTATGTTGGAGTATACTGTGTTTCAATATTTTTTTTAAACTCCATGAACTCATAACTTGTGCGAACCCCTATCTCCCTCTGGTGTAAGAAAAGATTTGAATTTTAAAACAGACAATTTTGAGCATTTTAAAACTTATTTTGTATTAGGAAATTGTTTATTCACAGTGAAAAAGAATTTTTTTTTTCCTTGGGGGATAGATACAACATGATCTATCATTTTTCTTCGTCTGCCCTTAAGTTTTGTAAGAGTTCTATCTTTTTATCAGAAGATCAGTATATTTTCTTTTGTTTGATAGTTTGATGTGTGAGTGTTGACATTAAAAGACTTCAATCACTTACCGGAGCTTCTGCTCTTCCAGTACTGTGCAACTGTCCATCTAACAGGCTAAGAGTCTCTGTTGGTTGGTCTCCAGATGTAGCATGAACAGGCATTAAAACCTCTCAAAAAAGTCCTCCCCTAAAGCAACCCCCCCCCTCCCTCATGCCGATAGTAACTTTGCCTTAACCAACAAGAAAAACTCCCAGTGCACTGACAAAAATGGGATATGAATAAAAGTTATAAGAAACGGGGAAGCAAACATTAATACACATGTAGTATTGATCTTGAGTTATCGTCCTGAATATTTCTTAGTGCAGTAGTTGTACCAACTGGTCTCACAAAACAGTATTACTCTTTAATATCAAGTTGTATTAAGTTTTACCACCAAATCTGCTAGAGTCAGCTCTTGTGACACCCAGAGATTGTACTTGTAACTTGTACGTCAAGTTTATGCGATGCATAGCACAACTAATGGGCATGGCGCTAACTAACTCCTTAGCTAGCTTTTGAGTGGTTGAATATTGATCGTCTTCCACAAGTTCTTCCAGAAGGCCCTCATCAACAACAGTAGGCCAGCCAGAGTGCTCTGCTTCTTGAATGTCATAGTCCTTGTTTTTGAACTTATGGTACTAAACCTTCACAGTGTCGTATGATGCAACAGTAATACCAAAGCTGTATGCATAATTCGTTGACATTGCATAAATTTTGCACTGACTTTTTGCAACTGAACTGAAAGTAAATGATGGCTCTATCTGGTAGCATGATAGTTCCATTTCAGACTGATTGTACTTACTTGATAGTGATATTTTTTTCAGATTTCGCATTAAAGTGTTCTAAAGCAAGTATCTTTCTTTCAAATGCCGAAAATTGTTTGTCAAAATACAAGCAAACACGCCAACGCGAACTGTGTGTACAGATGATGTTTGCAATAGCAGGAAACTTTCATTACAACCTAATAGCATTTTCTTTTTTAACTTACTGGCTATTATCTCAGTCAGAACTGTGTAGTCAAATCTCTCAAAATGGTAGATGGCTGAAGTGTAAAGGTTCAACATTCTTGCCTACCATACAGCTGTCGATCTAACGACAGCTATTATGGTAGGTAGGTTTTTTATGAAAGTAAATTTAAATTTGTATTCAGTTAATGAATAAAAGTATTTCTTTGAAGTGCTAATAGTCTTTTTTAATCTATTATACTTTGCTACTTACTTAAAAACAAACTATGACAATGGTACTGTGGAATAAATCATCCTTCACTCTTCATTTAAGTTTTTAAAAATCTTTCTTACCTGATATATTTTGAAATTTAGGTGTGACAAACAAGTTTTTTAACATATTTGGCAGGTAGCTTCTAAACGCCAGTAGTGTTGACATTTCCTTCTCTTTTTTTCTTTCTTTCTTTCTTTCTTTCTTTCTTTTTTTTTTTTTTTTTTTTTTTTAGTGCATCTCATTTTTAGCCCAAATGTTATGCTTGGAAAAAAAAAAAGGTCTCAAAGCTTTTAAATAAATTAACCATTTAAAATTTGTTTTTAGATTTTTAATCAAAAAAGGGAGAAATTTTTATTTTTTTTAAATGCACAATGATGTGAATCTTGAATGTGATCATGATGTACATTTAATAGATTTCTTATCTCAGTTCTCAGTTTAATGATTTCACATTTCCTGTTTTGAATGCGAAAAGCAATTCATTGACATTTTCTCTTTTAATACATATTCTGAGTTTTAAGTGGTTGCTCTGATGTTCTATCTAAAGACAGAAGTTATTGTGTAACTTTTTAAAACTACTATTCATAAATTAAAACCAAAATACAAACACCTCTGAATTGAATGATTGTAATTTTAACTTTAGCTATTGAATTTTTAGCATTTATTTGTGTCAGTGTTTTTTTTATTTATTGAATTATAAAAATTAACTTGTGCTTATATTGTTCTTTTTTCTTTATATAGTTTAGTATTTGTTTATAGTTATTAATAGTGTTTTACATATATTTTTAATGAAAATGTTTGTAAAATTACTAGCAAAATATTGCAAATTTTTTTAGTAAAATAGCATAGACTATCATTTTAGAATATCAATTAGTCCAGGTGGAAAACACCATGCATTGTAATTAAACAAAGAATTTTCCAAACATATGCAAAAATGAAAACGCTTAAAAATTTAAAACTGATTTTGTGATTTGGCAAAATGCTGTCTAAAATTGTTTCCCAGATGGATGTTTTTCACCTTATTTTAATACTACTTTGAGCTGACACATGATTAAAAATTTTTTGTATTTTGTTTATGTTAAATGTTATGTGCATTTGTAAATAGTGCTCTTTTCCTTTTTTTATTTCAGTCTAATATTTATGCAGATATGTTTGATTACTGAAATGAAATTTATATTTCAGCTTTAAAAACTTCTTTTTACACATTGACTTCCAGACATATTATTGAGAATATTTTTTGCATTAGTTGTTTTATTTTAGGCATTTCGGGACAAATGAGCATAGCATTCTGCATATATATAAAATTATATATAACAGAAATGTTAACCTATGGTATCATAATTGTAAATAATTAAAAAAAAAAATTTTAACTATCAGTACAGTTATTATATTATTTGATCTACGATAATTTTTCTGTGTATCCCTGTTCCTTTTTTGTCTGTTTCTGCTTTTTTGCATTGCAAATTCTTCCATAAAAACTTAAAAAACTAAGTAATAAATCCTCTAAAATGAAAAGAAACCTCCCAGGATTGATTGCTCAAGTAAAACAAAGCAGATACTTTAAATATTGCTACCTTTTTCAACAGATAATGAAATGTGTGAATACACATGTATATCTATTTGTACAAAAAATTGAAAAGGGAAATGGAACTTCCCTCTTTTTATAGTCTAAACTAGTAACCTTTTTCTTTTTGTGAACTCCTTCCAAAATCGGGAAGAAATTGAAGAACCCCTTCTATAGTCATTGTATACTAATAAATTATTTTTGCAACCCCCTTTATTTAGCTCACAAACTACTGGTTTAAACAGTTCTTGTAGGATTGAAAACAGAACCTTCAAATTGGGCAACATATCATTGATGATTGTCACAGTTCTGTGATCAATTACCTGATAAATTTTTTCTGGGATGGTGGAGAGTGCGCACTGAGAAATTTATGAGATCCTGTACCATATCTATTTATTTTAACCTAAATTGGATTGTAATTGGCACAAAGTAAAAGGGGAGAAAATGGGTGGAGTTAAAATAAGTAAAACATATAGTTTCTATCAATGAAATGTTGCCAACCAAAATAAATATTTCCATGTCGCTTCAGAATTTGGTGCTGTTCCGATTTAATTTTGATTTTAATTTAGTAGTCAGCTTAGAAGCAAACTTGATTGCAAATGTTGCACTTAGTATAATCAATAAAACATTTCACATTTACAATCTGGAATTTGTCTCTGTTTTATCAGTTTAAATTCAGAGCTGTGACACCAAATAAAAAATGGTATGAATTTGACTGAGAGGCAATTCTGGAATTTTGGAGACTTGTTACACTCGGTTTGCTTAAAGTCTTTCATATTTTATCATTTTTCTTTCATATTTTATCATTTTTCTTTTATAAAAATTTAAATTATTGCCATGTTTCGCTGATTTGAAAATTTGGCTCTAGTGTTATTTAAGAGTTAACTTCTTTCAATTGATTTTTGTCTGTAAAAGTTGAGCTTTCCAAATCTTTCAAGGCTTCGTGCCATAAACTTTGTACAGTGAATGTAAATTTATGACTATTCAGTGAAACTGAAGGAATTGGATTTGTTTATATAGTAGTTAGAGATAGTTGTTGTATAGGTGTTTTATTTTATTTTTGCAGAACATTGAAGAAAATTTTTGATGGGAGGGGAAGGGCAAGCTCTACTGAAAACACGCAAAATCTCTCTGCGAGTATGTTTGCAGAAACATTTCACATTTGATAGATTTTGTTTTGTTGGGAACAGCTACTTCATGCAGAGGGAATCATTTTACTTGTTAAAAAAAAGTTAAAATGAGTAGTCTTGAAAAACTGTTTTCAGCATGGCGTCAGCATCACTTATGATGCCTAATTTTATTACTCAAGCGGTTAACTTTTTTTACTCTTGGATATATGAAAAAAATTACAAAAAATTGCTTAAAAATTGTGGAATGGTTGGTTGTTCAGATCTTTAAAGCAGAGCAGATTGCTTTATATATATATATATTACATAATTATGAAATTTTTCACGCTGATAGTACAAATGAGATGATGTGGATTTTATTATGTATTTCCAGCTTTTTAAAAACTTTTGGAGTAATTACAGTAAAAGTTTTACTTTGAGTTGTACAAACTGGAATTGAGACTGTCAGTGATCTGCATAGCTATGCATTAGGATTATTGTATTACACACACAGAGATCATGGAGTCATGCTGCCTTCTTATATTTAGTGGGTTCTAGAGACTCATAAGCTTAACTATTGTGAGGTCCCCTGCTGAATTTTCAGAGTCTTTTTCTGTAACAGTAAGAAAACACTTATAAGTTTAATACAGAAGCAATAAAAGTGGGTTCTCAAGTATGTCTAGGGTCTTATATAAAAGTGGATCCCTGGGAAACAGTGTTTTGAAAGGAAAAAAAATCCTTTTTAAAAAAGTGGTTAAAATATGTGCTGTAGCACGTCAGTGCGATCTGTGTGATAAATATTTTAGTTTTTAAAGCTACTTATAGTTATAAAATAAATCTGCAATATATAAGGACTGATTGCTCACTAAAATTCATTTTTTTTAAACCTGAAAGTAATCATCTATGTATTAATATTTAATACATTTTAACAATAAAAATGATGAATTGAAAATCCTCAATTTTTCATACTTGAAGTTTTTAGCATTTGGCTATCTTTTCTGCTTGATCATCGATAGATTTTTTAAGTATTATTTGCTTGGGCTTCTCTTATTGCTGCTTGCAGAAAATGATTCTAGCTTTTTATTTAAAGTAATGGACATTTGCTCATGAATGTTTATAGCTTGCTAAATGCAGATTATTTTATCAGTATGAGAGGTTTTTTACTGATTTCTTTGGTTTTTTAACAATAAGCTTTGATATGATTATGTAAATATTTTAACCTCTGAATTTTGATAATGAAACTGACATGTAACTTTTTCTCTTTCATTTCTCATCCACTGCCATGTGTAAGTGCACTTAATTCCTCCTGTGTGTGCTGTAGATAGTGTTGTGCACTGTTCAGTCATGTGGATGTGCCTTTATGAAATTTTTTGCTTAGATGTCACAGTGTGTTTAGTGCAGTGTTTTTCTTTTTCTTTTCTTCTTTTTTTTTTCTTTTTTAACCTTAAATGTGAAGTCATAAAAGCCAAATATTTAGATTATAAATCAGTGTTTTGAAAAGGCTCTGCTAGTTCTTAAACATTATGCAGTTCAATGCTTAAAATACGTAAATTAAATCTGTCACAAGTAATAATAGAAAATTTAATTTTAGCTTAAAAATAATTAAATATGTATATTTATATAAACTGGTTGAGATTATTTGTTTCTCTAAGAATATTTTTATATGCCAGCTATAACTTATTATTAATACATACGTACAGACTTTTACAGTGTGAACTGTACTAATAACTATTGAGAGTAGAAATAAATTAATGTTACTTAAAAATTGCAATTGTCTGACATAAACTTAATTTGAGCATTTGTAATTTTAATAACTGCTTTAGTCAACTCTTTGTTGTTGTTTTTAATGCAACCTCAGTTTTGTAGTCTTATTGTTTCAGGAAACTAGTAGGCTGCACAGATTGTGTCCAAAATTTTAAATGTCTTGTGCATAAGAGGCCCGAATCCTTCAACATTACCCCTTAGAGATAATTTCTATACCTTATAAAATTCATTGTAAAAGTGTAAGAGCTTTAAGGTTATTGAGAGTTTTAAAAAAATTAATTTAATTTTTAAAAACTGCATTAAACATTTTTAAGTATTATTTTTTAAAGATTATTTTAGTGAAAATATGTATTTTGTTTTGTTTGTTTTTGGAAAGAAAAAACTCTTCCTTTTAATGTTTATTTGAAAAAGATTTTTTTATATGGAGGGTTAAAAAAATAAATTAATTTCCTTAGCTAAAATTTAAACACGGAAATACCTTAGTAATTAATTAAAAACATTAAAAAGCCTTAAAATCTCCGTAAAATAGTAAAAACACGTACCATTAGCACTTTCGACAGCTTAGTCCGCTGTCATCATCAGAACTGAGCCGCTTGGCCTGCTCACCGCTTCTTCACCAAAACTTGCCATGACTGCTCGATCTGCGCATGCGCCATGTCGTTGACAGCTCCCTCTTGTGTCATTATTTCCAACGCTTCCCTTCTGAAGCCATAATTGTGATTATTGTAATTAGCTATTTTCTTGACATTTACGAAATCTATATCTATATTTTCCTTTAAGGCTAGGTGGGATAGGGCGGTACTTTGTCTATTGTATTTTATATCGTTTATGTGTTCTTTAATTCTATCTTTAATTTTTCTTTTTGTAACACCAATGTAGTATCCGGGAAGGTTGGAAAGTGAAATTTATTCTGTAAATACCTGCAGTTTCTAGAGGGTTAATCTTGTCTTTATCTGACCGGATTCTTTTAAATATATTGCTATTGGGTTTAATTGGGATATGAAGGTTCATTTTACGCGCACGGTTGGATATTTTTACAGCGAGACCGCAACAGTAGGGAATCGGATGAGTAAAGGTGGATTTTTCTTTCTGTGCGTCGTTGATGATGTTGAGTTTCTTTCTTCTATTTCTGATTAGGTGGGGGATAATATTGCTGGGATAATTAGCTTCGTGCACAAGTTGCTTTATGAATTGTATTTCTTCCTTTAGTAATTGTTGGTTGGAGCATATTTCTAGGGCTCTGTTGACATGTGAACGTAGGATTGATATTTTGTAGTTATATGTGGTTTTTGAGGAGTAATTGACTATTTTATTATTATTGGTGGGTTTACGATAAACTGTAGTTTCTATATTGTCTGGGGTGGTTCTAATTACTTTAACATCAAGGAAATTTAGGTTATTATTCTGCTCAAGTTCTATAGTAAATTGTATATTTTCATCAAGTGAGTTAATTTCGTCGAGGATATTATCTATGCTATTGTTGTTTACTATTGCAAAAACATCATCAACGTAACGAAACCAGTATTTAATAAGGGGGTGGAGGTTTTTATTGATTAAAGTTTCAAGGTTTCGCATTCTGGAATAATAGCAGAATGGAAAATGCAAAACCTTGAAACTTTAATCAATAAAAACCTCCACTCCCATATTAAATACTGGTTTCGTTATGTTGATGATGTTTTTGCAATAGTAAACAACAATAGCATAGATAATATCCTCGACGAAATTAACTCACTTGATGAAAATATACAATTTACTATAGAACTTGAGCAGAATAATAACCTAAATTTCCTTCATGTTAAAGCAATTAGAACCACCCCAGACAATATAGAAACTACAGTTTATCGTAAACCCACCAATAATAATAAAATAGTCAATTACTCCTCAATAACCACATATAACTACAAAATATCAATCCTACGTTCACATGTCAACAGAGCCCTAGAAATATGCTCCAACCAACAATTACTAAAGGAAGAAATACAATTCATAAAGCAACTTGCGCACGAAGCTAATTATCCCAGCAATATTATCCCCCGCCTAATCAGAAATGGATGAAAGAAACTTAACATCATCAACGACGCACAGAAAGAAAAATCCACCTTTACTCATCTGATTCCCTACTGTTGCGGTCTCGCTGTAAAAATATCCAACCGTGCACGTAAAATGAACCTTCATATCCCAGTTAAACCCAATAGCAATATATTTAAAAGAATCCGGTCAGATAAAGACAAGATTAACCCTCTAGAAACTGCAGGTATTTACAGAATAAATTTCACTTTCCAACCTTCCCGGATACTACATTGGTGTTACAAAAAGAAAAATTAAAGAACACATAAACGATATAAAATACAATAGACAAAGTACCGCCCTATCCCGCCTAGCCTTAAAGGAAAATATAGATATAGATTTCGTAAATGTCAAGAAAATAGCTAATTACAATAATCACAATTATGGCTTAAGAAGGGAAGCGTTGGAAATAATGACACAAGAGGGAGCTGTCAACGACATGGCGCATGCGCAGATCGAGCAGTCATGGCAAGCCTTGGTGAAGAAGCGGTGAGCGGGCCAAGCGGCTCAGTTCTGATGATGACAGCGGACTAAGCTGTCGAAAGTGCTAATGGTGCATGTTTTTACTATTTTATGGAGATTTTAAGGCTTTTTAATGTTTTTAATTAATTACTAAGTTAATTTCCTTTTAAAGTGCACTTTTTTAACTATGCATTTATATGTTTATTAGCAAAAGCAGTTAACAAATGCTTTTTCAGTTTTATTAAATCTCCATACTTCAAGAACTCTTTTCTAATATAAAAGAAGGGAAAAAAAAGTATAATGTATTGTGGCTTTAAAGACTTTACTTTCTATGATTTATTTTAGAAATAAAGTTTTCTATGTTTAAGTTTGGCATCTTGTATTTTATTTTCATAAATTTTGGTGCATTTGCTTTTTTATGCTTATTTTTAACATTCATTTTGACTCATGTTATCATTAAAAGTGTTGGTGTTAGCATGTGGGCTGTTACATATATTTATCGGTGTTATTTATAGAGTTAATTGCTGGTTAATATTAAAAGGTTTATTATATTTAAATGGTAGATGGCTTTTAATGTTGATTTGTGTAAGTTTATTAATGTAATGTATAACTGCTATGTTTCATGGTGTTGAAATATTTCTAAATATATATCAAGCATGTATTGTTCCACAAATAAGAAAATTTTTCATAAATTTTGAAGTTTGTTTTGTGAGCTTAAAATAATTTAATGTGTTATTTTAAATTAATTTTAAAAAAACATTAAATTAATGTGGTTTTTGCTTTCAAAAGTTTTTATCTAAATTTCAAATGCTTAATAACATTCTTGATTGCTATTTCATATATCAAAATGTGTACTTTGTACTTAATATTAGGACAATTTCAAGAAAAAATTTCATGAATATTGATTTCTTGATGGTATTATATAATTTGCTATTTTGAATGTTTAAGTTTGAAAACTAAGCCTTAGTTTTGAGTTCGGTAATAAGGTTGTTCAGTATTCCAAAAAATGTACCAATCTTTTAAGGCTGTTGTAGTTTTTATTTTATTTTTATATATTAGTATTCTGTTATTTACTTCTCAATATTGTCTTTATGTATTGTATTAATATTTTGCTATTTACTTTTGAATATTGTTACAAAAAAAAGTGTTAGAAGGTAATATAAAACTTCATAAATTAACTCCCATAACAAGGTACTTATCTTAATCAGAATGATCGTTTCAACTGAAAAAAAAAAACCTTCATCAGCTGTCAGCAAACTCTCACAGAATAGTGGGGACTGCTTTATATATATATCTTATAAATAAAAATGAAATTCTGTTTGTTTGTTTGTTTGTTTGTGGATTTGATTCGTATACAAATCCACAAAAATTGACCTATCTGCCTGAAATTTAGCACAGATATGTAAAATAATATAGAATAAATCAAAACTTTGAAAGTCCACCCGTTCCTGGAATTTAAGAGATTTTTTATGCTCTCCACGCAAAAAGCTTTCCGTAATTGTAACCCCTGTAGTGAAAAAACTGTGAAATAAGGATCGTGGTTGCCATGTGTAGTGATTTTGCCGAATAAAATCTTTTAAATTCTCAAAGTAAAAATAAAAGAATATTAATGATTTTTTTTGTGTGTTTATATTCGTAAGGTTATTTTTTTTAAAATTATAATATCGTGTGCATGGGAAATCAGAGCAGGGATAAAATGTTTTATACGCAAAACAATAAGAATTGAAGATTTCCGAGGCTAATGTGTAAAATTTTTTAGTTTGGCGAAAAAATAAAGTGGCTGAAATATCGATTTTAAGTGAGTTCTAGCGGTTTGCACAGTTTTCGGCTTGGCACAATTTATTTAGAGCTTAAGGAAATAGATTTTTGAAAACAAGTGCAAAGGTTTTATTAGAATACAGCGTTAAATTTTAATGATCCGTGAAGAAATAATGCAGTTATTAAGGGATTTCAAGTGATCTTACTTCAGAATTCTCGCCAATTGAGTACATTGATTTAAGTTGGGGGAATTCCGCCAAATTTCAGAAAATTGAAATCTTCTCATTTTGTACATCGGAGTAACAATGAATAAAACACATTATAGTTGATAATTTTTAAAAATTCGGCTGTATTAAGGGATTCCACTTTTAAAATAAATGCGTGCTTTACTCTTTGGCGTTCGAACCATTTCTCATATTGATTGCTACTAAGTCAATGCTTCGAATGATTCCCTGAAAAAACTCTTGCAAAATGGTGTATGTTGGCACTTTGGCGAGGCTTAGATTTGAAGCTGGATTTTATTTTAGACTGGTATATATAATAACACTGGTTATAGATAAAAATGAATGTTGGTATGTGTTTATGAGGTTGAAAAACTCCAGCACCGTTGGCACGTGCACATGAAATTTGGTTCACCTAAGTCTTTTATGATGGAGAAGGTTTTTATGCTATCGTTTTCCTTAACTTGCCACTTGGTGCCGCAGCACAACGTCGAATTCTATTCCGTTTAGCCGTTTGCTATGCGAATATCGTCCAACCGATTTCGATGAAATTTGGTACACGCGAATATCAGAACACGGAGAATATTTTTCACTATCCATTTTGCTGTAACTTGCTGCTAAATGGTGCTGCAACGCATCAACTTCTATACCGTTCGACCGATCGGCATAAAATTTTTTATACTTACACATTTGAGCACGAAGAATATATTCTAACTGCGTTCCTTTTGATGTTACTCACCACTAGATGACACTGCAATTGATTATTATTTTAACTCGCCACTAGATGACGCTGCAGCAGGCCAAATTCTTGACCATTCAAATGGTCGCTATGAAAATCAGTATAGATAGCTATTTGAACAATGAGAATATTTTGGCGTTATCCATTTTGCTATAACTCGCCACTTGACGGCACTGTAGCAAATCATTACTTTACCACTAAATGGCTCTGCAGTGTATCACTTCTTGACTGTGCAAATGATCGTTGTGAAAATTGGTGTACATAGATATTTGAACATGGTCGCTATGAAAATCAGTATACATAGCTATTTGAACAATGAGAATATTTTGGCGTTATCCATTTTCCTATAACTCGCCACTTGACGGCGCTGTAGCAAATCATTACTTTAATTTACCACTAGATGGCCCTGCAGTGTATCACTTCTTGACTGTGCAAATGATCGCTATGAAAATAGGTATAGATATTTGAACACGGGGAAGAGTTAGGCGCTATCCATTTTCCTATAACTTACCACTAGGTGTCGCATCAACACATGAACTTCAGGACTGTCCAGCCGATAGTCATGAAAATTCGTAAACATCGATATCTGAAT
Source organism: Cheiracanthium punctorium (assembly GCA_038373885.1). Classification (NCBI taxonomy): domain Eukaryota; kingdom Metazoa; phylum Arthropoda; class Arachnida; order Araneae; family Cheiracanthiidae; genus Cheiracanthium; species Cheiracanthium punctorium. Next base: position 180,456 of record JAWZYV010013443.1, read on the forward strand.
GCGAAGAATATTTTCGCCGTATCCGTTTTGCTAAAACTCACCACTAGATTGCACTACGCCGCATGGCCTTCTGCACCGTACAAACGATTGCCTTGCAATTCGGTATGCATGATTATTGGACACAATATAACGCGATATCCATTTTGCTATATCTGTTTATTACAATGAATAGTAATCACCACAAATCGTACTATCAAAAAGTCCATTCATTCCCGTGCGAAGAATGGGTACTTCAGCTAGTATATATATAATTAATAAGTGAAACAGAAAGAATATTACTGCAAAAATGACATACCCCGTAGGTGGGAGAAAAAAAATACATATCAGAATCAGAATGCCAAAACAGTATGAAATTCAAAATAATATGTTACAGTGAAAACCCGATTTCAGTCAAAACCTGAATTAACTGGAGTAAATGCATTCTAACTGACAGCGCTTGGCAAAACCCGAATTAACTAGGAAAACCCGACTTATTTGGGTTCTGACTGATTTGTTAAACAATAATTTTTACATCTATCAAAAATTATTGCATTATTTCAACGATATGTTATATGTCAAGTTTCTTTTTTTTAGGGTCTCGCAAAGAGCCAGCAATAGCATATTTTTGAGGGGCCCTCCAATAGCAGAGGCTGGACCAGTGATGTTTTTTTTGGGGGGGGGGATTTCGTTAAGAGCCAGCAGTTGCATATTTTTGAGCCCCCTACAGCGATGGCCAGACCCAGTGATGTTTTTTTGGGTCTCACAAAGGGCCAGCGGTAGCATATTTTTGAGGGCCCCCCTTAAGTCAGTGGCTGGACCCAGTGATGTTTAGTTTCGGTCTCGCAAAGAGCCAGCGGTAGCATATTTTTGAGGGTGCCCCCCTACAGTGGTGGCCAGACCCAGTGACGTTTTTTGGGTCTCACAAAGGGCCAGCATTAGCATATTTTCTGGGGGGGGGGAGTAAGATACGGATTCTGGTTCAACTCACCCATCGGTTTGATTGCTAGCTATTGGCAAGGATGCAACTGACCCTCGTCCATAATCATCACTTGTTATAACATTAAGGTTATTTTGTTTCTTATGTAACAACTATAACTTTTCAAGAAATCTATTTTCCCAATTTTTAATGCATAAAGCATTAACATTCTGGAATTCGTTAAAATTTTTTATTTGGGAATACCTTATTCCCCCGTACACGATATATATTTCGGTTACACACATAACCATCTTCAGTCGTTTCTGGAGCTCTCACTAATGGCGGCTTCTTTTTATATCTTCGTCGTTCTTCTTCTTGAAAGTTCGATGCATGACGTCGTCCCATGATTGGTCGATTGTATGGAGCGTATCGTTGATGCTGCCCTCTGTCGTCAATATTTCTAAGCTCTCACGAATGTAGGCATATATACTATTTTTAAAGTTGGCTATTTTTTTAATATTTTTAAAATCAATGGTAATGGGCTCTTTCAAAGCAAGACGGGCTAGGGCGGTACTTTGTTTGTGGAGGTTAATGTCTTTAAAATGTTCGTTTTTTCGTTCTTTAATTTTCCTTTTTGTAACGCCGATGTAGCAATTTTCTTTATTAGTATCGTTTGACATAAAATTAATTTTATAGATCCCTGCGGTTTCGATGGGGTTGATTGGGTCTTTTTCCGATCTAATGCGCTGAAAGATTGTTTTATTAGGTTTAATAGGAATACGGAAGTTCTTTTTACTGGCGATATTAGAAAGTTTATTGGCTATCCCTCGGCTAAAGGGGATAGCGGTAGTAAAACGTGGTTAATCTTTTTGACGGTCGTCTATAACATTTAATTTACGTTGCCTAGCTTTGAAAACTTTGTCGAAAATTTCTCGAGGTAGTAGGCGTCTTGACATTGTTTCTTATTAAAGCAATTTGCTTTTTGAAGGAGGTCGTCGTTAGCGCTTTCAAAGTGTGTTCTAACGACGACCTCCTTCAAAAAGAAATTGCTTTCATAAAGAAACAATGTCAAGACGCCCACTACCCTCGAGAAATTTTCGACAAAGTTTTCAAAGCTAGGCAACGTAAATTAAATGTTATAGACAACCGTCAAAAAGATAAACCACGTTTTACTACCGCTATCCCCTTTAGCCGAGGGATAGCCAATAAACTTTCTAATATCGCCAGTAAAAAGAACTTCCGTATTCCTATTAAACCTAATAAAACAATCTTTCAGCGCATTAGATCGGAAAAAGACCCAATCAACCCCATCGAAACCGCAGGGATCTATAAAATTAATTTTATGTCAAACGATACTAATAAAGAAAATTGCTACATCGGCGTTACAAAAAGGAAAATTAAAGAACGAAAAAACGAACATTTTAAAGACATTAACCTCCACAAACAAAGTACCGCCCTAGCCCGTCTTGCTTTGAAAGAGCCCATTACCATTGATTTTAAAAATATTAAAAAAATAGCCAACTTTAAAAATAGTATATATGCCTACATTCGTGAGAGCTTAGAAATATTGACGACAGAGGGCAGCATCAACGATACGCTCCATACAATCGACCAATCATGGGACGACGTCATGCATCGAACTTTCAAGAAGAAGAACGACGAAGATATAAAAAGAAGCCGCCATTAGTGAGAGCTCCAGAAACGACTGAAGATGGTTATGTGTGTAACCGAAATATATATCGTGTACGGGGGAATAAGGTATTCCCAAATAAAAAATTTTAACTAATTAATCCGCCGTATTAAGTAATGTTTTATGTGTCTTTATTATATTCTGGAATTCACTTGGGAAAATGGGTTTTCCCGAGCGTTGTCAGTCAGAATGCATTTTGCCTAGTTAATTTGGGTTTTGCCTAGCGCTGTCAGTTAAAATGCATTTTCCCTAGTTATTTTGGGTTTTGACTAATTTAGGGTTTTAACTGTAAGATATATAAATAATAATAAACAACATAAAGGAAATGCAGAAAACATGCACAATTACAATAAGATAAACAAAATAAGACGAGAAAAGAAAGAAGGCCTTAAAAAAAGTAAAAGAGGAAGGGAGAAGGGGGGTGGTGGAAAGAAAAAGAAGGGGCGAGTAAGGGAAGTAAATAGAGCCTTACAACAAGTACCTCCAAGCAGAATAAACAAAAGGAATGGAAGAACCATCATTCACTAGACATTTTAAGTGCTTGGTAATGGCTGTCCCCACTGTTCTGCGAGACTTTGCAGACTGCTGATGAAGGCAGTCGAAGATTTTTTCGGTCAAAATGATCATTCTGATTAAGATAAGTACCTTGTTGTTTTATTTATATCATCTTTTAACACCAGTTTTTTTTGGGGGGGGGTTGTTTGTTTGTTGTTTAGTATTCAAGGTTTTGTGTTGAATTGTTCTAGTTTAGAAACTATCAAGGGGGTAAGGGTGGGTAGATTTAGTTATGTTTTTTGTTATTTAGCTACATTCTTATGTAACTCCGATGTGCTTTCTTTGTATTTTCTTGTTGGTTTCAAACTATTCTTGATATTTTTTCTTTGCAATGCAGTTGTATTTTTTTTTTTAAAGTTTAATACAAAGCAGACTGACATAATTTCAGCTAAAGCTACCATATAAATATGCATAACCATCATTGCAAACCTGTCTTTAGTCATTTCAGATTTGAAATGAAGAAATTTTCAAGTAAAAAATCCTAATAAAATGATGAAAATGACTTTGAAAAATCTATGCCCCCCCCAAAGCAAACAAGAAGGAAGGGGAAAAGGGGGGAACAAACAAATAAAAATTATTTAAAAAAAGGTCAGAGTTTAAAAAAAAAAAAAACTTTCAGATACAGACTGGACACAAATCCTTTGGCATACATGAAAAGTAAAAAGAAAAAAAGCATATAAATGATACGAAGGATACATACATAAAAGAATAAAAGACCCATGTCGTCACGAGCATCCAAATGTCTATAAAGACAGTTACTGAATTGAATGGAGTGGGACAGAAGGTGGTGGATGTTCATGAAAGCAGAGTTACACAGGGGCAGGCAGGCCTATCAGGGATGGACAGCCTGTGGAGATGATCTCCCAGACAATTGTGGTGAATATCTAAATGTAAGGCCTCAACAGCAATGCCTCTGGGGTGTTGGAAGCTGCTTGGAGAGAGCATATCTAGACTCCAATCTCCAACTAGATCTCCAATATGCCTATGTAGGCTATTCTAAAAAGTTCTTTTCATCTTTTTTTTTTTTTTTTAAATAATATTTTGTTGGAAGAACAGTGGAAGCTTGTTGGTTTGTTCTTGGAGGACAGAGGTGCCTCTTCACAGATGATTGGTGGCCTTATTTCTGGGTATTCAGCAATGAGATGAAGTCCATTGTAATACAGTTAATTTCCCAAAGTCAGACAGGCACTTGATACTGTTTCTACAGTCTTGCACTTCAGAGAGAGAACAGTCCTTCCAAGCAATAGCCTGAATAGCAGCAGATGAATCGGAGAGAACCACAGCAAAAGAAAAGTCGGATAATCTGTGTTTGATCAGGGAAAGGGCTTACCTGAATGGTCCTGACTTTTCCAGCAAAATCAGTTCTGTGGGAGCCCAGAAAGATGTAATGTAAAAACAAACTACAATGGATTCCTGTGCCTGCTCTGCTTACCTCATCAATTCTTGAACCATCTGTATAAATAAGTATCCCATTCACTGGTTGCATAACACACATGGATAGTCCTCATAGCCAAAGAAAACAAAACTGCAGGATTCAGATTTCACAATTCCTTTACACAGGTCAGACAGAAGATTATATTTCTAACAATCAGTGGGAGCAGGAGGCTGCAGAAGAGTCAGGATCAAAATGTAAATCATGCTTTTTTTTTGTCACGTAATGCTAACTGACGGAAGCCTTGTTTTGTGTTAAGTCGTCTTTGCTAGTTGTCAACCCCAAAACACCTTGGAGTCTGTGGCAACCTAGTAAGTTTCTCAAAAAGTTTCAGGTTAGTAAACTCGATCTTATGAGACATGCTCAGTTTTTTAGATTAAAGAAGAGCATCAGTTGGAGTTGACCTGACACCACCCATAACAAGTCAAAGAGCCTGGTTGTGCAAATGTTCTAACCTAGTTTTTAGACTGTCAGAGGCTGTGACAAAGGAACTGCAACAATACCTCACAAAAGGTGTAATGTATTATTTATAGGTATTCAACAGCATAAATGTATAGCAGCCCCATAGATTGCCTGACAACTGCTTCAACGACAAGGCATTTGCTTATCCTTTCAGACAAATCGTTAATACGATATTTCATGAAACTTTGGAATCAAGAAGAACACCTAGGTAATTGAAGGTCTGGCATTGGGGAATATAAGCATTATCACAAATTTATAATTCTATTGGACTATGACAAAGTGAAAAAGCCATACAAGCAGATTTCTCAACTTTAATGAATTTATTGTTTGAATTGCACCACCTTTTGAAGTTTTCTATGATTCTCATTTAACCATTTAACATGCAGTGTCCTCGTTGTGAGGACACAAAACACTGACTTTTTGACTATTGTCAGTCGTGAAGAATAAATTTGATTTCTATAAAAAATATTTGAGGGCAACATAGTTACACAAGAATCCTTTACTTTTTAGCACATCATTCCCCGTAAAAATTGTCGATTATTTGTAAAGTTGTCAGGATTATTTTTAACAACACTGGCATCTGCTGAAAACTGGAGAATACAATAGAAATACTTGATATAAAAGAACAAATGAATAGACTGCCCAATCCTGAAAAAAAGGACAGCCATTGCCATTGCTCGATTTAACTACCAGCAACATGGTGGCCAATCAACCAGTTCAGCACGTAGCTGAACGATCGCCAGCTATGTCAAAAATGGTCCCTAGATCTGTGGCATACGATGAATGATTTGATTGGCCACCATGTTGCTGGTAGTTAAATCGAGCAATGGCAACGGCTGCCCTTTTTTCAGCATTGCGAAATGATTTTGCTTCAAAGGGTTAAACTGTGCCCCAATTTCTACCAAACCAACTGCTTCGGTGCAGAAGATGACCAAAAGATGAGTCATCATCGTATAACTAACTACTTAGCATGGCACCCTTTAGTAAACTACAGTAAAACCTCGTTAAATCGTCACTAAAAGGACCAAATATTTTTACGTCTTAAGCGGAGTGACGACTTATGCAGGGTAGGAATTTTTGAAAGAAAAGAAATGCCCGAAACAATATTTTCATAATTTGCTTTAGGAGTTGGTCAGAAAAATGAGAATTTTCAGAAATCAATGCATGCAAATTCTTCGTGACAATGAATGAATAGGGAAAAAAAGCTCTTTATAGTTACCACATTTAATTTTCTTTTAATTACTTCGGTATATTAAAATAATTCAACAGCGTTAATTGATGAAGGTGCTGATCACTGGAAATAACTTTCTTTTCTAATTTACTTAAGGCTTTAAATTCTTCATCTGTTGTACCTTGAATGGCTGTTAATGGATGCCTAACTTTCTCCAGGGCTTCCATTGTTTCCGTCTTGTTGGTCAGGGTTTGATTCATATTCTCCCCATCGCTATCCTCACTGGAACTGTCTTGTTTTTCTTCTAAAAACTCAGATTTCAAGGCTTTAACAGTAAGTTCTAAGCAGATTGCTATGTCGTTATCGATGTTGACAAATGCATTAGCATCATTGATGCTGCACCCTTTCTCATTAACAATTTCCAGCAAAGTCTCTAATAATTCCCGTTCGCTGATATCTTCCCTGAAGATTTCTTCTGATTCTCCGTTTTTTATGAACCCTGCATGCCGGAAACAGTTCAAAACAGTTAGTGATGAAACAGAACTCTGACTTTATTGTACATAGTTATCGCATCTAAAACCAAAACTTTTAGCATTTTGTTCGCATCCAATGATTTTATCAGATCCTTTACAAGCATTTTATTGTACTTTCGTTTAGACACAAATTATTCCTTGATCTAATGGCTGCAGAAGTGCAATTACATTTGGAGGAAGAAAAAAAAAGGGGATCGATTTTAAATTTTTTGGTTCATTGTGGGCAGTACAGTTATCGACAATAAAGCCAACATTTCTTTTCTGATGAGTAAACTGAGAATCTAGTTTACGAATATGCCGTTCCCACATCGTTGTAGTCATCCATGCATTTGAATTTGCTTCATAATCAACTGGAAGTGATTTAACATTTCTAAAGCAGCTTGGATTTTTGCTTTTGCCTATCACAGGGGGTTTTAGTTTCTCATTTCCACTCATATTAGCTCCAAAAAGTGTCAGGTGTTGCTTGCTTTTCCAGAAATGCACTTTTCACCTTTAAATAAGAGTTTTATCAGGCAAAACACGGTAGAATAACCCTGTTTCATCAAGATTAAAAACACATCTGATGTGTCATACCTAGATAAAATGTTCTTGAGAACAGTTCTTCCAGTCTTGTATAGCATCACCATCAACAGCTGCTGCTTCTTCGCAAATTGTTTTAAAAGAAAGGCAATGTCTGTCTTTGAAACATTGCTGCCACCATAATCTTCAGTATTGAACTCCTGAGTGATTTCCATGGCTTTTTCTTTAAGAATCATGGCAAAAATTGGCACATTTTGTGCTCTAGTATTGAACTAATCATTGCCATTGAACCTAAGCCATTGAACTAACACATCCTCAATCTCGTCAAAGTTCAATTTCCTCATTCTCTTTCTTTTGTCTTTGCAGTCAGCTTCTTCAATCACTTGTTTCGACGAAAGAATATCTTTTAATGTTTTCCTGGGAATATGGTGTTTTTTGGCAAAAGTCTTATTAAGCTGTGAAACCAGTAAGTTGCCAGAAATACCCATATCCAAAAGCTTCTTGATCAAAAGCAACCTTCAAGCAGAATCATAGGCACACTTGAAATCAGTAAAGATGGCTGCTGCAACATGCCCTCTATATTCAGGTATCTGATATTTTGACTAAGGAAGACAATAAAATCTTCAGTCGAACGAAATTATATAAAACCTGCTTGAGCAGGATGCAGTAGCTTGTGAGACTCAAGATAGCACAATTTTTGTTAGAATACTAGTCATTGTAATAGATTTGTAAGATTCGGGATTATCTAGTTCCTTGCTCTTTTTAGCAATAAGATATGGATAATAGGAATTTTTTCCAGTTAGCTGGAATAGAGCAATTCCAAATTCAGTTCAGAACATCTACCCTGTTTAGATTTTAAGCAGGGTCGATCTTGCTACAGGCCCTGTATGTTGGAAAGACTCAACAGCTCTACCATCACAAACAGGTGACTTTCCTATTGGGGTGCTTTTGCTTGTTCCTATAGGCTTGTCTAATTCATATGATGTGAAGTCAGAGGTCAGTGTTTATTGACCTTTTAACAATGTACTTTTTAAATCTCTGTTCTGCCTGATCGTAATATGAGACTTTTTCTGTGTCGCAGTAAAATGATGTAAGAACCTTAGCGGTGTCATTATCATATGCAATAGCAATTCCCCAGAGGATAATCAGGTGTTTAGGAAGAACTGGGGTCTGATGATCTAACTATGTTGATATATTTATAAGTTTTCTTGACACCTGCTCTTAAGTTCAACTTCGAAATAAAATCATTAAAGGAGGATCGCTCAGCTAGCAGAGTCTGTTTTTTGAGTTGTACATTGTTACTTCATTCACCAATCCTGAGGTCTCTAGTTTTCTGCATATATATAATGATATTTTTACGTCTGGATGTCTAGATTTAAAAACAGGCAGTGAGTAGTACAAAGGAATGGCATAGATCAGCTGGCAACGTGCAAAGCCTTCTGGGAATTTTTTTTTTTTTTTTTTTTTTTTTTTTTTTTTTTTTGTATGTATGAAAGTCAATATCAGTTTCAAATGATGTGCATTCGTGAATATATTTGATCTTCTTTGGTTCTCATGAAAATTAGTGATTCACTTGTATTGTATTCCCTTTTCCTGTCACTTTTCACGTTCATTGACTTGCTTAACCCAAGGATAGGAGCCACCTTTCAGGTTCTTCTTTATTTACTCCATGTCTTGAGACTCAGCAACAGAATTGGATATCTGTTATTTAGGGGTTACAGCAGACAGACCCCCCAATTCTCATATTTTATGTAAATTCCCCCCCCCCTTCTGTAATTTTAAAGTTTACATGTAAGTTTTAAAGTTAATTTGCTTTCCCCATACTTTATGGTGTGTAGTACATCACTCACTTTGGTTGAAACATACATATCTACTTACCTGTAACATCTTATGTGTGTTTTTTACAAAGTTTTTTATTTACTTTATTGTTTAACACCAGTATTTTGAGTTTTTTTCAGTTATGGGCACAGGTTCGACTCCTGATTTGCATTTGTTTGTTAATTTGGTCATCCCTTCATAAAGGACTAATGTTTAAAATTCCCACTTTGTATTTGAATTGTAATTCAGTACTAGTTTTTGTTTTCTAACTTGATGGTATCTGACCAATTTATCATCAAGGTAGTACAATCTCAATCCCAAAAATGGCCTGAGTGAGGTCCTGATAACATTACAGCCTGCCACTAGACAGGTGTGTTAGGTTGTGGCCTTTGAGCACTTATAAGTTGGAAATCCCCAACATAGATGATAATCTGTAGATGGTGTAATTTTGAGATTTAGGAAAATCTATATAAATTACTGATCTGTAAGTTGTGCATATAGGTCAACTGATTTAATATTAGTAACCTTCATTATTAAATCTCTGTGGGGAAAATTTGCTCTTAATCAGAAGTGTATTATTGCTAAAATGAGCCCCCAAAATGTCATTTGTACAAATTTATTATTTTTCATATAATAAATATTATACATTTCATATAATTATAAATTTATTAGATTTCAGTATGAAACTTTAAAAATTACCTCCCCACTCAAAAAAAAAAAAAAAAAACCAAACATAACCGACTAAATTTTGTCTTCATATCCAGTATTTTTCTTTGTGTAGCAAAAAATTTTGTAACGTCAAATTAAATTCATATTTATGCATAATATAGCACATTAAAATTCATTTCTACTTTTTTCTGTTGACAAGTTAGTTTTATTTTGAAGCTTTGTAAATGAAATCATCTGAGAAAATTCCTTTTTTGATATTTCTGTTTACTTTAAAAATGTCATGGATATTTTTTTTTCTCCTCTCCTTTAATGTTTATTTTTGTTTCTTTGCTATTTTGTGCATGGATGTATTGCTGAATTTAGTGCTTTATATGTTTATCGTTTTATGTCAACAAAAGTAAACATTTAATTGCATTTGAAAAATATTGGTCATGAATACTTTCTGTAATTTTTCATTATGTGTATTTCTGTTGCCTTAAATACTTAAAATTTACTACAAATTAAAATATTTTAAGTTTACAATTCATAATTTTTATAGTTATTTTTTTGAAGAAATGTTTAATCGTTTAATGCTCAATTGTAGCTATATTTTTTTTTAATTGCAAATTAGCTTATTTAAATTTCATGATGTTAATCTTAGTTTAAAACATTCTTCAGTTTTAGTTCTCTCCATATATATATATATATATATATATATATATATATATATATATAAAAATCTTGTTGAAACAGGGCTTTTTAAAAATATATCTTTTAACATAAATATTTTAACAGAAGCAGTGAAGTAATAAAATTTGAAAGTTTAATCTAGACTTGGATTATTACTTTCTGAAATATATATTATAAAGAATCAAGTTTCCGTAATTATTGTTTTGGAATATTTCTTGAGTCTTTTGAAGTATTAATTTGCTCAGTTCATTATTTTAAGATCTAAGCCTACTATTTAACTCTAAGTAATCCTTAAGAATATTTTGAGAATGTTTTTGAGCTGTGAATTTATGTAAGATTATTAATTGCATTTTAATATTTATTTTAAAATTCCGTTTAAATGTCATATGTAAAACTAAAATATAATTGTAGTGCATTGTTGATCAGTGCATTAATAATTTAAGTGCTTTCTCTTGAAGCGATCATGTAGTAATTGTGTGTGTTTATTATTTATTGATGATATTGTTTTATTTATGCCTGTTTTTACGTGAATTTTACTATGTATGTTTTGTTTAAATGTTTATTTACTGAATTTTTATGATGAATATCTTATGCAAATTTTCAGCGGCTGCATCAGCTACTGCAAGGAAAGAAGTTATTCGTAATAAAATTAGGGCGATTGGGAAAATGGCCCGTGTATTTTCTGTTCTCAGGTAAATTGATAGTTTTTGTTCTAAGAAAACTTAAATTTGCAATTAAATCTTCAACATTTTATTGTTATTATTTATTTATTTTTTGTGTTGATGGCTCATCATCTGAAACTTCAAATTCTACATTTAGTATATAAAGCATTTCAAAAGATAGAAGGGTCATTCCATGTCAAATCAACCAGGGGTCTGGACCTTGACATCTCAGATTTCAATAATTTTTGGTTTACAGTTTGTACGTATGGAGTATATGAAAAATCAAATTTTTTAATTTTTTTGGTACAGTAGTTTTTTTTCTATGATTTTTTAAAAATTAGAAAAAGTGCAAAAATTGACACTGTTGCCATTCATAAAATCATTCATAATTCTGATAGGAATTATGCCAGAGTGCTCATTGATGGATCATTTTAAAGCTCTTTGTATGGGCTTTAATCTGATATACAACGCAATATATTTTAAATAAATTAAATTTTTTTATGAAATTTTAAAATTTAAAATTTTCAAAAACATCACCTTTTGATTTTTTTTCAAAAAAAATGTATGTTTATCTACTACTTGTTGTCTAGAGGTATGCAAAGTTTCAAGATGGAGAAATAATGGGTATTGAAGAAATTAATTTTTATATAAAGACAAGTGCACAAGCCACATTGCGAGCATAACGTGCAAAAAAAAAAATTCAAAACTATCATCTTTTTCCCTTTTAGAGAAATTAATTCTGACTAATAAAATCTGGGAAAATGATAGAATTTACATGCTTAATTTTCAAAACACGAGCTTATCAAATATTTCGTCAATATGCTCATTATCTTATGTCTAATTAATGAAATATAATTAATCTAAATCAATAGATACTTTTGAATTTACGCTGTCAGGTAAAAATTTTAATATACCATGTTAGTCAATAACTATATAATAATTTAAAATAAAACAATTCATTACCTGGGAGATTAAATCATCCATTTCTGTATAAAGTGTATAAATTAAGCAAATTAATAATTTAATTAATTTTTTGCTTTATATATGTAACATTCACACAGTTCATATGATTTACAGCTTATTAGCATACTAGTTACAACTATATAATCTTAATTTAATAAAAAGTCCCTATTCAAATTTAATCTTCAATTATGAAATTTTTGATAATTTAGTTTTTTTATCCAAAATGACAGATGATGCTGCCATTTCCATCTGGTTAATGTATATGTTCTTCCGGTTTCTGTACAAGGATCCACCTTAGTAATTAGTTAAAAACATTAAAAGCCTAAAATTTCCGTAAAAAAAGATTAAAACACGCACCATGAGCGCTTTCGACAGCCTAGTCCGCTGTCATCATCAGAACTCAGTTCTGATTGTATGTGCATCATCAAATTGTGTTGTATTGTATGTGCATCATCATGTTGTATTGTATGTGCATCATCAAAACGTGAAACCAGTCTTTTCTCATTTCTCTTACTGATCATTTGTGCAGTACATGCCAGTACAAACGTATGCCAGGTACATTTTTGTTTGCAAAATCATACAGTTGTTTGGGAGTAATTATGTGGCTTTCATATGGAATTTGTAAACTTGCTTCGGTAGCAAGCCTTTTCACTGTTCCTCCAAGACCATTGCATGCACTTTTCCCATGTGATGTGGCAAAAAATTGCCACTCAGCATCAATGCCAAAATCACTTTTGTGCAGGCAAATGTTTAGAAAATTTTTGCTATTTTTATACTGAGCTGCAGATCCATCTGAAAAGTAGTATATTTTAGAAATGTTAAGACTTTCTTTGAGTTCCGCTATAAGATGAATTTGAAACAGATTGAATGCTACCATATTGTGCTTCAAGCATTCAGATATGAAAACATAATTGAGGTGCTTAATTTTATCGTTACCTTCTTTATGATAAATAACAAAAGGATGAAGGGTAGACTGATTAGTAGTCCAATGGTAAGATTGTACCTCATCCTGTAAAACAAAGGAATAGTTTTCTGAAAAATCACACGTTATCAGTATTTCTCCACTTTTCAAATTTTCTTTTGTATGATTATAAAAAAAATTTTTGACGGTCTGCAATAAATGAGTGTGTTTTTAGCTTTAAAAGATCAGAAGTGAAATCATCAATAAAATACTCTGTTTTTCTCACAACAGTTTCCATTGTGCATCGATCTGTTGCTATCCATTTTTTGTAAGTGACGTTGTCAACAGGGGCGTAGCCAGAAATTTTTCATGGGGGAGTTACAACTACTACAACTCATATATATGTATAGGTGTGTGTGATAATGTAGTGAAGAATATAAATTTTGTATGGCAAAAAATTCCTCATGGGGGGGGGGTTATGACCCCCCCTAACCCCCCACCTTGGCTACGCCCCTGCTTCTCAATCATTTCTTCATCAAATTTCTGATAAAATTGTTTTTTAAAATTTGTAATCCTTGGACATTTTTGCAGTCATTCATGTAACAATTGGCTGAGGGTGGATTACACATTATTTTAGCAAGACGAATTCTATAGTTTTTAGCACACTTCCATCACCATCTAATGAAAATTTATTGATTCCTGATCCATCCAGCATAAACTTCACGTTCTGATGATTAATACAAACACAAATTATATGGGTCCCACTTTTCCCAGCTAAAATACAGTTTTTAAGTCTCATGTCACAAAACTTTGAAAAACTAACTTTTTGTTAGTCTGGATGTTGTTCCTCTTTAAATAATTGGTAAATTCCTTTTAAGTTGTCAAAATTAACCTCTTTTGTACATGGATTTTTGCGCCATCATCTGTAATAATTGATATAAAATCTTTTTTACCAGGCATTATTCTACTGACTTCATCATTGTTATCAATTGCAGCCTTGACAGTTTTTTCATCTGTTTTTCCTGGCTTAGGGTTCGGAGTTGAAAGAATTCCTTTCTCATTAACTAGTTTTCTAGCTATTCTGACCATATAATCACTTATTCCGGGAAAGGGGGGGGGGAGAGGCTAATCTGTCGGTGGGGATGGTTTATTAGAAGATTGACATATACATCCATTTTATGGAAGTAAAATAGGATCTTTTACATTAATTTCTTTTTTCTCGGGGAGAGGGGGTGGGGGTGGTATCGCCCCCTCCACTCCCACCCCCCTTGCTTGTAGCAGAGTCATGCCAAACCAAAACACAAACAGTGCTGAAAAGAAAATAGAGAAAAGCATTTCTTCTGATGTTTAGAGGCTTAAACAAGCAGTTTTAAAAGGCAAGAAGGCTTAAACAAGGAGTATTTTGAATGATGCACTAATTCAAAAATTTATTTCTTGAAAACCTATTATTTCTCCATCCTGAAACTTGCATACCTTTAGACAATAAATAAAAGATTAACATATATTTTTTTTAAAAAAAATCAAAGGTGTTGTTTTTTAAAATTTTAAAATTTCATAAAAAATTAAAATTTATTTAAAATACACTGTGTTACATATCATATTAAAGCCCGTGAAAATAGCTTTAAAATGATATATTAATGAGCACTCTGGCATAATTCTTTACTGAATTATGGATGATTTTGTAAATGGCAACAGTGTCATTTTTTGCAATTTTTCTCATTTTTATAAAATCATAGAAAAAAAACTACTGGTCCAAAAAATTTTTAAAATTGGGTTTTTCATAAACTCCATAAGTACAAACTATTAACCAAAAACCATTAAAATCTGAGATGTCAAGGTCCAAAAATATATTTTTTTTTTTTTTTTGGTTGATTTGACATGGAATGACCCAGAACTAAACAATTAATTCAATATTGTAAAATTGGTTAGATGATAGTATCTAAGATTTTATACTATTTCTGTTAATGTTTTTGAAGGAACTACCTATTTGATTGTCTATTTATGTACTTAAACTACTATTTCTCAAAGTGGGTGATAATGCCCTCTTGTATGTATTAAGAGGCTATAAGGGGTGTAGTAGAAATTTAAAGGAAATCTCTATATGAAGAATTTGAATTCTGACAGAACTAAATATTTTTTGAATCCAGCGTTTCTACTTGAATACTGTAACATTCAGTTTATTTTACAATTTAATGCATAACTATACAAAAATTTCATAAGAACAATTTAATAGGATGTGACATAAAACAGTTAATTATTTCTTAGAAAGTGTAGCTTGTATTTTAAGAATTATTGTCAAGATTAATAATTTTCATTAGATAGAAATTCACCAATTTAAGTGGTCTTTCCTTTTCTGTACATTTAAACATTAAATAATGTTTCTATATTTTGTTCAATTTACTTTCTAATATTTGAACTTAAAAAATACTTATAAATAGGTTAGTATGAAATTTTGATTAAATGTAAGCTTTTTAAATCTTCGTGATTTATTTTAGAGAGGAAAGTGAGAGTGTGTTGCAGCTCAAGGGTCTTACACCTACTGGTCAGTTACCAATTGGCACTCTTCAAGGTGGTAAAACTTCCATCAAAAATGGTAAGTTTAATTACTTTGCAGTTTGGTTGACATTGATTAGTGTTTGATTAAAAGATACTAAATCACATTCAAAGAAGCTTGTAACACAAGATTAATGAAGTCCAAAACAAAAAGTTTGCCCTTAAACAATTTTGAACAAAATGTTGGTACTTACGTATTATATTGGCAGTCATTCCCACCAAACTATTTTTTTTGTCAAATACACTAGCAGACTGTTGCCAATCTCATTCCAAATAATTTCATATGTCCGTCATTTATCTTGGCAGACCCCTGGGATAATACATAAGTACCTAAATGTTTTATGTTGTTGTAAATTAAGTGCTTTATCATTAGTTAATATGAGCATAAATTTATTCCTCATAAAAGGATGGGAAAATCTTCACTATCTTTTTATTTTTGGCCAAACTTTAATATTTTATATAATTTTTATTTGTTGTTAGGTATTATATCATCCACCATTTTAGCCAGTATTTTTCTCTCCCGATTTGTGCTGACATTACACAATTATACAGTTATTTGTTACTAGTGTTGATGACCCTATTTCATTATCTAAAAACTCATTTACTTATTTAATACCCTAGTAGGATAATATAGACGCACGCGCGCACACCGGGCGCGGATACATTCAAAGGTCTTGCAGATAGTTTTCTGGTAATTGCAAGGTTTTCTTTTCTTTTTTTTTAAAGATGGATAGTTACCTAAAAGAAGTACATTTTTTAAGTCACTATAGCACAAGCGCGTCGCACAGATGTATGTGTGTATGCATATATACACGTGTTCATATACGCAATATGTATTCAGTTATAATGAGCTATTATGAGTCTGCAGATAGTTTTGGATTATGTGCGCAGATAGTTTTTTCTTTTATCTGACGATGTTTAATACATCCTCATTTTTAATCTCATCAGTTGCAAGTGAATTTGGTGGGGTCAACAGCTTATTACTAAGTACCTTTTTATTATATATGTATATCTATATATATAAAAGAGGAAAGTCTGTCTGTTTATTTATTTGTTGGTTCGTTCTACGCGTCCAGACCGTTCAACGGATCTGGACCAAATTTGGCACACTGACTAAATAGGCAAGAGAAAGCTAATGCCGTAAAAATGAAATTAATCGGATTAATAGTTTTTGAGTTATTTTATGTTTTGTAAGGTTTTTGGCCATTTTTCTCGCATTTTACGTTATCATGAGCTAAATTTTCGTCTGAACACTATATTTTTTATATCATTGGAAACTACAGAGTTTCTTTTTTCAAATTAAATTAGTTACAAAATCATACTTACATTTGCAGATTTTTGGGAATTTTTTTAAAGGAAATCCTGTTTGAAGAAAATGTACTGCTTTTAAAAATATGCTATTTTTAAACTGTCGCATCAAAAAACCTAACCAAAAATTTTCCATCTTTTTACCGCTGATTAAACATTTATTTCTCCCTCTTTTAAATTTTGAACCGTGCAGAAATGTTTATTAGATTTTTTTATATATATATATTTATTTTTTTTTTTTCTGAAAAGATGACAGGTTAAAATTCTCTCTGTACTGCAAGTTCTGCAAATGAACTTAGCGATCATTCCCAAGACAACTGACAGTGTTCATTTTTTCATACAGTTTTTTATTCTCAAGGTCGCTCCTGCACTTCAAATGGGAATCCATCAGAAATAAACAAACATGGGGATTTCTTGCAGATTCTCCAGGCAAGGGAGGCCACACTAAAGTTGCTCTCTCCAACTGCATCAGGCTTTTTATTAACTCTGTTGAGGTCTTGTCACTTTAAAAATGATTTAAAAAAAAAAAAAAAAAAAACTATTTTCAAGTTTTTGGCTACTTGTACTTTACTTCAGGCAACTAATTTGAAATTCAGATTTTAAGTTTTTGTCGATTCCATTTTCTTTTCTAAGTTGAGATTGGTTGTTCATCAAATATTCTAACCTGTTTTTTTAATCATACTATAAAAATAAATGCTCTACACGTTCTTTTATATAACGCATGAAGTTTTTTAATTTCTCATTTTACGCATTCCTTTTAAAGTGAAGCTAAATGACTTATGTTTATTTCTCAGACTGTGACATAATGGTTGGTACTAGCAACTAATTATTTAAATTAAATATAAAGGGTAGGAAAGGAGGGACAGTATGAAAATTAAATTTCATATTTTAATATGTGTACAATCCCCAGTAAAAAGATGCTATATCTGAAAGCTACTCTTAATTTGACGAACTTTTCTAATTGGAAGTATGTTTCGATCACTTACAGTTTAAAAAATAATCGCCTTAACATCTATTTTGAATCACCCGGTATATGCAGGTCTAATGGTTAATTACACAGTTACTGTAATGCATGCAAAAATAACAAAGTTTAAAAAAGCAAATAAGTTAAATTTGTGTTTCTAAGAAGTTCACCGTAACATTGCCAAGAAAAACAAATGACACATTCACTGTCTGCTAGATCTGTAGCCAATCACTGGCTATCACTACCAGGTGCAAAGTGTGTGCTTTAAACTTTTAATTAAACTTCTGTTTTATTTAATAGTTGGAAGTTTGCACGAAGTTAAATCTTCAGGAGTGGACACTTTCCTTGGCTTAACCAAGGGGGGAAACCGAAAGTTGATAATGCTGTTGTTGTATATAGATGGTGCAACACCTCCCTTTTATTTGCTGGTACAGCCGTCAAAAAGAAGATAAGATTTAAAATGTGTTTATTTATAATGATGGTCACACTCAAACAAACAGCATTTATATTAATTTCATTCGGTGATAAATTTTAATACAACTTTAAATTCCCACTAAACTTATTAAAATATGAAATTGATGTTACATAAAAAACTCAGTAATGAACTGAAGGCCATTTTCTGGTGTAAATATATACTATAGCAGACGAAAAGTTCTGTTTCGTCAGTGATAATATTCACACTTGTTAACAAATATAAACTAAATACTTTAATCATCTCAAGATAGAACAGTTCCTCCCCTTTTTTAAATTTATTTGCTGCTAAAGCAACAGTGAAAAGAATAGTTAAAATTTAGTGCTTGCTTTCATAATCTTTTTCACATTCTAGGTTGGGAAATTAAGACATGTAAAACTAGTTAGCAGTCAGCATCAGAAATGCTTTATTCTTTTATTGCTAGGATTTCTGCACTTTACTAGATTTTCAATGTTTACATAATTGAAACTTAGTTTGGGTACCTTAAATCCCAGCAAGCAGCTATGGAGAATGTCCACTCCTATAGTATATCTCCGTGGAAGTTTGTTTTACAGTTTGATTTTAGACTTCAGTATCTAATAAACAATTCAGTTTAAGTTAGGCTTAACTGTTTTGAAGGTTTGTTTACGTATTACTGTAATATTATTACAAGTTGCTAGTTATTTACTCTGATTGTTCTTAGTGAAACCTAAACTATTTATTAAAGTAGTAATAGCTTTGTAAAGAATAAAAATTAATCAGCCTAAACACTCCAACTTATACTTGAAAGGTTGATAGAATCACTTTCTAAAATATGTATAATTTCTGCGGCGTAATGGAGTTGTCACGAATTAATTGTTTCATCTGGAAATCGTCGAAGAGTAGCTCAGTGGTAGAGCACCTGCATGTTAAGCGACAGTCCTGGGTTCGATCCGCAGCTCTGGAATTTTTTGCATAGTTGGTAAAAAATAAAAATTAATCAGCCTAAACACTCCAACTTTCCTAATATTTATTAAGTTTATTTTTACACTTAATAAATGAGTTATAGGTATTTAATATGTACTTTTTTCTTTACTTTAAAATTTGAGATACTTTACAGAAAATACTGTTAGGCCTATATCAAATACTTACAAAATTTCGTGTTTAACTCAAAACAAAAAGGTAAAGAACCAGTTCCCTATGTTCTTTACGACGAAGGGCTTGGACTGATGAAGTTCAAAACAACTGTGGGAACACTGTCTTTTTAATAATTTTAAATGAGAAGACAAATTTCTAAGGAAGAAAATCAAAAATTTTTTGTTAGCTTAGAAAAAATAATTCTTATGGTCATTTAAAAAAAAAAAAAAAAAAAAAAAAAAAGTACAGTAACTCTCACTACAGTGAGATCTATCTTAATGACACAGTGACACAGCACACCATACAGTGAGAGATTTTTCACCAACAGTAAGAAGCAGCATTCATTTATTCATTAATTTATGTGGGAAATAATAGTATATGGTTAGGGAATAGTTTTAAGGCAGTTTAGAGTAGTGTTTATAAGTGTCTAAAGTGCTGGGTGTGTCACAATTCCTTTCTGGGTTTGGGAGGCTTAAAAAAAAAAAAATTACCAATACAACAACCATTGGCGTAACAGAGGGGGGGCTAGGGTGGACTTAGCCCACCCTAGGACTACAATTAGCCCACCCTAGAAAAATGGTTAACATTTGAAATGTATAACAGAAAAATGTTAACATTTTTCCGATAAGTGGTAAGAATTAACTAGTTACACCAAAAAATTCATTAATGTGAAAAGTTGGAAAAAAACAATTGCAAAAGATCATATTGAAAAGTTCTAACTAGCTGTTCCACTTCTAGTGATTTTTTCGAGGAAGTGAAATGCGATTTCACTCCCCATACTGAGACTGAGGGCCAGAGGTCAAGGAAACTCCCTTCGCAAAGCAATATTTTTACTTTTTTTTTTCTCTTGCTGACCGGGGGTGGGGGACTTTCATTGGAATGGCGGAAGAGAGCCGTGAAGTATGGTTTCATCAATGAGATATCTGCATCACTTTGCTTAGAAGACTTTTGCTATGTGCGCATGCTTACCGTAAATATGCTTTTGCCGGGACTAAGAATAGTATTGTAAGAGGGCGAGGCCTGACTATAAAATATTTGCACCCAGGACACTTTTCAAATTTTAGGCACCTGTATATAGCTGCCTCAATTTTTGTGCCCTTGTATATAGCTTTAACCATAATTTTTTGGCCTATCTTTATTTTCTCCCAGGGCACGTGACCCAAGTACCCACGCAATAATAGGCGCCTGGTTCCAAAAGGAGGTTGTGGGTCAAAATCATCTCTGCGGTCATTCTTAACAGTTAGCAAGAAATCATATTTTCGTATACTGTTTATATTTAGGAGTATCTTCTTTCTGCAGGTGAAGAGATTTCGGGGGGGGGATGGTGTAGCCCCCTCTGCCCACCGTCTGGCTACGCCCCTGGCACTCGGTAGTTAGAAAATGGCAGTGACAGATACAGAATTTTTTTGGGGGTGGGGATAATTTCTAAGATGAAACTCATTTGACCAAAACAATATGTAAGAAAAATGTAACATTAAACCAATATAATTTGCTTTGGGAAGGGCTAATTGTAGCTTATTTGACATACGGAAAATGTACAATAGAGTAAAATGTTACACGTAAGCTTTTGGGGGGGATGAAGCCCCCCCCTAGCGCCTCCCCTGGACCTGACAACCATATTGAACATCTTCCAGCGGGAATTGCAGACCAGCGTCTAGGTGTGTATTGTTGCTGACAGAAAACACTTTTAGCATAGAAGGATATATGTGTTTGTCAGGTAAATGCAGTTTTGAAAAATTCGACCAAACTAATGTGCGTTTCATGCGTAGCATTATTATGAGAACTAATGAGAACCAGGTACAAATTAATATTAAGGTGTCTTTTCTCACTAAATCGATTTTAACAACTTTATAGATGACTTTTCACGTATCTCTGATCGTTTTTGTGATGTCTGAAATTATCCAACAAGTAGCGCTGTAAGCGACACTTGTTGCGCCTAGCTTAGAGCAAGGCAACTTTACTATACCTAGACCCTACTTTTATGACTACCCTACTAGCAATTTTGCTCGGGCCGTCATCGGCTGGCTGCGTGGCCGGTGGTAGCTCGAGCAAAATTGCTAGTAGGGTATAGCTCTTGCCGTTCAGAAATTATTGCGGTGATAACGGACTTTAGCAGGCACACTGTATATAATATGTATTTGCTTAGACCCTCATCAGACGTTAAGAGATTTCTAAACGTTGGTGCCCCTTGAAAGCTGCTAATTGGGCAGAGGACTTTTGGAGCTATTAATTTAAGATGCACACATATTAACCACCTGTAAATGGTGGTCTTTGATGCTAGGTGGAAAAGCGAACGCTCGATCTGGCATTCAAATCATGAATGTCATTTATTTTTGTGCGTTCTTTCCAACATCGGGCAAAAAGAGTAATCAGTAATTTCTATATTTTAAATTTAAATTTTTTTTAAAAAAGCCTTCCAAGAAATGCTTTCTTTCTTTCCTCTCCCCTCACACACACAAAAAAAAAGGTTTAAATTTTTTAACCCAAACCATAAGCATTAAGAATTTAAGAAGTTTTAAAAGAACTGTAACTAGTTTATCATGTTCAAGTAAAATCTGTTAATTTCAGGCTTCTTTTTCTAAGAATTGATAAATTTTATAAGAACAAAATTTCTACTGCTTAATGACAGTAGTGATGCTTCAAAATGTTTTTATTTAATAAAAAGTAAACAAGTAATGATTTTTCTCCCAGTATGGTCAAACTTTTTAACCGAAATTTTACTGGTTTTAATATTATTGCAAGAAAATCGAACAACTTACCATATAAACATTAAATCAATGTACAGACGTGGTGTTAAAGATAAAAACTTTTAAAAATCACTAACTTTAGTTGGTAAAAATAAATTAACATTCCTGATTATTCTGAGAAAAGCAGCATTTTAAAACCAAATCACAAATGTCCAGATTTTTGTGTCAAGAAGGAGGATTTTCTTTTTATCAACATAATTAAGTGTGATAAACTGTTGTTGTTTCAAATGCCCTTTAGCAATCGCGGAGCGGTGCCAGATTGCCCAATAGGACAGCGATAAGCGAACTTTCTTCGATTCGCTCATTGAAGAAAGATGAGCGAAAGGAGCAGTTTCCATTTTAATGAGCTCCAGTGGAAGGAAGACTGATCTTAACTCCGGGTCTCCTAATTTTGAGCCAGACCTTGCACCTGAAATCGGAACTCTCAGAGAAATCATTTGAACATGCAGGACTTTGGACCCATTAACAGATTTAAAATGCACCAGTTTAGTGACCAGGCCACTACTGCGTCGGCCCGTAGCCAGATGATTCAACAAAGGGGGCAGTGCCCCCAGTATGAGTATGCATGTTCAATTGTTTTCTTCTCCCCCATCTGCAGAGGTCTTTTAAGTGTTATGAAAGCATGTTTTTGACTTCTTTACTTTTTTGTTTTTGCTAACTGCGTATGTTAATAAAATTTCAGTGATGGCAGAATTTCCTTAACAGTGCACACGCTCAATGTTTTCTGGTTGACTTAATTTTTCGTTATGAAATTATCATTATATCTTAACTATTGTTAGTGATTCTGATGTGTTTTAACACTTAAATAAAGCTAAAGTGTGCATGGTTTTGGTTTGTCTGTCCATCTATGCTCCTAAGTGCCGTAAATATGCATCAGTTGCTACAAAATTTATATATGTTATATAATTATGTCGTATATAAGATTAACTTTTTACAGGTGCATTCAAAAGAATTTCAATACATTATATTCTACGGGTAGTAGCAGGGGGTGGTATTTCAGCTTTTCATTTGGGGGTGCGAGATTCGATAGATTAAAATCCAGAATATGGAATAAATAAAATGTTTGTTAAATTTGGGGGGGGGGGTGAGACGGCACCCTCTCGAACCCCCCTTATTTGCCACCCCTGGGTAGTCTCATTCTTGAAATCGTACTTCCGAGATGTTTGGCTGTTTCAAATGAAAAAAAAAAATGGTTTATGTTATTAAGGATTACAGAACAAACCTCTCCATTGAAAATAGTGTCTCCTCCTTCATAGTTCTTTTACTGGAGCACCCAAATGTACAGTCGCTATGGAAATTTGTGAAAGGGAAATAGAAATCAATGCCCCCTGGAATTTCTTAAAAAATACCTTTTTTATCATGAAAATGGCAATGTTGACATATTATTCCATAAAAGGGGCTATCCGATTGATCATTGAAAATAATAGTCTTTACAGGGTTCCATGAAGACGAAATTTGGGTCCGTTTTACAGTTCCTTCACAAAATTACAGTCAACGCAATGGCCCCTTCGCAAAAATACAATATTTAAATCAACTTTTTATTGGATCTTTATCTTTTGATTTTTTTTGTAAATTATTTTAAGAAAAGAAAAATAACTTTTACAGTATGAAAATTCACAAAAATAGACATTGAAATCCACACAAATAGACATGGAAATTCACAAAAATTGGCAATTTTCACAAAAATGGGACCCTGTAAAAAATTCCTGAATCGACACCTACTTTATGGTTGATATTATTTTAAACATCATTATAGATATTTTAAAATTTTAAACAACAATTATATGGCCTCAAAATTAAGCGTGTAAACACCCTTTGTTTTTGCGGCAGTTAGAGCACGGACGAACTGACAGACGAACTTATATCACTAACACTTTTCAGCCTTGTTGGATAGTACTGAAGGTAAATTAGACAACAATATTTAAGAAATTACCATAATTTCTTAGTGAAAAGTTCAGTCAATCACAAAAATTAGGCAAAAAATTGAGTGTGTTCAGGACTTTGACTTTTTGCCACCACCATCAGTCAACTCCGGTTATAATGAACTTCTGGGGGCCGGCAAATTTCGTTCACTATATCCAAAGTTCACTAAAACCGATGTCTCCCTAAACAATAAAACTTAATACAAAGCTAGAAAATAGTATTTTATATAAATACTGAATGTTTATTAAGTAAATCAAACATAATTGATAGCATTTATGGTTCTAGAACTATTTGTTAAGTAAAATGAACAGAGTTAATCCCATTTATGGAAATAATGTACATTCCATTTTAGTTGGCTAAAGATATTGTCGCTTTTAACCTGTAATCGAGAATGGAAAATGAAATTTTCTAAAGCCAAGAGCGAAATTTCCACTTTTGGTTCACTTTCAAAATTACTCTGCTTTTGTTAATGAATACTTTTAAAAATTAGAATTCATTGCAGAAATGAAAAAAAAAAAAAAATATGAACACCTCCCGCCCCTTCCCCTTGTTTATTATAAGCATGTTAGCAAGCATAAACATTGGCAATTCACAAATATTTCGAAACAGGTTCTTGTGATAATTTTTCTCTCTACTTGAACACGAAAGAGACTATTTAAGTTCCCTATAACTGAAGTCATGGTTCACTAAAACCGAAAAATGCTATGTACATTTTTAATGCATGTGAATCAGGACTAATGAAATGCGTTCACTATAGCCGAAAGTTCACTATGCCCAGAGTTGACTGTATTTTAGTTGAATTTCGATTTTCATTTAATTAATATTTAGTTTTATAACTATTCAATTTTCTTGACAAAATTAAACTAACTTTAAGTTACCGCTGCGGTAAAAGAAATGCGCAGCAAAACGCACATTAATTTTACTCACTCTCTCTCTTTCTTTTTTTTTTTTTTTTTTTTTTTTTTTGATATTCTTTTTTAAATATGCTCCTGAAAATACTCCAAGTGTTCTAAAACCTAAATTTGATATTTCGCAAGTGAAAATGCATTCAACACTCAATTTATAGTAACTCTACATTTATTTAACGCTAGATACACAATAATAGGAAGTTTTTGTGCTACGTTTCTTCCCACGGTAACGCTAACTTTAAATGCCCTTGGACAGTACAGTGCATGGCCACGAATAAATTCCGAAACCTGATAGGTCAAAATGCTCCGTATAGCAGATAGCATTAGCGTTAATGTTGGAAGAAACGTAGTGCAAAAACTCCCTAATATGATGCACTGAAGTAACAATATAGACCAGAAGTTCCCAAACTTTTTTTCCTCGTAGACCACTTTCAAAATTTTACTGGTTTCGGTGGACCCCCTGCTGCTACATTTCTACCATATTTTCAGCCCACTGAAATGATCCTCCCATTTTTTTTCGCCAACGTAGACCCCCGTCGAGTCTCGTGTGGACCCATGGGAGTCCACCTGGACCATTTTGGAAATCACTGAGTAGACCATTCGCTTGCCCATGTTGACAAACCGGTCAGCAAAATCATATAGGCTGAGATTTTTAGCAATACCTTGGTTAAATGCAAGTAAGACAATATCTTCTTTTCGGTCACGTAATATCAATAATCATTGGGGTTTTAAAACTTGGTTTAATGTTGAAAATACACACCTGTCGTACATACTTCACTGGTTGTAAAGTAGGATTTAAGAACTGTTAAAATAATGTTTAAACTTTTGAAATTGATTTTAACTTTTAACTTTGTTTATTTTTTCTAATCACTTTCTGTCTACATTGCAAATTTGGGAGTAGGGCAAATTTTTTCCAGAGAAGAGATTCCAAAGGGGGTGGGGACAAATTTTTTTTCCGGGGGGCACTGCCCCCCAAATGCACCCCCTTGGGTATGGGCTAGCCACTGCGGGACTTATATTAAACTAATACTAATTAATAATAATATAGTAATGCTAACTTGGATATAATATACTACCACGAAGATAAAGGGGGCTGTAGCCCACCCTAGAAAATCAGGCCAGTTACGCCAATGACAACAACAAGGTTAACTTTATTGGAGAAAGAAATGTTGCAAGTTTGTTTCACAAATGTTCAATATGTGCACCTTTTGTGATGCGGCAGATAACAAGTCTGAAGTCAATAGATCTTCCCATACTCGCTTTAACATGGTAGCAAATGCGGTTGTGATCCTTTAACATAAATCTTGTAAATAACGTGGCATAGGGGGCATGAACACATGATCTGTTATTTAACTATATATATATATATATATATATGTATTTTTTAAATCGGAGTTATGTCTGGACAGTGAGGTGGCCACAGAAGAAGGCAATTGTTGTCGTAAGAACCTCGTCTAGTCCAGTGACAAGGAAGCTCTTTATTTGTAAAACAAAACTTGTAATATTTCTTTCTAAAGTAAAGTCAGCTTTGTTGTATTGGTAATATATACTTTTTTAATAAGCCTTCCAAATCCAGGAGGGAATTATGACATATCCTGTATTAGTATATGTTTTTCAAAAAAGTATTGTATCCATGAAATTTTCACTTACACAAGGATTCTTGAATGCATCCCTATCATCTTTCTATAGTATCTTTTGAATTCTATTGGCAGTATTGGTAGTACAAAACAAATTTAATATTTATTATTGAAGTGTATAACTGCATACTCCTCATTGAAAATGGTTGTAAATGTAGCATTACTGTACAAAAACACATAAAATGTTTCTGGTCTTTTGGTGATAGTAGTAGTCCAGAAGAAAATTTATGCAATTTACTAAAACTTCTGATCTTTTCAAGTGTATTGGCAGTAGTAGTAGCATGAAAGAAAATTAATATTTATTATTAGTTTATAACTATATACTCGCTGTTGAGGGTGATAAACAGCACTAATATACTGGGACACACAAAATATTTCCATTTTTATGGCCTATTTGAGGTAGTTGAAAGGAAAACAATAAAATTAATATTTATTATTAAACTTTCAATTTTGTGCCATAGCAATTGGGTTTCAAGATAGAAGGGTCAAAAGACATAGCACCAATGAACTTCCTTAG
The DNA here is from genome assembly GCA_038373885.1 of Cheiracanthium punctorium. Classification (NCBI taxonomy): domain Eukaryota; kingdom Metazoa; phylum Arthropoda; class Arachnida; order Araneae; family Cheiracanthiidae; genus Cheiracanthium; species Cheiracanthium punctorium. The sequence continues at coordinate 207,519 of JAWZYV010013443.1, forward strand.
GGTAGTCTAAATTAAATACAAAATTTTGCTCTGGAGAAAATGAGGTATTTTAGAAATGAACAGATTGTTTCCAAACACATCTTTACATTCTTTTGTTTTTTTCTTTTCCAAGATCGGAAGTGACATTGACATTAGTTTTTGTATCATTAATTTGTAGTTGTTTTATATGTAATCTCAAAGTAGCCTCTGTAAGGCAAAGTTTATGTTGAAGTCAAAAAATTTAGTAGTTTTAAGATTCCCCAACGATGAATTGGGGAATTATTTCATATGTGTAATCATCATTGTCATCAATAATCATATGTGTTCATGTGTGTTAATCATATGTGTAAGAAATATTCTTTCTGTGTGCAAACAGGTACAGAGTTAGTATGTATATATTATGAATTCTGCAATAGTTCACAAATTATAAACACCTTCTATAAAATTTTCTCTAAGAGTTTAATTGTATCTATGTGCTTTAGATGTGGCTTTCCATAAAATGTCTGACCTTATTTTATATTTTTATCAAGCATTGGCTGGTTTCTCTCCTCATCATAAAATAACTAGTTTTGAGGAGGCTAAAGGATTAGATAAGATCAACGAAAGAATGCCTCCTCGTAAGGATGGACCTCCAACCCCTCAGGGCTCTGGCGAGGAAGGCTCAGCTCGTGGCCCATTGCCACATGGTGTTAACAGTTCATGAGGATTGCCATTATCATGCCTTCGAGCCTCTCAGAAGGAATGCTCGATTGCACTTTGGGACAGACTACCCTTTTCTTCAGAAGGCTCACCCTCTGTTTAGAGTCCAGTTTAATATGTTGGAAGACTCTTTCTGGTGGTCTGTCCCTCTGAACTCTACGATAACCCTATTCTTCGCTTCGGGTGTCTTATACACGACTCATGGGTCTCCTGGTGAGCTAATGAGGTGTTTGTTAAGTATAATAATGTGTGTGTGTATATATATATATATATATATATATATATATATATATATATATATATAAATAAAATTAACCATTACATACTTAATGCCCTTTCTTTTTTCAATGGTCAAGTGATATTTCGGTTTGCCTTTTGTTTCTTACTGTAAGCTTCTGATTATCACATTCATATTTGTGAGCTAGAAATTGAGTATTTTATACATGCAGATTTCAGAAATTTACCACCAAGACCAGGTAAAATTGAAAGCAATTTTATAATCACTATACCATATTTGCAGCATATATGCCAAAACTATGATTTATTGACTTTTTTTAATCAAATGAATTATTAGATGCCAAATTTCACTTTTTTTTCAATATTTTGTAATGTAATAATTCAAAAAATTACTTTACTATGTATATTATTTAGAAGCAAGCAAGAAAGTAAAAACAAAATAATTATTATAATAATAATTAAAAATATACTTTTATTCATTCAGAGTGTTAAATATATTTATAAAGAATTATTAATGTATGTTTAATGTATTTGTAAGACAGTCTTTGTTATTATACTACTATTTGTTGATGAATGCTGATCATGGTTAGTATTTTGCCAGCAAAAAGGTATTTTTACCAGGACAGTGGCAAAAACTGGAAAAAACCAGGGCGAAAATGGAAATAAACAGCAAAAATGAAAAAATCTTATCGTTCTTAAACAATGTGAAGTAAGATCTACAATTTAATAAAGGTTATAATGGCATTAATAATCAAATTAATTTTGTGTACTATTTAATATACATTTAATTTGTTGTATAATAAGTATTATAATTAAAACAAGCTTAATATACAAATAAAGAAATAGGTAAAATGAATTCAAAATATTTATTGAAAATCTGTTATGTCCTTATAAGGTAACTAGATTTATTTTCTTCCTTTTGCTTCTGCAGGGAACAAATAAGTTACATTCATCAATCATTCATTTTATTCTACTGTATTTATAGTATTCAAATATTTTCAAATCATCAGTGCAATCAATCCCTTGTCAGATGCCTAGGTCATACATTAGTTATCAAGCACAGTATCCCTCCAGCCTCCAATTATTGCATCCTTTTTTGAAATTGGATTGGTCAGTAGAAACTGGGAAAGTATCAAAAAGAGGTACCTGCAGATAGACCACCTTTGTAGAAAGATATTGTACAGAACACGGTTTTGGATATAAGGCTATCATCAACTAGCGGCAGGACACAGAGAATCCTATTTTTGCCGGGACAATTTTAACGAGGTTTTTTCCGTTGTTTTTTCCACCTATGGCAAAAACATGCCAACCGTGGCTGAAATTTTTAAAATGAAAGTGAAAATCTTTTCAAGTTCAGTTAAGTTTATTTTCCCCTTAATTATTATTATTAGTACTATTATTATTTACAGTGCTTTCAACTGAATATAAGGTTATATTAAAAATCAAAGCAGTTATTTACATCCTCTAAAGTTTAAATCCTTAATATGTGTATATGTGCGAAACAAACTTTTATTTTATATTATTATATTGCTGTTTAGAAGTCTAGTTTGATTTTTCAAATTTAAATGAAAATTTGGTAGCAATATTCAGTTTACTTTTTTTCACTAATTATTGTTAATCCACAGTGCTCTTAGCTGAATATAAATGGTTTAAAAATTATATTGCTGAAAAATTAGTTTTGTAATTATCAACTGTGAATTTATATAACAGAATACATTTTATGCCACTTATAGATTAAGAAAAAATGTATTGAAGACTTTAGGAAAAATTTATGTATTTTTAATATTTATGATATTTGATTTGTTCTTGTTTTAGGGCAGTTCACATGTTTCTATTTTACTTTTTTCTTTTTCAAAATTTGTTAACTGTTACACCTCATACCCTCACCAGTGAGCTCCTGTGCTCCCACAGCATGGCTTTATAGTTATTACTCTTTTACACACTTTTAAAGCTATGTCATATGTGTAATGGTCTGGAGGGATCCCTCAAGAAGATATGTTCAGGAATTTTTGTCTTTCAACATGTATAAAAGCCTTCTTGCTACAGGGATTAGAAAGTTATGATGATGATTCTAATATTTGTTGATAATTCCTAATATTATATGTAAAATAAAAGTAAGTTAAAACATAAGTTTGACATTCAGTTTTAAAATAGCTTTTGCATGGTTATACCATGAAGAATGTACACCCATGGTTTGTATATCTGTGATTACCAAAATTATAAAATAGGAATTGGCAGTTAACACTTTGTGTTAACTCTTTGTGGCACAGTTTGTTTTTGAAGAAAGTTGTTAAATATTTATTGTATGTAACCTAAGAATTTTTTTTTCATTATTGTTTTACATTACTGATCTGTTTAATTCAAAGTATTTACATTATTTTTCATCCTTTCTAGATTCTAAGTACATGTTGTATTAAATCAAAGTATTATTTGTTTGCTAGAATCAAGAAATGTCATTGGTTAAATCATTATTATTAGTTTTTCTTTTTGGTCTTGCAAAATTTTAGAATTGTTATTGAAGTGCAAATTTATTTGAATATGTTAATGATACACATTTTAATTATATTACCCTAAAAATTTGTATTTTTCTTTCAATTCATGCGTAAAAAACAGTAAAATATAATTATAAAATTAAATTAAAATTTATTTGTGGCTTATCGTCCTCAAAAGAATTTATAAGTGATTATTTCTTAATTATTTATTTTTTTTTTCATGGGAACTCAAACTGCAACCTAAAAATATCTAAGAATTTGCCTTCTTGCTTACATATTTTTATTAAATAATCTTCCTCTGTTTTACAAAGTTTTTTTGTAATTGAAGCTGGGAATATACAGAAGTAAGTTTACAATTATTAGCTAAGGATGTTAGGTAATCTGGAATGTACTAAAATGCTAGGGATGCTAAAACTTTTGTCTTTTTTTAGGAAAGGAAAAAGGGTGGGGGTACACCAGATGATTTCTTAAAATTTAAGATAAGAATTAGTTTAATTCAATAATATTTCCAGATGATCATTGAAATATTTTTTTTATTTAGAGGCTTCAAATAAAATTATCTGTCACAATATAACCTTGTTCATGTTGGTGATTCTAAATTGTGAGAGCTATGTTAAGACATTTATTGCTGTGTATTTTAGTTTTTCCCATCCAGTTTGTATGGCTAGTAGTGCTGTAAATCATATGAACTCCATATCTCTGGGAAGGGTTAAATACAGAAAAGTGATATATTGAATAATTTTAAACTTAATTTTTGTAATATCTTAAATGCGTTTTGTTTTATTAGAGGTGAAAAAAAAAAATTCTCATTGTTTGAAGCTTTACATTTAATAAATGAGGCTTTTATAGACATGTTTTAAAGGTAAATACGGAGGCAACTAGTTTACATGCATATCTGAGACTTCCCTGCCATTTGTGCATGTTTTAACCAATATGCCATTCTGCTTGCATGTCATTTGTCTTCAGTTTTGGATTGTTAAACTGGTTTTCATGCACAAATGATGCCAAAATACTGAGCAGAAGTGAAATCTAATATGTAGCAATGATGACCATTTGTAATTCTTCAGACATAATATTGTACAGATTGTTAACCTTGGCTTGGGCCTTAAACTCTTGTTAGTTTTTGATCCTCAGAAATAAACTAGATTTTGGTGTTGTGGTTACAGGGAGGCCATTTACTTGTAAATCAGAGGCTACAAAAAAAAAAAAAACCCTCCCACAAGTCTCTGTAGCTTCTATTTTGCTGACAAAGTGGCATACTTATTTAGGTTTATTTTGTATTTTATACAGTTTTTTGATGTTTGTGTAATGGCTGTAAATAATTGTTTTAGGTTATATATAGGATTATAACTAAAGAAATGTTAAATGACTAAGTTTTACGGATGGTACTACACAAAAAAGACTAAAAATTGAATTGCATCTGTTATTTTTCCTCTCAAAATTTAGAAAACCTCATAAGTTGGGGAGCATTTATAAAAATCAAAATATTATATATATATATATATATATATATATATATATCTAAAAGAATAGGATTTTACTATATGCGTCATGATTGTAATTTAATAATATTGATTAAGAATGTATGTATAAAACATAAAGCAAGACTTGTATAAACATTTTGCTCTAATTAGTTTATACAAATTATTAATGAATAATATTATAAAATAATCAAGTGACCTGAATAAAAAGAGAGTGTATGTTGAAATTCATTTATATTTATTTTAGAGGATGTTTCATAATTCATGATAATAATTTTATTCTGCTTAATTTTTTACTGACAGATAAAGTTTAAATGGACCAACAAGAGTTTTCAATTTTTCTACTGTTAAACTATGATGAAACTAAATTAAGTTTGAATAAATAGTATATTATAAAAACTTAGACTACCTAAAGAGGTTGAAATAATATTGGGTGCTACAAAGGAGCTGGAGGGGAGGGGGGTATACATCCCTGCATTAGTAAAAACCTTAATGTTTTTCAGTTTGAGTTTTTAAAATATAATATGTTGAAAGAATAAAATCACTTCATGTTTTGCAATACAATAATAAAATTTAAATAAAATCTATGGAGAAAAATGGTATATTATAAAATATATTGTTTTAATTTCTACAAACATTGCTTTTTATTTGTGTTGCAATGGATAGAGCAGTAATTTTTTATTTTTTACTTTATAAACTATGTTGAAGCAAAACTTAATTTTCATTCCCCATGTGGTTTAAAAATACTGAATTCTGCTTATCAGATTAGAAGTATCGGAGACAGTATGTTGAGATATGCCACATTTTGCATATCAGTCTAGTCAGTAGCCCATTGGTCTATACCCTGTACCATTCCTCTACCATGAGGTATTACATAAACCTCTGATGTGCACTTTTATGTGTTTGTCCTTGTGTATTGTCTGCATATTGTAAAAATTTTGATTTTGGCTCAATACATTTCCTTGCCTGGTACAATTTCTGTTCTAATCACTAAGAAGCAGGAAGTGGCAGTGGTTTGCAAATAGATATACTCCCATAGTATTTTTGAAACTCAAAGTTCTGTATGCATTTTAATTATTTTTATATGGTACTTAAAGAAATCTCAAGGTGTATAAAACATTTTTCTCTAAAAGTTAACATCTGAAAGTGTTGATATTTGTTGCAGTGTTTTTGTTTTAAAGACAACTTAGTAATGAAATGTTTCAATATTGAGTGCAAAGCATATTCAAGCCACTTTCTCTGTTGAGACTCATGAAGCGTTGCTAAATGTATTTATTTTGTTTGTACTGATATTAATTTGATTTTGTGCAATGTGAATATTTGTTTTTTATATGTATTTGCTCTTGTATATTATTTTTTCTTTTGAAGCCATGTCATTGTATTCCTGGTTTGCTAGGCACTTACAATTACAGTGCCTTAGCACTACAAAGATAGAGAACAGCAATAGTTGCTTGCTTTTCTGTCTTTTTATTCACCCCTTTTTTTGGTTATTTTAATAATACTTTGGTGTATGTAATATTGACAAATTAATTTTGTGTGTTTTTATTTTTGAGTTTGAAATTAGTGTATTCAAATATATGATCTCTCAAAATATTATGTTATGAGCACTTTTGTGCTGATTTATGTACATATGTTTATAAGATGTTTATTAAAAAAAGTGCAAATATTTAACTATTCAAATCTCGCACAGAGATAAGTGCATCTCAAAAACATAATGCCATATGATATAATTATGAGAGACTAATACATGTTGATCATTGTTTTGGTGCTCAGTACATTAGCTTTTATATTTACAGTGTACATCTTATTAAATCATTGTGTTTCTTTATGACTAATGAGAATCATTTGAAGGCACTGGCCTCTATCTTTGAAATATGTAAGACAGTTCAGTGTTGCTTTTTCTCCCCTCTTTCTTTCAAGAAAACATTTCCAACTACATTTTTGTTGAATTAATTCATTTAATTGTCCGTTGTGATTTAGCTCTTCAGAGTTCAATATTCTATGCAATCTTCATTAAATATTCAAATAAATATGTAGAGAATTATTTTTAGTTAGAATGGAATGATGTATGTGTACGTTTGAATTGCCATTGTGAAACATACAACTAAATGTTATTTTTGCACTGCAACATTTATAGTTAAAAAATTTCATGAATTTTTGAGGACATTTGCCCATCCAAAATGTTGCTGTATGCTTGTACATTCTCCAATGTATTTTCTCTCAAGTTAACAATTTCAGAAATATTGTATGCTTTTCTTAAACAAATAAATGCATATAATCTTACCATTATTGAAGTGGAAATTATCAATAATGCATTCGTGTAAATAATGAATTTCATGCTATATCAGTAATTAGACTTACAAAATGTGTAGTTGCATTTTTAGTAGTGAAAGGTTTTTCAATCAAAATTATAAGATTAACTAACAATTTCCAATATTCATGAAAGCATGCATTGGCAGTGCTTTTACTGTTCAATATGTAACCACTCTGGTTTTCTTTTTCAAATATTGCTTTATCTTTCTTTCTTCCCCAGTCATTTATCCTCTTGGTGAGGTACTGTTTAAAGTGCCATAAACCATATAATTATAAGTTAAATGTGCCATCATACTACACTAATATATGGAGTACTGCAAGTTGAATAAATTTAAAAATTCGTTATTAAATCATATGGTAATAATAATTTTGGTTGAATCTCAATGCAGGGTTAAGATTGTTAGAATACTATAAAATGAAAAGCATAAGAGTATGTGCTGGACAAGTATGTAATTTAAGTGATGGCATTTCAGAATTTACCTGGCCTGTATTATAGAAATATTTCATTTATAAAGCAATCTATATTATGGAAAAAAAAAAAAAAACTCAGTCATGCAAATGAGCCCGCTAATTTCTGATAGGTTATCTCTTTGTCACAGTTATTTCAGATTGAAGTTCCAGATCACATTACTAGCACTGTTTACTAATATAAGCCTCAAATGTGTATAAGCTTGTAAAAAGGAAAATATAAAAATCTCAATTGTGTTACATATTGTTGATTGTTCTTCAAAATCTTAGCACGTGGATAGGTTGACTTGAGCTGACAGTTCTTGAAATTAATCTTGAGTGCCTTATAGTGTGCCACTAAATTAATAGTGTCTGACAGGGCAAGTTAAATGTCTTACAAAACTATGTCAGCTATTTTTGTTTTTGTATTTTATTTTGTTCCCATCCTGTTAAATTGGGTGGGTCTTTTTTATATAAACAGTAATATATATATATATGTGTGTGTGTGTGTGTGTATATATAGATATAAATTTATAAAAGTATTCAACAAATTTTTTTAATATTCTATTTTTTAATAGAATTTAAAAAACTTCAATTAATGTTATTCGGAATATACATTGGGTTTTTCTTTCCCTTTATTTTTATTGATGTTAATTGCTCTTAAAAAACTTAAAGGACTCTTAGTTTGGGATTCATTCTTTTAAATTTGGCATTTAAAAATACAGTATCATGAAGATAAATAAAAAAAATGCAAAACTGTTCATGAAAATGTATTACTATCTTGATACTGAAATTGTAATATTTATCTTAGATATAGAAATTTACATTTTGGGTGGGGGCAGGGAGTTTAAAATGTTTATTATGCATTACTGTGCCATTTTTATCATGTTACAAAAAATTGCATTATTTAGAAAGATTAATTTTTGTATTTATCTGTGGTATGTTTTTATTGCATGATTTGCTAAAGAGGTCCTTGACAGGTATAATTTTGAGTTTTAGTTTTCATCGTGCACATGTTCTGCTCTGTTAGTAGCAAGCCTGCCTATCCACTCTCACCTTTATATGTATATTATACAAGTTCTGCACATCGTTTTTTCTCAATAAAAGAGGGGATATGCTCTCTTTTCAATGTTAAATGTCTTCTACAGTGAAGAATAGCTCATGCAGAGATGTTTCTTCATAAAATTATACATGAAAAGAAAAAAAAAAAAAATCAAGCTGTGTGAACTTTTATTCTTTGTCTCTAGAACTGAAAACTGCTCAAATTTTAATGTAGTTTGATGTATCATCATTTATCCAATGTGCGTCTTAATGCAACATCTATTAAATAATTGCTTATTTATCTGAACCTGGCAATGTGTTGTTGCTTGATGTACCTCATTTGTGAAATTTATTAAAATTTACTGTGAATCTATGAATCTTAAAACAAGCCATTGCTTCTAAACATTAATCTTTTCTTTACATTGTTATTGCATAAGGTATACTGTGCTATAAACAATTTATTATACTAGGCAACTTTAAAAGTTAATTTGCACTTGTTACATATCTGCAAGACATGTAACTTTGAACTGTTGTTTAGTTCTGTTGTGTTGTTTCAATCTTGTACGAAATATTGCATATCAAAAGGTTTTTTGAACCATGACATCAATTTATTTATATTCATTTATTTATTATACAGTACATATGATTTAACATATGCCAAAAAATAAATTATCTTACTTGCTTTTTTAAAATAACACCATCAGAACTTAAGGTGAAAATATCTTGTGATGACTTCAACTATTGTAGCACAATTGTTTGTTGTAACTGTAGAACTTATTTAAAAGTTTCTATTATCTGTGAGAGAAAAGTATGCCTTCTCTTACTGATGAAACAAAAAAAACAAAAAAAAATTACCATGTTATTTTCATTGATTTTTTTTTTTTTTAAGTGCAATATCTCCATAGTTTTCTCTTTTAAGGGTTTTTCTTTCTGATTAAGTATATTTCTTTAAAAGAATCAGAATGCTGTTAATCCCTATCTCACTTTTTAAGTGTGAATTAAACGGATGCAAAAACTTTTTAGAAAGATAAAGTAGAATGATACAATTTTGTGTATCCTGTAGATGTGATTGTTATAAATTTAGAGTTTTATGTTGTTTTTAAAATTAAGCATTTCACACATGATATCTAGGCAGATTTATTTTTCATTATTTTTATTTCAATTGTTACAACTTATCTTTTATACTGTTAAAAATTAAATGGTTATACATGACTACTATTCAGAGTATTCGTGATATGTTGTGTGTATTATCCATACTTTGTTTTCTTTTGAAACAGCTTCATGATAGGATATGAATCTAGTTAAACATGTTTTTGCTCAAGCTCTACAAAGGCATTGTATGATGTTCTCAAAGGGGGGAATATCTTCTACCTACAATGTATTGCATTAATTTTTAATATTACACTAAGTTACTATTATTCAATCACTATTTGTTGCTGTATAATAATGAAAATTTATGCACTAACAACTTTTATGTAACACAATGCCTCTGTAGGATTTAGGTCCCTTTATATGAAAGCGTGTTAACATATTTATTCTTTGTTAAAATTATCTATCAAAATAAAAAAAAAAGTTGGTTCGATAAATACAATAAAAATAAAACAAGAACTTATTTAACTGTTATTTCATCAAAGCAGAAATTGATTTCTTATGTTAAGCTACTCATTGTTATTTATTGTTAATAAAATTTGATAGATATGATTTAATTTTTGTAAATTAAATTTATATTTCCACCGTTTGAGAGTTTCATCTCAAAATAATTTGAACTTTTTGAATTTTGGCCAATTTTATCACTTGCGTGTAAAATCCATTTCTGATTAATTGCAAATTTCTGTATAAAGTTAAAAGCTTAAAATAAAGATATTCATCCATTTTTTCCCTTTTGCTTATCTGATATTTTTATTTTAAAACACAAGTTACACCATATGAGTTTCCTTGGCTCTAAATTTTAAATTGAATGATAAAAAAATTTTGATGGAGCACATATCAAATTCCATAATAGAAGAATAAGAGGTTTTCAAAAAAAAGTTGAGGAGCATATGAGGGGTTAATAACCATAATGGACAAAGTCCATATTTTTTTAAATGGAGATAGCTCACTAATGGGATAGCTTTAATCATTGGCGGTTTTACGGGGGGGGGTAATGGGGGTAATTACCTCTCCCAGGATTTTGAAAACGAAATTGAAAAATAGTTCTGCATGGGGAATTCACTGGGGTGAAATAAACAAATAACACTATCTACTGACGAAACATAAGAATTCTTCAAATATAGCAATAAATTTTGATCGATTGATGGGGGGGGGGTTGTTATTTTCGGTATTTACATACTTCATTAATTATATAATTAATTAAACAATTATTTCGCATTTGATCATTAATTAAACATTTTATCTCTGTATATAAATGAAGATGTTGTCCTGACTGACTGACTGACGATCATCGCCCAGCCAAATCTACTGGAGGAACAGGCATGAAATTTTAGGAGCTTATAGCTTTTGTACCCGAAGCGTCATTTAAGAAGCAATTTTTAAAATTTCAAACCCAGGCGGGGATGGCGGCCCAAAATGTTCTCTTCATGAAGATAGCCATAAAAAAACTTTCATTGGGATGTAACGAACACAAATTCCTAAAACTTTTTCAATTTTTTTTTTTTTTTTAAATCGACCATTATAAAGGATAGTTAACAAAAAAGGTATTTTTCATGTAATATTTAGCTCTTGAGTGCTGTTAATTTTAGGACATTGTCTATCTAGTGAAAGGGCGAATCATGTTTCAAGTGTTGCCAGATTAAATGTGTAAAATCCCCAAGATCCATTTTTGATGATTTATCGCCAAAATTAGTATAACAGAAATAAGTCCCCGAAGCGATATCTTTCATCTTTGTCGAGTGCCCCACCAGTGGCCAAGCGCGTAACAGGCTGAACTGGGAAGGTACTTGATTCAAAACCAGGTCGCGTCTGCCGACCTAACCGTTCGGAATTTTCTGTGGTTTCTTCCGGAACTTAGCATAAATACAGGTTAGGATCCTTTAGAAAGACCACCACGGAAGGCACGACGCTCCTTGGCCTAGAGCCCACATGTTGCTAATTGGCGGTAATACCACAACACAACCATCTTTGTCGAGAAATTGCGTAATCCTACTGTTTATTCAATTGGAATATTGGTGTCTATATTCGAGTAAATAAAGATGAAGTATAGTTAGAATATGTCTGGCGGGGATTAGGCGATTTTAATATAGATTTCAATTTTGATGAACAAGAAGACAAATGCGTGGGGAATTTGATGCACATTCCAAACAGTATTTTAAAAAAATCAAGTATAGTTAGACTATGCCTGAAGAATATTCTAAAACAGTTTTTGTAGGTGATTAAATTCATATATATGAAGTATATTGTGCAATCAGAAGGGTCCCCTTTTCTCTGTGCGCCCCCCCCCCCAGTAGTCAGTGCTTCTCTGAAGCACTGAGTTTATTTAAAATTATAAAATATCATTACCCTTCCCAGACTGCAACTCTAGAACCGCCCTTGGCTTTAATGGAGATAGCTCATGTTGGAGTAACCTAAAAATATGTTCTATTCTATGCCATAGTGAATCAAGTGATTAATGTTTTCTCTCTGTTTCTCTCTCTCTCATGGCCACTGTGCCTTTCACCCGAGGAAAAACTTAAAACCTTCATTTTCCAATTTGGTTTAGATGGACTTGGTCACTATGGTTGTGATCCCCTCATATAACCCCTCCCCTGCTGTTGCTACACTAACGACTATTATTTCATTATACAATTTGCTGTGCTTAGTAACCTTTATGGTTAGTTTATGATCACAGCCATGTATGACTTGTAAATGAATCTATCATTTCAAATAGCAGATGATTCAGGTTTTTTGAGATAAGTTAATGGAGCATCAATTTATTTGGGACCAAAGTCTAGGAACAAAACCAATTAAGTAAGATATTATTTTGTTCAGTTAATTGGGGAAAAGGCACTTATTTTGGGCAGGTTGACAGAAACAATCATTCATTTAACTGTGAGGAGAACTGTTTTTGCCGTTTCAGTTTTTATGTTCGTTTAAAAATAAGTGTAAAAGTAATTAATCATCTGATTAGTAAATTGGTTTTCTCTTCACTGTTAGTTTTTTTCTGGTGACCTACACCTAAAATTCTTAGTAATTCAACCTTACACTTTTAAACATGCTAAAAAGAATCCTTGAACAAAGGGCAACTTCACCATGCATCTGAAAATTTTCACAGCGACATTGCTGTTTGTCAATCAGTAATTTTCTTTTGAGACCGAAATCCGGTAAACCCTAAACTTGAAATATAGAAAGGGTACAGTATGCTGCAACAATAATAGATTAATCGTACCATGCACTTTGTATAATAATTGTTAATCATTATTCTTTAGACCTGAAAAGCAGTGAAAGTCAGAAAATCCATTAAGCTAATTTGTGAATAAGAAGCTTGTATTGCACATTAATTACCTCAAACACAAAATCTGATGTGTACAGCACATGACTTCCTTGTACGTACGTCTATTAAATCAAATATTTTCGGTGCACTTCATCTAAACTTATTTTGTTTGAAAGAGATAAAATACTGCAATATCACTACTGTTTAGCAATTTATAGCCAAATATTTGAGATATCGCCAAGCTGGGTTCAATTTGAGATTTGTTTCTGACACTGGGCAATATTTTGCTAAAAGCCAACAGGCTTGTTGAGATAGCGAGATTTTGGTCATAGCCAAAATAGTGATTCATCAGACTTTTAATGAATTTAAAATACATTAAGGTTTATGGATACCTTGTCTTTTTGGTGGCTCTGTAAATAAATTACTCAGTGGATTTCAAAAAAAAAAAAAAAAAAAAGAGATGCGTAGTTAATGTTACAATAATTCTAAAATCAAAATTTCAACATTCTACTGTTAAAAGGCTTATAGTTTTGAAAATATGTAATTATTTTTGGTGTTAAATTTGGCAAAATTTGCCAAGATCGATGACAAATGGCAAGATTTTGGACATGCACTGAACAGATGTCCAAACACTTAACTACAGACATAATACATGGAAGATATCTATCGACATTAATGTATTGAAATTCTTTTGGGTGGTCCTGTAAATTAATCAAAGTACACACCTAAATGTTACACCAATCTTGCATATAAAATTTCAACAATCTACGACTAATAGTTTTTGAGATGTGAGTTACTTACATACACGTACTACAAAAGTCAACATGCTTGGCGTACTACAAAAGTTGCCAAGCTTGGCAACTTTTGAGGGAGGCAAATGGCTGTTGTCGGACCATTATGTAACAATATGGGTAGTATAGTACTGTGCTTCGAATGAATGTCTAAAAATGTCATTTGCGAATGTGTTGAATTTTTAGAGTATCCCTGTAGAAGAACTAGAAATGATAAAGACACTTTCTTCGATGGAGATATTTTGTAATCCTTAACAACATATACCACTTTTGATTCATTTGAAATAACTTATCTCTAAAATACACTTTAACCTTTTAAATGCCACACTATGATCCAGGAAAAAGATATAATGAATTAATCAAAATTACATTACAATACACCCATAATGACTATAAAATATTTTAAAAAATTCCTTCACTGAATTCTTGAATGTTCCATTTTTGGAACATTGGCATGTAATGCTATCTTTCCTTTTCTATATTTGCCCCATATGAACAACAAAACACTGTATGATAAATATAAAATTTTATGCTGTAATAAAGGTTTACTTGATAATTCGGTTTGAAATGACTAAAATTGAAGCAAAAAAAAAATTATGATTTTAAAATTAGTATAATATTTTATATAGAATGCAATGCAAAAATATATAAAGGAATAGTAAGAACAATTTTATGCTTGCATATTCTTGACTAATAATGCAGATAATATAAATTCAATTTTAAAAATGTAAAATACCTTATCAAGAAAGAATAAAATATTCCATTCTTTACAGGGTGCTTAGAATTTTAACTAGTAATACAAGAATTTTAAAATGTACTGAAACACTAATTTCTTTTTATCATTTTTAGCAGCTTTTCTTGATGTCTATGATATGGTGCGAAATATACATAGAACCTTTTCTTGCATTAAAAACACATATTTATAGTATTTTTTTTCCCACTAGGGGCCAAAGCCCCTAGACTCGCTATGATCCTTTTCATATAAGGCATTCGGCCCTAATAAGGCTTATTCTTATAAAAGGCATAATTGACAAAACCAAAAGATTGGATCTGATAGAATGTTACCCAACTTCACACTATTTTTAATTGTGTAAAACCTATGAAACACCTTGCATATTTGCCATCCATGGCGATTTTTCATAATTTGACAACTTACGTATACGCATTGTAAATAATTATTCCTAAGAAAACAGTGCTTCATATGTTTTCTTTGATAAAAACTACGTTATTATATCTTGCTACTAATGGCAATCTTTCATTATTTAGCGATTTACACGTGCTCGTAAGCGATAATCATTGTTCATGTAAGGTTACCGTGATAACAGTTATCCATACATTCATATACATAATCCTTTGCAGATTGGCTTGTTTAGAAATATATCATCTCGCTGCGCGGGCAAATATCCAAGCTGTACTTCCCGTAATGGCATAGTTAATGCCGCCAAATATACCTACAGGTGGCAAATACCAAAGCTGAACCTAACCGGCATTACTATAATATGCATTTTCAAAATACTGGGTGCTAACATTTTGAAACACTCGTAGTATTTAGATTCACTCTGCTTGAGATAGCATTTTTCCAGATTGTACCTGATGCCTAAATGGCATTTTAAAAATCGGTTACAATTGTTATTAGAAAACGAATTGGCGTCAATTTTAAACTCCTGTTATCTAAGCGAGCTTTCTATTTGAAAGTTGTGAACTTCGTGTATCACTCTTTGATTTATCTATTTCACTTTTAATTTGGCGTAAAAATGGTGTAATTCTACTTCATGTTTGTTAATTTCACGTCGGAATTGCTTTGTTGCAAAGGCATAAATGATTTTATGCAGGTGAAAATTGTGAAGCCTGGCAACCGTTATGCTTATTTTTTCTGTTTTTTATTGATATTTTCTAAAATAATTGGAATTCCATAATTTTAGTCAGCGCTTCCCTGAAATTTTCGGAATCCGCGGACACCTTCGTCGAAACTCAAATCCCCATGGTTTCAGAGGAGATAGCAGAACAAGCTTCTGACAGTGGCCTAATGTGACTACATAATGTGCATCTGAATTTTTTGCAGACTTTTATTGATGAGCACAGGGTAAAGGTATATTATTGATTTTAGTCTTTGTCTAAAACAAATTTAAATGAATTTCTCTTCTAAAATTCTATTGCTCACATGTGTTGTTGTTGCTAATTCCACTAGGTCTAGTTGAAGGCTAGACCAAGTCCAAGAGGTCGTGAATCTTCAAAAAGTCATAAACCAGAAGAGGAGCGTCTGTCTGATCCTCGCGCTTGAGTCCCAAGCAGTTTAAAAGATGGGCAGGGGAGGCCTGAGCTGAAGTGCATTTAACAGGTCTCCAGGTGTAATCAGTTCAAAACTATTATCATTTATTTCTTCTTCATCAATAATGCACCAATTTCATCATGGGGGCAATTGACAAATATCTGTGATTGACTTATTTTAATCATCCAATGAAGAATGTTTAAAAAATCAACATTGTATACAGTTAGAAATTTCTTAGACTGCGCCATCTACATTTTGCTACATATATCTATACAAATTTTTAGTGAAGTGGCCTCAAAAAATTAAAGAGTGTAGAAAGAAAATGAAGCACGTAACTTGATGTCACACATTCCCCCTACGTAAAATGGATTTAAAATTAATAAATAAACCCTTGTGAAGCACACACGTTCATTGTTAACAGAAGAAACGAGCAGCTATCTGAGCTCAAACCAGAGGAATTTCAGCAAACACACACAGGTTCTCTGAACGTCTATTAACGTTCAGAAAACGTCTTCTGAACGTTAATAGACGTTCAGAGGACCTGTGTGCGTTTACTGGGATGCAGCACTAACTAAAAATCCTCCTTCTGTTAAAGGGGTGAGAGATAAGACAACTTCCCCTCCACCCTTCAAAAATAAGTAACATACTGTTAATGCTTTTGGCAGACTTATGTTTAGCAGATATAAACACTGAATGTATTAAAATGTAATAAAGCAACGCATACACGTGATACCCCTGATTTCGTATATCGTTTCTTGCCAATGTTCGTTTTTTGGAACATTGCATTTTTATACACGATTGAGAAAATATATCTTGCTATTATTTGAATTTCTTTTATCTCTTTGAATTTATCCTTTGGTAATACAATAGGAACATTTTTGGGTGTTTTGGGAATTTTATAGCATTTTTTTTTCTTGTGTACTGTGAAAATTATGAAAAAAGTCTTTTTTAGAAATTTTTCTGGGCTGAAATATATTTGAAAAATAGATAACGTATCAAAAAATCAATCACACTTTCATTAATAAGTAGTATTTTTTCAAAACTGATAGATATTACAGTTTAGTTAAAAAAAAATTTTAACATGGTGCTCCAAAATAGGAACATTGGCATGTAAAAGGTTAATGAATTTCTGCCCTTAGAGTGTAATTTATGGAATATCTTGGGTGGCCCCGTAAATAAACTATCCAGTCGATTGAAACCAAAAAGGGAAGTGAACAAATAGATGTTAGAACAACCCAAAATATAAAATTACAACATTCTATGACTAATAGTTTTTGAGGTATGCAAGTTGCATACAAATGTACAAACATTGGGGGGGGGGGGGGGGAACTGATCAAAAGGGACTTTCAGTCAGTCAGAATGGATTGTGCAGGCATTTATATGAACATAGGTATGATGAGATGCATTGCAAAAATTCTTAAATTTAGGGGTAATCAAAATATATTTTTTCGTCAAAATCTGGAAACTGAAATTTTTTGCGATCACATTACTTTCTAGTACTTTGTATAAGGAAGTAACAAGCAACAATTTTTCTTCTCCATACTAAAAGTTCTTGTACCCCAGAACATTCAACTAAACTTTCCTTCCGCAAGAAAAACCTAGATAACTTCCTAATAGTAATTCCATACCTAGAAATTTTTTCAAGCTGCCTCCTAAAAGAAACGAACACACTCTCTTATTATTTGTGTTTTTTATTTAAACTAGATTTGAATGGTCAAAGGCTAACAAGGAAAGGGCGCGACCTTGGAATAGCCGATTCGAATGAAATTTGGTGTAAATGTAGCTCATAAGACGTACAATCACTTATGCAAATTCTAGGACGCAACTTATGAGCGTTTTGAAGGATTAGAAAATCAGTGTATGCAGCTTAAATATATTTTTGATGCGAAAAAAAGCAAGTTGTCAACGGCATAGAGTGTAAATGCGTTGATTTGAGGTACTCGTGTTTGTGGGTTCGATCCCAGCTGTCTCTGAAATTATTTTGAATGTTTCTTATTTTCATTTTAATGTCCAATTTAATTAAATAATAAAATAAAATTAATTTTAACATCACAGCTTGCATAATTCAATGAATTTCAAATAAATTAATGATTTTTTTTCATTGTGGTATTTCCAAATGCATAGCAATTTCATAAGCAAAGAATAATAAAAATAAACAATTTAATCCTAGAGAATATTTTATCAAGGAACAGATGCTTGGACCATGCAAACATATCTAATTTTGTGAATGGTTGTATTACGAATTACATTTCATATATTTTTCTAAATATGGCATTTTTGTATGTATCTACTTACATTGCATCATTTGTGAGCATACTGTAAATATGTATAAAATATGTATGTAATAAAATGTTTGTGTTTTACAAATATGTACATTCCTTTCAATTCCCAAGGGGCCCAAACGCGTAATTCACGTTACATTTGGAGAAAACCGTCCTAAGCCCCAAACCATTAGATCGACAGCTGCACAACACCTACTTTAAACAACCTTTCTTTTAAAGAAGTCACAAAATTAGATATGTTTCATTCACAAAACTAGATATGTTTTCATGCTCCAAGCATCTGTTCCTTGATAAAGTATTCTCTAGAATTAAATTGTTTATTTTTATTATTTTTTGCTTATTAAATCTGGAAATATCATACAGAAAAAAATAACATTTTATTAATAATTTATTTGAAAATGATTCAATTATGCAAGCTGCGATGTTAAAATTAATCAAATTGGACATTAAAATGAAAAAATCTGGAGTGACTCCACTCGACTTTCCGAATACTTAACGATTAAGATCATTACTAAGCAATCCGTGTTTAAATTTTAACTAAACATTACTAAGCATTTAAATAAATTTTAATCAATGAATAATTCAAACATATATACCAAACTGAAGCTCAATCGATTGTGCCGTTTAAATGCTGGCACACTTTCAATAATTTCTCTCCATATGCCATAATGTAAAAGAAATCTTTGTCGTAGCCCTGTAGAAAAACTGTAAGTCCTATACACATCAAAATCAATACCGGTCTTACGATGGTGATTTATAACATATATACCCAATTTGAGCTCAATCGAATAGGAGTTATCGTGTTCACACACACACACACATACATCTCGTAAAAATAGCATAAATGAATTCAGAAGACCTCAAAATGTGTCAATACACCAAAATCTCGAAGTCGAATTTTTTCATCATTACAATACTTTCCTTACATGGTACATGTTCGGAAAGTAAAAAAGAAACATTCAAAATATTTGCAGAGACAGCTGGCATCGATCCCACCAACACGAGTACTGCAAATCAGCACGTTTACATTCTATGCCACGGATGCTTGGTTTATTTCGCATCAAAAATATATTTAAGCTGCATACGCTGATTTTTGAATGTTTGGAGTGTGATTTCGTGAGGATGCCTGTAAGGTGCGTCCTAAAATTTGCATCAGTGTACGTCTTATGAGCTATATTTGTACCAAATTTCATTCAAATCGGTGATTCCAAGGTTGCGCCCTCTCCTTGTCAGAAGCATTGGTCAATAATGAAACGTCATTAAAACTTGCAAATTCCTTTAAAGAGTATTTTTAAAAAGATTATGTATCTCATGCAGAAATAATGTTATGCATGCAAACTATTTTAACGCACAAGTCTCTGAGATCAGCAGTGAAAGGTGTTCATTCATTTGCAAAAATTTTTACAAATAGTGATATTGCTAAAAAGCCTTACAACTAGGACAATACAAGATGGCCTATTTCATAGTGTATGGCATGTCACCATTCTTTAAAGAGTTACTTTTAGAGAACTATCTTTTGTGCGATAAATTTGTGATTGGTTTTGATGAGTCTATCAATAAAGTAAGCAAAAACAGCAGATGGACGTAAATGTTCGTTATTGGTGTTCCAAAGATAACCAAGTAAAAGTTAGATATTTGAATTCAGCTTTTCTTGGTTGAACTCGATCAGTGACTTGCTGCACGCTTTCAAATAGTCCAAGACCTGACTGCAGTTCTGTGGGAAAGTTTGAGTATGGAGAATTTTTTTTCAGGAATGTTTAGTAGGTGTCTTAGTAAGCATTTTGGACTTGGGTGGACATCCGTCACCTGGTACATTTTCCGTCTATGACGTCATCAAAGATGGCGACTGCTCGCATCTCAGAACTGCTCATATCTAAGTTAATACTTGTCCGATTTGTATGAAATTGCACTTTTTTATATTAATTTACCCGTATTCAATTAAATAACGTATGTAATAATGATTAATGTGTAATGCAGACTGTGTGTACATAGGCGTAATCTGAGGGGGGCAATTGCCCCTGCAGTTGTAAAATTTTGCCCCCCTAGTTTGAAAAGTCAGGGGCAAAGTTATGATCTTGAACACAGATCATGAATTTATAATCCACATTTACTATCAGATTCTAAAAAAAATAATTTTTTTTCTACAAAAATCAACGAAAGAATAGAATCAGAAATGCTTTTCAACCCAACAGGGACGACGGCCGACTGGAGAATGGGCAAGCTAGATAATTTCCCAGGACCGCAAAAATCAAGGAGCAGCGATTTTGAACTTGTTTGAAATTAAAAATACACCATTAAAAAAAAAGGACCTGATGCTCTGAACAGTGGACAAAAAGAGGTCATTTTCACAGGCAATGCCGCAATTAGAGTTTATGTCACCAGGGGCAAACCTTAATTAGTGTGCCCCCTTCCATGGAACCGTGTCCCCATTACACGAAACCATAACTGATTTTGGCATTCCCTTTAGCCCTTCTCCCGGTGCTCGTCCCCGCTTGCCCTTCCCTTTAGTTGCGGACCCTTCATATGCTGAATTCAGTTTCTCATTTATATTTTAATGAATCTAATTTTGGTTTTTGAAGGTCAGCAGCAAAGAGACAATTCATGATCGTGCTCACTTGACTTGACAGAAACTGTGCGAATTCAAATGCGATGCAGTTTAAGAGAACATAAAAACGGTCTGCGATTTCATGATTTAAATCTGCTGCCAGGGCCGCAACTAGAGGAGGCAAGCGGGGCACGTGCCCCAGACGTAGTGCAATCAGTTATGGTTCCATGGGATGGTGGCATTCTAATTAATGTTTTTCCTGAGAGACATAAACTCTAGTTGCGGCACTATCTAACTCGTATTTCGATACCTTTTAGCTTTTCATGCGTTAGAAAGCGTAGCAACAAATTCACCTCATGACCTCCTGTTCACAGCATTGCTCCCGAGCAATACAGAGAAGTAACGTTTCTTTACAGCTATTATTTATAACGATGTGCTTATAATTCTATTTACCAGCATAAAAAAGATTCGCTTAAAAGTCTAGCTGAGTCTAAGATAACATCTCAGAATATTATTTTTCTTTAGTACATACTAGTATTTGTAAATTCACCTAATTTATATATAACCCACCTTTTTTACTTCCTTGTACGTAGTATAAGGAAGTAATGTGATCCCGAAAAATTTTGGGGGCCAAATTTTTACTTCCTTGTACGTAGTATAAGGAAGTAATGTGATCCCGAAAAATTTTGGGGGCCAAATTTCGACAAAAAAACCGATTTTGACTACCTCTAAATTTAATTTTAAGAATTTTTTCGATGCATCTCATCGTAGGCTAGCATGCACGATCATATTAACGCGTCTGCAACTCATTTTGACCAGCGGCGAGTCTATTGTGGTCAGTTTTTCCATGCCGTCTGTACGTACGTACGTATGTTCGTACGTACGTATGTATGCAACTCGCATATCTCAAAAACTATTGGTCGTAGAATGTTGAGATTTGATATTTAGGATTGTTCTATGATCTAGTTGTGCACCTCCCCTTTTGGTCGCAATCGAATGTATAGTTTATGTACAGGACCGCTCAAAAGATTCGAAATACATTACGCTCAATGGGCCGAAATTCATTAAACTCGCATATCTCAAAAACTATTAGGCGTAGAATGTTGAAACTTTATATTTAGGATTGTTGTAACATCTAGTTGTGCACCTCCCCTTTCGGTTCCATTCGACTGGATAGTTTATCTACAGAACCGCCTAAAAGATTCGAAATACATTACGCTCTATGGGCCGACATTCATCAAAGCGTTTTTTAAGGTTTTGGGCTATTTCAAACGACTCAGGAGTGATATATGCTGAAAGAGTTAGAAAATGAATTTCTCCATTAAAAAAAGTGTCTTTATCATTTACAGTTCTGCTACAGGAACACTCAAAGGATTTCCAATACATTACGGTCAATGGCAATTTTAGGGGCATTCATCCATTTCAAGCACAATACCGTCCTACCACATAAGTTAGGTAATGGTCCGACCACGGTCACGTGCCTCCCTCAAGAACTATGCCAAAAGTCGCCAAGCTTGGCAACTTTTGGTGTACGTGTGTGCATATTTAACTCTCAAGTCTCAAAAACTATTATGA
This sequence comes from Cheiracanthium punctorium, assembly GCA_038373885.1. Lineage (NCBI taxonomy): Eukaryota > Metazoa > Arthropoda > Arachnida > Araneae > Cheiracanthiidae > Cheiracanthium > Cheiracanthium punctorium. The sequence goes on from JAWZYV010013443.1 coordinate 230,075, forward strand.
AATTTCATATATAAAGAATGTTGTAACATCTAGTTGTGCCTCTCGATTTTTGGGTTCCAATCTACTGGAGAGTTTATTTACAGGACCACCGAAAAGAATTTCAGTACCTTAATGTCTATGGACATCTTCATTATAATACAACTGTAGACAGTCATTGTTTGGTACATGCCCAAAATCTCGCCGTCCTGTCCTCGACCTTGGCGAGTTTTGGCGAAATATCGCCAAATTTGGCGATAGTCAGTCATTTCGTCCATGCCCAAAGTATCGCCATTTGTACATCGTTCTTGGCGAGTTTTGGCGAAATATCGCCAAATTTGGCAGATAATCTGTCATTGTTTGGTTCATGCTTAAAATCTCGCCAAAATTTCGTCGACATTGACGAGTTTCGCCGAAATATCGCCAAATTTGGCGCCAAAAATTATTTCGTATTTTGTATAACACTAAAAACTTTAACCCGTAGATATTTGAACTTTTTTATTTAGAACTATTGTAATATCTAACTGTTTTTCCATATCTTTTTTTGACAGCAATCGACTGAGAATTTATTTACAGGGTGAGCCAAATGACTTTTAATACATTGAGGTGTATGGATGCATTCAATTCATTGAAAGTCTGTGGTCAATGACTACTTTGGCTATCCCCAAAATCTCGCAGACTATGTCAAGTTTGTCGGCTTTTGGTGAATATATCGCCAAATAAAGTGTCAGAAGGAAATATTTCAAATTGAACTCAGCTTGGCGATATCGAAATATTTGTCTAGAAATCGCTAAAACCTTACTATTATTGATATTTTATCTCTTTCAAAACAAATAAGTTTAGAGGAAGTGCGTCGAAAATATTTTTGATCTAATGGACGTGCAAGGAAGTCATGTGTTGGACACATCAGATTTTTTATAACGATGTGCTTATAATTCTATTTACCAGCATAAAAAAGATTCGCTTAAAAGTCTAGCTGAGTCTAAGATAACATCTCAGAATATTATTTTTCTTTAGTACATACTAGTATTTGTAAATTCACCTAATTTATATATAACCCACCTTTTTTACTTCCTTGTACGTAGTATAAGGAAGTAATGTGATCCCGAAAAATTTTGGGGGCCAAATTTTTACTTCCTTGTACGTAGTATAAGGAAGTAATGTGATCCCGAAAAATTTTGGGGGCCAAATTTCGACAAAAAAACCGATTTTGACTACCTCTAAATTTAATTTTAAGAATTTTTTCGATGCATCTCATCGTAGGCTAGCATGCACGATCATATTAACGCGTCTGCAACTCATTTTGACCAGCGGCGAGTCTATTGTGGTCAGTTTTTCCATGCCGTCTGTACGTACGTACGTATGTTCGTACGTACGTACGTACGTATGTATGTAACTCGCATATCTCAAAAACTATTGGTCGTAGAATGTTGAGATTTGATATTTAGGATTGTTCTATGATCTAGTTGTGCACCTCCCCTTTTGGTCGCAATCGAATGTATAGTTTATGTACAGGACCGCTCAAAAGATTCGAAATACATTACGCTCTATGGGCCGAAATTCATTAAACTCGCTTAACTCAAAAACTATTAGGCATAGAATGTCGAAACTTCATATTTTGGATAGTTGTAACATCTAGTTGTGCACCTCCCCTATTGGTTCCATTCGACTGGATAGTTTATCTACAGGATCGCCCAAAACATTCGAAATACATTACGCTCAATGGGCCGAAATTCATTAAACTCGCATATCTCAAAAACTATTAGGCGTAGAATGTTGAAACTTTATATTTAGGATTGTTGTAACATCTAGTTGTGCACCTCCCCTTTCGGTTCCATTCGACTGGATAGTTTATCTACAGAACCGCCTAAAAGATTCGAAATACATTACGCTCTATGGGCCGACATTCATCAAAGCGTTTTTTAAGGTTTTGGGCTATTTCAAACGACTCAGGAGTGATATATGCTGAAAGAGTTAGAAAATGAATTTCTCCATTAAAAATAGTGTCTTTATCATTTACAGTTCTGCTACAGGAACACTCAAAAGATTTCCAATACATTACGGTCAATGGCAATTTTAGGGGCATTCATCCATTTCAAGCACAATACCGTCCTACCACATAAGTTAGGTAATGGTCCGACCACGGTCACGTGCCTCCCTCAAGAACTATGCCAAAAGTCGCCAAGCTTGGCGACTTTTGGTGTACGTGTGTGCATATTTAACTCTCAAATCTCAAAAACTATTATGAAATTTCATATGTAAGATTGTTGTAACATCTAGTTGTGCATCTCGATTTTTGGTTCCAATCTGCTGGAGTTTCTTTACAGGACCACCAAAAAGAATTTCAGTACTTTAATGTCTATGGACATCTTCAATATAATACAGTTGTAGTCAGTCATTGTTTGGTACATGCCCAAAATCTCGCCGTCTGTCCTCGACCTTGGCGAGTTTTGCCGAAATGTCGCCAAATTTGGCGATAGTCAGTCATTTGGTCCATGCCCAAAGTATCGCCATTTGTCATCGTTCTTGGCGAGTTTTGGCGAAATATCGCCAAATTTGGCGATAATCTGTCATTGTTTGTCCATGCTTAAAATCTCGCCAAATGTCGTCGACATTGACGAGTTTCGCCGAAATATCGCCAAATTTGGCTCCAAAAATTATTTCGTATTTTGTATAACTCTAAAACTTTAACCCGTACAATTTTGAACTTTTGTATTTAGAACTATATTATAATATCTAACTGTTTTCAATATCTTTTTTGACAGCAATCGACTGGGAATTTATTTACAGGGTGAGCCAAATGACTTTAAATACATTAAGGTGTATGGATGCATTCAATTCATTGAAAGTCAGAGGTCAATGACTACTTTGGCTATCCCCAAAATCTCGCAAACTATCTCAAGTTTGTCGGCTTTTGGTGAAATATCGCCAAATAAAGTGTCAGAAGGAAATCTTTCAAATTGAACTCAGCTTGGCGATATCGAAATATTTGGCTAGAAATCGCTATACCTTACTATTATTGATATTTTATCTCTTTCAAACAAATAAGTTTAGAGGAAGTGCGTAAAAAACATTTTTGAATTAATAGACGTGCAAGGAAGTCATGTGTTGGACACATCAGATTTTTTTTTTCTTGACTAGTCTTCAACTCAAAAACTTATAACTTATAGCCGAGCTTTTGGTTAATGAAATCATGCTCCTCAAATTATTGAATATCTTGTTCCACATTATTTTTCTAAAAATATTTACGATATCATTCTCCCCCCCTTTCCCCCCCCCCTCCTCCCAAAAAAAGAAAACATAAAATAAAAAATCTGGAGTGACTCCATTCGACTTTCCGAACACTTAAGATTAAGATCATTACCAAGCATTTAAATAAATTTCAATCGATGAATAATTCAAACACATATACCCAATGTGAGCTCAATCGAATGTACCGTTTAAACGCTAGCGCACTTTCAAGAATTTCTCCCCATAGGCCATAATGTAAAAGAAATCTTTGTTGTAGCCCTGTAGAAAAACTACATAAGACAAGTCCTATACTCACCAAAATCAATACCGGTCTTGCGACGGTGATTTATGACATATATACCCAATTTGAGCTCAATCGAATGGCCCGTTTAGGAGTTATCGTGTTCACTCACATACATACAAACACTCATACACACACATACATACATACATCTCGTAAAAGTAGCATAAATGGATTCAGAAGACCCCAAAATGTGTCAGTACATCAAAATTTCGAAGTCGAATTTTTTCATGATTACAATACTTTCCTTACACGGTACTTTGTATTTTATCTTTTTTAATTTTGTCTTATGTAATTTGTCCTTTTATGCATCACTGTAAATGGATTTTAATCTGTAGTGTGCATTTCTTTTATGAAATAAATGAAAATGTTCGGAAAGTAATAAATATAAATAACGTACTGGACTTGCTTAAGGCGTCTTCTCACTTTAGGCACCTCGAAAATAAGCTATTTTCGCGAATTTTTTTTCGAGGATTTTTGCAAACAATTATGGGATAAAATGGATCCTATATAATAAACACATCTTTCAAGTACAAAAAAAATTTTTTTTTTTTTTTGAACAATTATTATAATAAAACAGTAGCATCGAAAAACCCGTGTAGAAATGTAATGTTCGTGGCTTGTTGATGGTATCTCCGAGACAGGTCATCTGAAACAAAAAAATAAAACAGTTTTAGATTCAGTCAGAGGCGTCGCTAGGGGGGGGGGGTATCCCCTCCCAAAATTTATACGAGTTGGCAAAATCTCGTTCGTCACTTGGGGAAAATTGTATTTCAAGTGGGAAAAAATGTATTTAGGGTACATTAATTTCAGAATCTTATTATTTTTATTACTATATTTTTTGATTATTATTTTCTCTTTTGGATCGAAACATGCAGTGGTCATGTTTCGATCCTAGGAGTATAAAAAGAACAGCTTAGTAAACTTTGGGAGGGGGGCAGTTATGATGATGAATACCAGACTTGGAATTGACCGAAGGGAAGATTCAAAAGTGTTTCTCCTTTATTTAACACTCTGACGCTCTTCCACCCATCCTCTTTCCAAGCCTTGGCACTGTACCATCAAAAAACTACCCCCATAGAAGTCCTCCTCCATACTTGGCTGTTAATGAATGCAGGTGTTTTTGTACCAGTCCCGGGTTCTTTGCATTGCTTCGTTTGTCATTCCCAAAAAACGTCTACATGTCCCTGGGTGCCCAGGCTGCTAAATTATCCCGCACTCAGTCGGCAGTTCCTCCGATAATTATTTTGAACTGTCACTGCCACCTTTCTGCAGATTTTATCCAGATGTTTAAGGAAATGAGTTCAATTTTTTTCCTTTCTCATATACTTTAAAAGAAATTCCGCAGAAAATATACCTCAAAAAGGACAAACTATAACTAATTTTTCACAAGCCACAGAAAATCGATTTCTTGAATTTTTTCATCTTCTTAACGAAATTAGAAAATGTATCTGATTTTGACATCCCAGTTTAACAGAAATTTTGAATTTACGAGTTACCAGTAAAACGTCCAAATCACTAGTTTACCACAGAGCTAAACTAGTTGAGTTAAAAAATACTGCTGCTATATAAATAATATGATAAAAAATTCCTTTAATTTACACCCCTTTCAAGTGATGTCCACAGCACGGGCGGCGCTTGTTTCTACGAAGTCATAGGGACCACTTGGTGAGCGGGAAAAGGGGAATTATTAACGTAGTTTAAGACAAGAGTACTCAGTCAAAATTATTTTTTGTAACAAAGGTCATCGATTAAAAAATATTAATATCAACAAATAAAATCTAGAAAGATAAATCACATTGAATGCATTGAGCATACTGGGCCCTCCCAAAAGTCTTGATTTATCCCCATTAATTCCTAAAAATCTTAACTAACTTCATAGCCTTTGATTGAATTTGCAGAATTCACAAATAAGACAGGTGAAGGAATGGCCAAGCAAATTTGTGACATTCTGCAAAAAAAAGGGAGTTAATACATCTGGCATGATTTTCCAGTCATATGACTTTGCCAGTTCAATGTCTGGAAAATTTAAAGGAGTGCAACAAAAAGTGTCAGAAATTGTCGGTCATCCTGCTTTGTACATCCCTTGCCAGGATCATTGAATCAATACGGCTCTGGAGCATAGTTGCAATATTAGCATAATAATAAGAGATATGTTTGGTACTCTTGAAGCATTATATGTATTTTTTACTTCGAGTGCAAAAAGATTTAGACAGTTGCAAAATAAAATTTCCGAAGTTGAAAATGCATTAATCTTAAAAAATCTTTCTAGAACAAGGTGGACGGCTAAAGCAGAAACGATTAGAGCTGTTTGTTAATCATTTGAACTTATTTTAGATTTATTAGAAGAGATGTCATCTCAAACTGGTGTCGATTCTGCTACAAAAACAAAAGCTTATGGTCTTTACAAAAAGATGAAAACATTTGATTCTATTGTAAGCATATTTTTTATGAAAAACATAATTTACAAGGTAAAAGTATTGTCAGAAATTTTGGAAACACCTAATTTGAATGTTATTGATTGCATTTCAATAACAGAAAGTACAACAAGAAGACTTACGGAAATTAATGCAGATACTGATGGAATGGATGATTTGATCGAAAGTGCTGTAGCATTTTCTGAAAAATTTAGCATTGATGTAAAACGTGATTTCCAACTGCATCACAGAAGAAGGGTGCTCCCAAAAAAAATCTGACAATGCTAGAGAAACCTGAAGCAAATTTGCAATTTAAACAGTTTTTCAGAAAAGTGTTCAAAGCTGTTCTAGACACAGCTAGTGGCCTTCAAGAAAATGTTTCTACTATGAAGACAAAAATTTTGCCCGTTCATTTTATCTTCCAGTTTCCTTGAAGTAAAGATGTTTTAACAGATACTGCAATTGAAAACATAGAGATGTATCCCATGAATTCAAAACCCAATATGCATGCACTGAAAAGTGAATTAGAGATTTTATTTGATCTTTGCAAAGATAAGAATGCGTCATCAATGGATGCACTAGTAGAAACTGCTGTGACTTAAAAAAACCTACTGAAATTAGCATTTACACTGTCAACTGGTATTAACTGGAAGTTACGGAGTAAGTACGAATGAAAGAACGTTTAGCCAATTGAAGTTTGTGAAAGGGAGCTTACGGACAACAATGACTGATGACAAAATGAACAATTTAATGATAATGAAATGTGAAATGGATTTCATTGACAAACTTGACTTATTAAAAACTTTATTTCTTTTATAAGTTTTGTATTTATATACATTTTTATTGAATTAGTTTTTTGCTTAACTCTACATCTTTAATTTGATTGTAGTTTACTTGTGAAAATTTAATTTTGCATCCCAAGAATGTTTTCATTTCATGTACTATATGAAAGATTACTGTGAAAGTTATGTTTAAAAATATTTATGAGTAATTCTGTAAAAAATCCAAATAAATAAATAAATAAAATTTGATAGACTGTAAAATCTAAAATCATTGTTGAAAAATCGGTAAGAATAGGATTGCGTTAGTAAGTTTTGAGTTCAATATTAAGTTTAGTAAAAAAAAAAAAAAATTAAAACACACATTTACTGCCGTTCTAGACATTTTTAAAACTTCATTTCTTTTATAAATATTGTGTTTAAATACTTTTTGTTTAATTATTTTTTTAAATCTATATATTTAAAATATTTATGTATGATCCTGTGTAAAATGCAAAAACTTAAAATTTGGTAGACTCTAAGAACTAAAATCAGTGTTAAAAAATCGGTTAGAAAAAGCAAGTGAGAGTTCTGTGTTAAAATCCTGAAAAATGATTTCAAAATAGAGACACATTTACTGCTGTCCTAAAAAATTTATAAAACTTCACGTTTTTATAAATTTTGTATTTACATACATTTTTTTTTATTGAATTAATTATTTTAATGTACATATTTAATTTGACTGTAGTTTACTTGTGAAAATTTAATTTTGCATTAAAAGGATGTTTTCATTTCATGTACTATATAAAAGATTACTGAGAAAATTACTTTTTAATATAGTTATGTATAATTCTGTATAAAAGGCAAAAACGTTTATCTATATATTTAAATAACCAGATCATTGAGATAAATCGATAATTATGTAGATGTAAATTGTAATTTTTTAAAAATTTATGTTACACCTAATTTAAGCAAATTATGGAGCTATTTTGCTAATTTAATTATTATTACTTGAATTTTCTGTAACATTTATTGAATTTTTATTCTATAAAATGTGTTTGAATTGATATAATTTAGACTTTCTGATTTATTAAAATGATGGTTTTTTACTTCCTTGTACGTAGTATAAGGAAGTAATGTGATCCCGAAAAATTTTGGGGGCCAAATTTCGACATAAAAACCGATTTTGACTACCTCTAAATTTAATTAAAAATTTTTTTTCGATGCATCTCATCGTAGGCTAGCATGCACGATCATATTAACGCGTCTGCAACTCATTTTGACCAGTGGCGAGTCTACTGTGGCCAGTTTTTCCATGCCGTCTGTACGTACGTACGTATGTATGTAACTCGCATATCTCAAAAACTATTGGTCGTAGAATGTTGAGATTTGATATTTAGGATTGTTCTATGATCTAGTTGTGCACCTCCCCTTTTGGTGGCAATCGAATGGATAGTTTATGTACAGGACCGCCCAAAAGATTCGAAATACATTACGCTCTATGGGCCGAAATTCATTAAACTCGCCTAACTCAAAAGCTATTAGGCGTAGAATGTCGAAACTTCATATTTTGGATAGTTGTAACATCTAGTTGTGCACCTCCCCTTTTGGTTCCATTCGACTAGATAGTTTATCTACAGGACTGCCCAAAACATTCGAAATACATTACACTCAATGGGCCGAAATTCATTAAACTCGCATATCTCAAAAACTGTTAGGCGTTGAATGTTGAAACTTTATATTTAGGATTGTTGTAACATCTAGTTGTGCACCTCCCCTTTCGGTTCCATTCGACTGAATAGTTTATCTACAGGACCGCCCAAAAGATTCGAAATACATTACGCTCTATGGGCCGAAATTCATCAAAGCGTTTTTTAGAGGTATTGGGCTATTTCAAACGACTCAGAAGTGATATATGCTGTAAAGAGTTAGAAAATGAATTTCTCCATTAATAAAAGTGTCTTTTTCATTTATAGTTCTGCTACAGGAACACTCAAAAGATTTCCAATACATTACGGTCAATAGCAATTTTAGGGGCATTCATCCATTTCAAGCACAATACCGTCCTACCACATAAGTTAGGTAATGGTCCGACCACGGTCACGTGCCTCCCTCAAGAACTATGCCAAAAGTCGCCAAGCTTGGCGACTTTTGGTGTACGTGTGTGCATATTTAACTCTCAAATCTCAAAAACTATTATGAAATTTCATATATAAGAATGTTGTAACATCTAGTTGTGCATCTCGATTTTTGGTTCCAATCTACTGGAGAGTTTATTTACAGGACCACCGAAAAGAATTTCAGTACTTTAATGTCTATGGACATCTTCAATATAATACAATTGTAGACAGTCATTGTTTGGTACATGCCCAAAATCTCGCCGTCTGTCCTCGACCTTGGCGAGTTTTGCCGAAATGTCGCCAAATTTGGCGATAGTCAGTCATTTGGTCCATGCCCAAAGTATCGCCATTTGTCATCGTTCTTGGCGAGTTTTGGCGAAATATCGCCAAATTTGGCGATAATCTGTCATTGTTGGTCCATGCTTAATATCTCGCCAAATGTCGTCGACATTGACGAGTTTCGCCGAAATATCGCCAAATTTGGCGCCAAAAATTATTTCGTATTTTGTATAACTCTAAAACTTTAACCCGTAGAATTTTGAACTTTTGTATTTAGAACTATATTATAATATCTAACGGTTTTCAATATCTTTTTTGACAGCAATCGACGGGGAATTTATTTACAGGGTGAGCCAAATGACTTTAAATACATTAAGGTGTATGGATGCATTCAATTCATTGAAAGTCTGTGGTCAATGACTACTTTAGCTATCCCCAAAATCTCGCAAACTATCTCAAGTTTGTCGGCTTTATGCGAAATATCGCCAAATAAAGTGTCAGAAAGAAATCTTTCAAATTGAACTCAGCTTGGCGATATCAAAATGTTTGGCTGGAAATCGCTATATCTTACTATTATTGATATTTTATATCTTTCAAACAAATAAGTTTAGAGGAAGTGCGTAAAAAACATTTTTGATTTAATAGACGTGCAAGGAAGTCATGTGTTGGACACATCAGATTTTTTAACTTTATATTTAGAACTATTGTAATACCTAACTGTTTTCAATATCTTTTTTGACAGCAATCGACTGAGAATTTATTTACATGGTGAGCCATTGAGGTGTATAGATGCATTCAATTCATTGAAAGTCTGTGGTCAATGACTACTTTGGCTATCCCCAAAATCTCGCTGACTATCTCAAGTTTGTCGGCTTTTGGTGAAATATCGCCAAATAAAGTGTCAGAAGGAAATCTTTCGAATTGAACTCAGCTTGGCGATATCGAAATATTTGGCTAGAAATCGCTAAACCTTACTATTATTGATATTTTATCTCTTTCAAACAAATAAATTTAGAGGAAGTCCGTCGAAAATATTTTTGATCTAATGGACGTGCAAGGAAGTCATGTGTTGGACACATCAGATTTTTTTAATGGAGAAATTCATTTTCTAACTCTTTACAGCATATATCACTTCTGAGTCGTTTGAAATAGCCCAATACCTCTAAAAAACGCTTTGATGAATTTCGGCCCATAGAGCGTAATGTATTTCGAATCTTTTAGGCGGTTCTGTAGATAAACTATCCAGTCGAATGGAACCGAAAGGGGAGGTGCACAACTAGATGTTACAAAATTCCTAAATATAAAGTTTCAACATTCTACGCCTCATAGTTTTTGAGATATGCGAGTTTAATGAATTTCGGCCCATTGAGCGTAATGTATTTCGAATGTTTTGGGCGGTTCTGTAGATAAACTATCTAATCGAATGGAACCAAAAGGGGAGGCACACAACTAGATGTTACAACTATCCAAAATATGAAGTTTCGACATTCTACGCCTAATAGTTTTTGAGATATGCGAGTTTAATGAATTTCGGCCCATAGAGCGTAATGTATTTCGAATCTTTTGTGCGGTCCTGTACATAAACTAATCATTCGATTGCGACCAAAAGGGGAGGTGCACAACTAGATCATAGAACAATCTTAAATATCAAATCTCAACATTCTACGACCCATAGTTTTTGAGATATGCGAGTTACATACATACGTACGTACGTACGTACAGACGGCATGGAAAAACTGACCACAATATACTCGCCGCTGGTCAAAATGAGTTGCAAACGCGTTAATATGATCGTGCATGCTAGCCTACGATGAGATGCATCGAAAAAATTCTTAAAATTAAATTTAGAGGTAGTCAAAATCGGATTTTTTGTCGAAATTTGGCCCCCAAAATTTTTCGGGATCACATTACTTCCTTATACTACGTACAAGGAAGTAAAAAAGTGTCTTTATCATTTACAGTTCTGCTACAGGAACACTCAAAAGATTTCCAATACATTACGGTCAATGGCAATTTTAGGAGATTCATCCATTTCAAGCACAATACCGTCCTACCACATAAGTTAGGTAATGGTCCGACCACGGTCACGTGCCTCCCTCAAGAACTATGCCAAAAGTCGCCAAGCTTGGCGACTTTTTTGTGTACGTGTGTGCATATTTAACTCTCAAATCTCAAAAACTATTATGAAATTTCATGTATAAGATTGTTGTAACATCTAGTTGTGCATCTCGATTTTTGGTTAAAATCTACTGGAGAGTTTATTTACAGGACCACCGAAAAGAATTTCAGTACTTTAATGTCTATGGACATCTTCAATATAATACAATTGTAGACAGTCATTGTTTGGTACATGCCCGAAATCTCGCCGTCTGTCCTCGACCTTGGCGAGTTTTGCCGAAATGTCGCCAAATTTGGCGATAGTCAGTCATTTGGTCCATGCCCAAAGTATCGCCATTTGTCATCGTTCTTGGCGAGTTTTGGCGAAATATCGCCAAATTTGGCGATAATGCCAAATGTCGTCGACATTGACGAGTTTCCCCGAAATATCGCCAAATTTGGCGCCAAAAATTATTTCGTATTTTGTATAACTCTAAAACTTTAACCCGTAGAATTTTGAACTTTTGTATTTAGAACTATATTATAATATCTAACGGTTTTCAATATCTTTTTTGACAGCAATCGACTGGGAATTTATTTACAGGGTGAGCCAAATGACTTTAAATACATTAAGGTGTATGGATGCATTCAATTCATTGAAAGTCTGTGGTCAATGACTACTTTGGCTATCCCCAAAGTCTCGCAAACTATTTCAAGTTTGTCGGCTTTTGGTGAAATATCGCCAAATAATGTGTCAGAAAAAAATCTTTTAAATTGAACTCAGCTTGGCGATATCGAAATGTTTGGCTAGAAATCGCTATATCTTACTATTATTGATATTTTATATCTTTCAAACAAATAAGTTTAGAGGAAGTGCGTAAAAAACATTTTTGATTTAATAGACGTGCAAGGAAGTCATGTGTTGGACACATCAGATTTTTTTTAATCCGTCTGGCTACGATATTGTTATTTTCAGGACAGAAAGTTTGGACAGAAACATGTATTGGCAACCATTAAACATGGTTCAGAGCACAGTTTAATATATTTTATTTCAGTTATTTAAAGATTTATTTTAGCGCTTTATCAAAAGACACTGAAAGGTTTATTTTTAAAAAAATGATGGAAAAAAATGAATTGACTCTTGGTTACTTTTCAAAAACTTCCAAATTTTGAGTTGGCATATTTTACAGCTCTCTCCTCCCAATCATGATGCTCTCGCTACGCCTCTGGATTCAGTATGTCAGTGGCTATAGCGCATATCATCAGATTTTTGATATTCGCGAAAATAACAAAATGGCGCACGTTTTTCGAAAAAGTAAAAAAAAAAAAACGCGTTTTTTTTTTTTTGCAGTTTTTTGTAAAAAAAAATACTTCAAATCAAAATTTCAAAAATCTGATGATATGCGCTATAGCCAATGAAGAATATGTCATTCAAATTTCATGACAATCGGCCGGATAGTTTCCGAAATTTCCTCAACAAGGCACAGAAAAACCTTGTTTTGAGATAAACGCGTTTAAAGTTTTGGTTGCAGAAAAATCATGAAAAAACCTTACCTCGGGTTAATCAGCGATGCCTGCTTCATACAATGGACCTTCCGATTCTTCGTAGAAGTTGTGCTCGTCCAAAATAGCTTCCCTTCGTCTCGAGTCTCTTTTGAAGCATTAGAGCTGCGGCGCTGTTCCCTACGCGTACGCGATCACTGTCGCGTTTCTCGGCGTATTGAGCGGCGATAGGGCCAAGTTCGATACCCATCACCTCCAAAAATTTTAAAACAGGTTGTAGCCCTTCGTTATAAATGCATGCTGCTGTTTGACAAGCAATTTCCACGGTTTTTCTTCCCGTAAAAACGTGTTTCGGTGCCATTGCCCAGACACAGCTGTTGAAACACTCGTTGTTATTTTGGGTAATGTAGTGAGACTCGTCCGATCTTTATGAAATTTTGATATAACATTTTTGATGATATGTACTTTCAAAATTTAAAAAAAAAAAATCGATTTTTTAAAATTTTCAAAGTGAGAAGACGCCTTAAATTTTTAAAATTTTCTTTTCAAATCAAGGAAAAACATGAACATTCAACTCGGCCTACTGTAAATTTAACAGGTCGCTAACATCAGAGAAAGTGCAGTGGGAAGAGAGGTCACAGAAAACAGAAAATGTGCACTGACTTCATTGTAATGTATTTCAAACCCTGAAAGAAAAGCGACTTTTTAACAAGGCATAAAATGATCGTTTTTCTGCGATCTATATTTTTTCTTAATATGTACTGTTGTAAACGATTTGTTTATTTGGACAAACATTAATAATATTAGTTTTTCCTTATTATTATTCTATTAAATCTCCATAAAGCTGACCAATGACCGAGTGGATGAGACACTGAACACTGTGAGATGGCTAAAGTGCGCATAAGATTTTGGCTTTTCGCTTGGTTGCCGATGTAATGGTCTGGAGTTTTGGATGGTTTTCTCTAGCTATAACGTGAATTTGCATTAGAACCAGGACCCTTGCTAAAGGGGGAAGGAGGAGAGCCTCCCCCCTAATACTAGAAAATTCTGTTAAACTTGGCAAAATTAGTTGTCTAGTTTTAAAACTTGGTAAAAACTGCTCCCAAAAACTATAATTTACTTTATATTTCTGGTACACTTGGCAAAATTACATAAACCCAGTAGTAAAAAGTAAGAAGTTGGTAATATTTTTAACCATACTTATAAATACAGCTTCATGTGAAAGGAGCTTTTCATCCTTGCGAAGGTTGGAAACATTTTGTATTTAACACCAGGACAGGAAAGACTGAGTCATTTGACATTAATGCATATAAAACGAAAGAGAGATAAATAAAGACGCAATTATTGAGGAATTTAACTCAGATGCAACAATTCGAGGCAGACGCTTAGCTTTAGTTTAAACGCAAATTCATTAAGAGAAATAATACAAACATAGTAATTAAAATGCGTTGTTTTATTGCCGTCAAATGTCTAGTTTTGGTTTTTACGCAATTTACTCACAAGAGCTCTTCAATACTTTTTGGAAATAGTAATTAAATTTTATTATTTTTTAAAATCTTTTTTGTTAAATAAAACATGAAAATCTACAATTTTCAGCTAGAGTATGTTAAATTAAAAAAGTTGATTTTTTTATATTTATGTAATTATTAAAGAAATAAAATATGTCATAAAACTTTTCAGTATGCATTTTGGTAAGTATAAACTTTAAAAAAGTTAAAATTATGCTTGGTATTGTGGGCATGTGAGCCCCAATAATAATGCTACTTCTTCTTCAAATTTTTATCATTTTTTTTCTTTCAGAGACAACAGCTATTCACACTGTATTTGCAATCAATCAAGAAGACTAATACTTAATTATTAATAACACAATCAGGAAGGATACTCAATGATTCTGTTATTTTTCTAATCTTTTATTATTTTTAATATGTATCTAGAATTTTACGATCAAAAATTTTGCTTGAAATGCACATTTTCTTCTCCTTTATTGCTGAAGAATGATTGCTAATTGTAAACACACTTTAAAAGTAATTGTCCACCCAAAAATGAGAAATTTCATTTTACAGCCAGAACCGACTACGCAAAAATCAAAAACACACTTCTCCATTGGATTTTAAAACTTTTTATCCTCCTTGAGAAGTTATACAAAGAAAAAGGGACGAACATGACGTTTTCTAATGGGCTAAAATGGCTTTATACAAGCGCACACTAATAGATTCACTTGATAGTTCAGATTTACTGATTATGAGCAGGGAGAACATGAATTCGAGTTTGTGGTTTTCCGGGCAAATTAGTCTATATATAGAAATGTTCTGCATTTAATGACTGAAAGTAAGAAATTTTGCAAAAGGTCCCGCCCTTTTTATTTAGGTTTCGTACATTTTACTTTATAATTTTTTATAATTTAATTTTTATATGGAGCAGTCTAATAATATGATAATAATAATAATAATAAAGACGCATATATACGAGCGCGCATACAGACTTTCATTTAAAATGACTTTTGCCCCCCCCCCCCAGTTTGGAAGCCCAAGTTACGCCTATGTGTGTGTAGTTTTCAGGCACTACCCAGTAGACAGTTTTGTTCAAACGTCGTTTCGGTAGCTTAGTTTTCTACTCGTATAAACTGATTTGTCTGTATTTCTTGTTCATTTAGTTTGTAATTTTTTCTAACAAATGGTTCTAGTAGTCTTCTAAAGATAAGATTGCAAAACCAGTATAAGCCGCTTTTAGGGCTAGGTTTTAATGCTTGCAGAAAAGGCGCGAATTTAGTTTGTATTTTTCTTTTGTTTTTTAGATTGTAGAGTTTAAATATAAGTATGGAAGTCATAAAATTGTCCAGAGCATTGCAAGACCGTGTAATAGACTTTAATCCAGACGAAAAAACATGCATTATTTGTAATAAAAGTGATAATACTGTGATAAGTACAGAAAATGGCCGAGAAAAATATATGGACTGCTGCACAAGTGCGAAACGACATTGTTACGAAGCGTCTGAACTTATTAAGTGAAGAAGTAGTGTTTGTCTTGACATAGTAACAATGAAATTAACTTACAGATAAGCTTTTATTAACTAGATCTTAACTACATCCTACATCAGCTACATGCTACATTGTAAGTACAGAAAATGTAAACAACGGCTACTGTTGCCAACTGGCAAGACATAGTAAGGGTGTTGCCATATTATACCTCATTCACCCCTCCCTAAAGTTTATAATTCTGTTACGTAGTCAGATAAATAAGATGGGCGTGCCTTAGTCGTTTAGGGTGTGCTAGCACTTTATCGTTAAGACTATCTGTATTTTCAACACGGGAACTTTCACTGTTAAGGTCAGGAACATTACTCTCTTTCAAATCATCAATCAGCTGTGGTTCAAGACTCCGTGGGGAGGATTCAGGAAGCCTTGTAGGTTCCTCAGTTCTCATATCAGTTGGGTTTGGAAGAGATTGACAGTTCTCATGATTAATAATATCAGGTGTAAAGGTTTCGCCTTTTGGAGCAAGATGACGAATAGAAACGCTAGTTTCACGCCCATCAGGAAACCTAATGTTTGCATAGTCAGGATTGGCTTCAATAAGCTCTATCTCCTGAACGATAGGCTCATACTTGTTAGCTCGAAGATGGTTCTTCATTAGTATGGGGCCCGGATGGGATAACCAGGTAGGCAAAGAGCGGCCATTATAAGATCTCCTGGGATGGGAAAACATCCGTTCGTGTGGTGTTACATTGGTTGCAGTACAGAGTAGCGAGCGAATCGAATGTAGGGCTGGCTGAAGTACTTTTTCCCAGTGTTCAATCCCCATCTTCTTTGATTTTAAGGCTAATTGGATTGTTTTCCATATTATCCCATTATAGCGCTCTACTTGACCATTCCCTCTAGGATTATATGAAGTTGTTCTGCTAGTTTCTATCCCATGTGAAGTTAAAAATGACTTCAACTCATGAGACATAAATGCTGACCCTCTATCAGAATGTATATAAGTAGGTGTGCCAAAAACTGAGAAAATGTTCTGCAAGTTGCAAATGACAGTAGCAGCTGAAGTATCTGGGCAGGGGAAAGCAAATGGGAATCTTGAAAATTCGTCCACCACAGTAAGTAGAAAACGGTTTCTAGAGGCAGTTGGCAAGGGCCCCTTAAAATCAATATTCAACCTTTCAAAAGGAGTAGTTGACTTGATCAAGGTCCCTTCAGATTTGCAGAAACGCGGCTTTATTTCATTACAGCAAGGGCATGAAGTAATGACTCTTTTGATGTCATCTAAAGAAAAGGGTAGGTTTTTGGACCTTATCCAGTGATACATCCTAGTGATACCTGGGTGACATAAGTCATCATGTAATTTAACTAAATTGATTTCAGGATGTGTTGTTGCAGCAGTTATTCTAGATAATGTGTCAGCACAAGCATTCTTGTTTCCCGGACGATATATTATGTCAAATTTGAAAGAAGTAAGCTCTAATCGCCATCGCATGATTTTTTCATTTTTAATTTTGCTGCTGTGATGCTGGTCAAACATAAAAGTTACTGACCTTTGGTCTGTAAAGATTTCAAAATGGCGACCAATTAAGTAATGTCTCCAATGTCGGAGGGACTCCACGATAGCGTAAGCTTCTTTCTCAATAGCAGAATGCTTTAACTCTGATGCATTCAGAGTTCTTGAAAAGAAAGCTATTGGGCGACCAGCTTGGCTGAGAGTAGCCCCAATAGCAAACTCTGATGCATCAGTTTCTACACGGAAAGGTATCCCATCTTCAATCGCAGATAACGATGCATTAGCAATATCTGATTTCAGATTGTTGAACATTGTCACAGCCTCTGTATTGAGTGGGAAACTACCTTTGTTTAGGAGCGGTTGAATTTTAGTGGAGAAACCTGGGATCCATCTACAATAATGGGCGAACATGCCTAGTGCTCGTTGCAGTGATGCTGTATCTTTTGGGATAGGTAAATTTAATAAAGGCTCAAGCCTAGCTGAATCTGGTTTAATAGTTTTGTTCCCAATGGTGTAGCCCAAAAGTGTCACGGTTTTCAAGGAGAATTTGCACTTTTCCTCATTCAAAGTTAGGTCATATTTTTTTGCAACCATCATGAATTTTTCAAGGTTGTCATCATGTTCAGCTTGGTTCATACCACATATAGTTATGTCGTCTAAATAAGGGAAAGTTCCTTGCAACTTTTCATCAGAGATTATTTTATCGATGATTCTGTGGAAGCTTGCAACACCATTAGTAACACCAAAAGGGACACGTCGAAATTGGTAGAGCTTGCCATCAGCTTCGAAGGCAGTATAGTGTCTTTCGGAATCCTTAATGGGAACTTGGTGATAGGCACTTCTAAGGTCAATACAGCTGAATATCTAATATTTTGACACTTGAGATATCAGTTCCTCAATGTTAGGTAAAGGATAGGCATCCAACAACGTGAATTTGTTGATTGTTTGGGAATAATCAATCACCATCCTGGATTTATGGTTCTCACCTTTTATAACAAAAGCCTGTGCTCGCCAGGGAGATCTACTCGGCTCAATCACCCCTTCCTCTAGTAACTTCAGAAGCAATAAATTTTTTATCTTCCTCCGACTTCCGTCTCGATTTGGTAGCAATAGGTTTACAGTCAGGTGTCAGGTTTGAAAAAAGTGAGGCAGGAGGTACCTGAGCAACAGCAAGAGAGCAAATTTTTAGAGGTCTTCTATAACCATTAAAATTAAATTCAACGGAAGAATGATCTTCTAGAATATCATGTCCGATTAAGACATCTGCACACAAATTATTCATTATTAACATTTCAACGTTCACATATACATGTGCTTGCAATTTGAGTGTAACTGTACAGCGGCCAGCTATATCTGCACTTAATGAAGAGTTGGCTAAAGATATTTTGGTACCTGAGTAAGGCTGTACTCGAATTTTGCACTTTTCAACAAAGTTTTCATTTAAGAAGCTGAGGGCACTGCCAGTATCGATTAAAGCAATTGAATCCCATTTACCAAAACTTTGGTGAAAGACTTGTAGAGGCACTGGGGCACAATGGATGCTGATGCTAGGGGGTAGGTTGAAGCAGAGGTGGTGTTGGTGTTTCGTAAAGTTTTCGACTTGCAAACCCTCTGGTAATGTCCTTTTTTACCACAACCCCGGCAATTGACCTCTTTGGCTGGGCAGCTACTTCGTAAATGTCTTTCATTTCCACAGAAGTAACATCTAGTAGCACGGGAATTAGAAACAGCAGCCAATTGGACATCTTCAATGTTGTCTGCTTGGTCACCAATGGCAGCAACAGGAGTTGAGTTGGTTAATGAATAAGAGGCTGAATGGTGCTCTGCTAGTTCTAGAGCTCTGGCTTGGTCGAAGGCATTTTCTAGCGTAATTGTAGTGTTCTCTAGGAGTCGTTCACGGATACGGGAGCTTCTTAGTCCCCTAATGAATGAGTCTCTTACATATTCATTTTTATTCTGCTCGGCGGTAACAGCTTTGAAGTTGCAATCTTTGCTCATCTGCTTTAGTGCTTGTAAAAACTCATTCACAGATTCCCCTGCTTGTTGGGTTCTAGAGGCTAGACAGTGCCTGGCAAATATTTCATTCCTTTTAGTGATATACAGGGAATCCAGAACAGTAATGGCAGTTGTAAAGTCAGTGACGTCATTTATATTAAGAAAGACATTCGCCGAGATGTAGTTGCACAAGAGTTGCAATTTTCCTGCTTCTGTCACATCAGCGATTTGAGTTAAAAAGTTCATAAAAGTCTGCTTCCAATGTTTCCATTTTGGTTCAGCTGCAGCACACGTGGGATCGACGTCAAATCTTTCAGGCCTAAGAAGTCGATCCATTTATATTCAATTCGAATGCCGTTTAACTTCAAATCGTTTGATTATAAAGTTCTAGTTAATAAAATTGACATAGTAACAATGAAATAAACTTACAGATAAGCTTTTATTAACTAGATCTTAACTACATCCTACATTGTAAGTACAGAAAATGTAAACAACGGCTACTGTTGCCAACTGGCAAGACATAGTAAGGGTGTTGCCATATTATACATCATGTCTATCATATGAATAATGCATGCTACAAACAATACTGCCATAAGAAATCCCTTTTAAAACTTCAAAGTGAGAAAGAGATATTGTAAAATGAAGGCAACGCCAGCACTACTCAACCGTCTGTACAGGAAAATCTTAGGAAGTCTGGAAGAAAGCGTGCATGCTACCATACTCCTCAAGCTGGAGGTATTTCTACTGTTTACGTATTATCTGTAATCTAAAATTACATAATCGCATTTACGAAAAATATAGAATAAGCGAGTATCCTAGGCCTTATGAGTTTTTAAAAGCTACGTTATATTTACAAGATGATGTTTTCACTCGTTCTTGTGACTTGGAGTAAATGACAAGTTTTTTTTGGTGCTGATCTATTATGTTACGAAAATTGAACTTCTGGGTACTTACTGAGGTATAAACGAAAACCTTAAGCAAGCGAAGAAAGTACCCCTCAGATTTCAAAAAGAATTACAGCCTTTTCCCTTATAGTTGATGATATGAAATCTGGACTACATAAAGGTTATGGATGCACCCTTAGTTACATTAGAGACAAATTTAATATACAAAATGAAGACAACAAAATCAGTAACAAAGAGCTAAAACTAATGTTATGTGATTATTTTGGAAATGAGATAACGTTTGCATGGGCGCCCATAAGGGGGGGCAAGGTAGGGCACTTGCCCCCCCTAGAGTTTTAGGTTAATGCCTCATGATGTACACAATAGGCAAAATCAGAACTAAATTTGATAAAAGTTTGAAATTTGCCCCCCCCCGCTAGAAAATTTTTTTTGAGTTTGCCCCCCTCTAGAAAAATTTCTATGGGCGCCCAAGAACGTTTGCAAAACCTAAAGAGGCAAATAAACCAGTCATGTTTTTTTTCTGCGTGTCTTCATACAGAAGAAATAGCAAATGTTCAAAGAAGTTGCACTCCTCTAACAGAATGTGCTATTTTATTGACAGATTCATTGCAGAAGCTAGACTTTAGGCTCAGTGGTAAATTTGGTGATGCTCAGGGCCTTACAAGCTCTTGGACTAAGAGTAAAATACCAAAAGTTTTCATAAAATTTTTCAGTACGTTACTTGGTATACATACAAATTCCATCAAGGAAGCTGATATCATTGAAAGAGAAAAGGATGAAGACTTTAATCCAGACGAACGGAAAAAAAGATGCATTCACAGACGTGGTATCTTAAGACACGAGTGTTATTGGAAATCATATACACCAACATAGATCGCGGAGCGAAAAAAAACGCCATTACATATGATGCTGGGGAAAAAATGCATGAGACGTGTAAAAACGAAGCATTGATAACAAGCTAAATCATCTAGGTATTGGTGTGAGATACAGTCAAGTGATTCGTCACCATCATAATCTTGCACAATGTGCTCTTAAGCCACTGGCGTAGCCGGGATTTTGTTTCGGGAGGGGCACAGAGAGTTTTGTCAACTGAATAATTGTTTAATTAATATACTAATTATTAATTGTAACTAAAAATTGTTTAATTATTAATTAATCTTAAATTTAAAAACAAGATTATAATTATTAATTACAATTATAAGTAATATTCTAATTATTAATTATAATTAAAAATAAGATTCTGATTATTAAATCTAAAAATTATTTAATTAGTAATTCCACAAAAATATCCTTAAATATATGTTTAAAGATGCTATTCAGTGTTAATTTCGCAAGTAAATTAATAATTCGTCAATATAATTATCTCTGTATATAGATGCTTATGTACCGTTTTAGTCTGGCGAGTATCTCAACCAGATAAGATTTTTTTTTTTAAATCCAGGCCTGTATCTGCTAATACAATAATATTATATTCTACAGTAAATATATCCAAAGAAAGATGCTGAAAAGAAAACCAAATGAGTGCTTTTTAAATCTCAATAAACGGCCGTAGTAAAAAATATTTCTATGTAAAATTTTCTTGCTCTAAACAGGAAATATATCAGTCTATCCCGGATTTTCAATCAGCTCATATGTAGGTGCACACAACTAATATATACAGGTTGATTCAAAATTAGAGTGACCAATTTTAAAAGCGTATAATTATTTATGGTAAATTTTAAAAGCTTTACCTCCAGTTTTATTTTAAAAATTAAACGTTTAATTACCAATACAACTATTTTTATTAGTGGAAGTAAAGTATGGCTCCGAAATTAGATCCTCAAACCCGAAACTAAATTTTAAAGCTTTTGAAGGACAACATGGTGGACATGGTTGAAGGTAGACATGGTTGCTCAAATTCTGTTATAAATAAAGCATTTAAAATTCAGAAAAGACATTTTTCTAATGGATAATTATCTAAACTTCGAAAAGAAATAAAATTTGGCTGGCAATCAAAAGCTCCAGGGGGAAAGTGTGGACGAAAGGAAGTCCTTGTTGAAAAAGAAGAAAAGATGCTGAAAAGACTTATCGTTGTAGCAAATCCTCTGCCTCAAAGAACTTTAGAAAATAAACTGCAGGTATCGCAATCGACAATTTGTCGTCAGATAAGGGAAATTGGCTATAAAAGTTGAAGAAGCTAGTCTGTCATCAAATATCTGCAAAGACTCTAGAAAAACGAAGAAAAAGGTTCTTGGCCTCTGTATTTAATGTTACACAAAGGTAGATACAAAACATGGATATGGATAACTTCGGATGAAGCATTGTTTCATCTGTCATCCATAACTTGCAAAACGAAGATACAATATATTTCATGCGAACAGCGACACAAAGACGCAGCTGTTTTGCAAATGGCAAGTTGGCCGTCAGGTGTTATGGTATGGATGGTAAGGTAATGTCTTCTAAGGGCTTAACAAAGCCATTTTTTGTAGAAACAAAGACTAAAATTGATGCTAAATACTATCAGAATAAAGTATTGAAGAACATGATCAAAGAAAGTAAATGTCTTTAATCTCAAGGGAACTTTGCTTTTCACCAAGATTTTGCACCAAGTCCTACAGCAAAATCAACTATAAAATGGCTGAAAGATGAAAAGAAAATAAATTTCCTTCCTCCTGAGAAATGGCTACTATCATCCCCTGACTGTGGTCCTTGAGATTATTTTTTATCTGGATACTTAAAAAACAATTAAATAGGCGTAAAGTAAGAAAACTTCAAGGGCTTAAAAAAGCAATCAAAGAAGAAGTTGGAAAAATACTCTCAAAAATCTTTGAAAAAGCTCTTTAGGCTTAACCTAAACGTTTATGTAAAGTGTACTATGCTAAAGGCAGCCACATTGAAAATTTCGTGTAAATAACTAATTCAATAAAATTTTGTGATACTCTGAAATTGGTCACATTATTTTTGAATCAACCTGTATTTTATAATGAAAAACACGCAAGCACAAACCTGTTATTATTTTTTTAAATTAACAGCCACAGATCAGCTACGCTAATTAAAAAAAAACCTTTAGTTATAATGCACAGGCTGTTCTAACTCGGCTTCTTATTGCAATTAATAAGTCAAAATGTACAATTTTATGCAATAACACATAATTCCCTCAGAAAATCTTATGACTATATTTTTTTTTATTTATCTTCTTATTTTTTCAAAATGCTTGTTTTTAATATAATGTTGCTTACAAACTTAAAATATTCTAAATAATGCAGACACAATGTTAAATTTAGAAATATATAGCTTGAAGAAAATCTTCCAAAACTCTGCCCTTCTGTATAAGGTTGATGAAAGGACTAAAATATTATGTATGTAGACACAATATTAAAATAGCCCAGACATCACTTGAAAAAAAATTCCGAAACTCTGCCTTTGGAATAAAGTTGATCACAAGATTCAAATTTTCTGCACATTGCTAACAAAATACGTATTTAAGTAACACAGGCCTCACTAGAAGAAAATCTTCCAAAATTCTTGTTTTTGGAATAAAGTGGGTTCAAAATATAGTCTTTCTACTAAATAACTAGCAGTCTTAAAAGAATATACATATTTAACTGCAAATTTTCGACTTGAATAAGTGTTGAGTTGTTAATTAAATCACTTCAAAGTACACCTTACATAATATTGGGAAGATTAAATGGTAAAAATATACCAGATTTTTATTTAAGGAAAAAAACGAAAAACAGATGCAGAAAACTTTCCAGAACGGATAAGTTCTAAAAATTTTTGGGGCGTCTGTGTCTGTGTGTGTGTGTGTGGGGGGGGGGGTTGCACTCATCGCTAGTTGGTGAACCGTAAGCCAGAGGATGGGCCCTAGTGATGAGATGTACTCAACCCGAACCCAAACCAGGCTCAGGCTTGTGAGAAATTTTTATTAAACATACTCCTTGTAAACAGATTTTAAAAAATGATTCGTGGGAGAAATTTATAATTAATATTATTTGATAAACTTTAACATAAAGAATTAGATAGTGCATTAATAGTTTGCTCTAATTCTATTTGTCTTTAATTTGCACAAACAGCAAAATTATGATATTCTACCAATGAAAAGTCATATACCTATTAGCCACTTTTATATACCTATTAGCTAAAATTTCGGGCTCCGGCTTCGACACCCTGAATAAGTACTAAAGGTTTTATTATATAATTTAAAAAACAAAAATGAAAAAAGGTCTGTTTAATTGTTGATATAACTTGGAAGAAAAATATATTTAATTGAAAATCACATTTTAATAAGCAACAAAATGTCTTATTTTAGAATCAGAAAAGAGCCGGCCGGATTGTATGGTGGGTAAAGCACCGTACTACGGTTTCGGGTACAACTCCCGGCTGTCGGGTTCGATCCCCGACTGTGCGTGATTGTCCTTTGTCAGTCGCTTCATAGGGAGCGATGTTGGTCCACCTACTAGGTGCCCCCATAATAAAGTGGTCAAGAATTGTGGCCAAATCCTTCCAAGGCAGCCGCCGGCCATTGGAAAAAAAAAGAATCAGAAACGAAAGGTATTAAGATCCGATTTTTCAGATTAATTTCAAAGCAAAACTGCTGTTCTCATTGGTTGCGGTTTAAAATTACAAAGGAAAGCACATAAGAATATTTTAAAAAATTTAGCTGTCAGTAGTAAAAATATTATGCAGAAAACATTAATGTGAGAGTAAATTTTATTTAAAAAATGCAGATTTAGTGGACTCTAGATAGACCTTATTTAGTCGTGAGCCGGATATCTGGAAGAGAAGTCTGATATCCAGTGATTGTGTTTCGGATATTGATAAATCAGCCGGATATCATGTGCGTCCCTAGATATTTCAAATATTCATTTATTCTTTTCCAGAGTATATAAAATAATATTTATAAAGTTTTATAAAATTACAGATTTACCCTCTTGCCAGTTGAAAGGGTATAAAGGAAATATTTCTTAAATTACATGAAAATATGATAAATACAAATTTTTCAACATACTTAAGAAGATACTATGTCGTATGTATAATATCATCGCTTATATTATCATTTAAAAACACACAATGAAATATTGAGTATTTACTTTAGTTCCTTTTCCTCGTGTGATTTCTGAAGTTTTCTGGAAATATCTGTTGATTTATGACTTTTCCCGCTTCCTGTAGATTTGAGTCTTCATTGTTAGCAAGCAAACTATGTATAATTTTTGGAATTTTATAAAAAAAATTCTCCTATACTTCTACTCAACGGGCGCTTTCTTGGGGCCATAATCTCTCTTTGAGCCTACAACCTCGACAGAGCAACACACTAGTAAAAAACACGAAAGTCTGGACCCTGGAAATTGTGGGAAAAGATCCAGCTTATGCCCCTTCTTGAAATTTTATCGTTAGTAGAAAGTAACATTTTTGTACACACATAGTTTAAAAATACCACAGGTGGTCATGAAAGCGTATAATACTTAGGGATGCATACTTCACAGGGTACAACGGAAATGAGGGGGACATTTTTACTATCACGGGTATGAGATATTGCCCAGATATGTATATTTCTGGTGTGTAGGCGTGTTGAAAGTCACCTCGGGTTAGTGATTAAATTCACCTTTTAGCCTTTACATTGACTTGTTTGTTTGTTTGTTTTTCGCTGTCAACGTGAATGAATCTAAAAAACGTTTATCAGAAAGATTAGAAAAATACCACACAACAAGGATTCTGAGACGATCAATTTTTACAAATTGCAACATACATATATATCAACTGAAAAAATTTCGGGGGGGGGGGCACGGGCCCGATGGGCCCTCCCCTGGCTACGCCAGTGTCTTAAGCAGTCTCCTAATGAAGTATCGATTCCAAGTCGTTTCAAGATTGATTCATAGACAATTGGCACCTTCGGTAATTTTGATCATGAAGAATGTACCTTATCTGGTATAGGAGGTTCTCATAGCATGTGTGATCTTTTTCAAGACAAACCGCTGGATATATCATTTAAACAGAAATGGTATATCCAGTTCATGTTTATCGAAGACTGGTATCACACGAGGTTTGAAACCAATTCAAGAACTTCCATGCCAAAAGTTACAATCGTATTACAAATTTGAAAAACGTCCTAATCTCCCAAGCGATTATGGAGCTCAGATTTATTTACAATGGATGAAGATAAAAAAAGCAATACAAAAATTTAGACATCTTTCGGCATTTAGACATGGCAGATTTTAAGAATTGCAGAATCTGGCTTTCCCTGAATTGGGCGTCTCTTCTCCGTTCACCGGGTTGACATATTTGGCATTGAGCACCACTGGCGTAGCCAGGGGAGGGCCCACCGGGCCCGTGCTCCCACCCCCCCCGCCGAATTTTTTTCAGTTGATATATATGTATGTTGCAATTTGTAAAAATTGATCGTCTCAGAATCCTTGTTGTGTGGTATTTTTCTAATCTTTCTGATAAACGTTTTTTAGATTCATTCACGTTGACAGCGAAAAAACAAACAAACAAACAAGTCAATATAAAGGCTAAAAGGTGCATTTAATCACTAACCCGAGGTGACTTTCAACACGCCTACACACCAGAAATATACATATCTGGGCAATATCTCATACCCGGGATAGTAAAAATGTCCCCCTCATTTCCGTTCTACCCTGTGAAGTATGCATCCCTAAGTATTATACGCTTTCATGACCACCTGTGGTATTTTTAAACTATGTGTGTACAAAAATGTTACTTTCTACTAACGATAAAATTTCAAGAAGGGGCATAAGCTGGATCTTTTCCCACAATTTCCAGGGTCCAGACTTTCGTGTTTTTTACTAGTGTGTTGCTCTGTCGAGGTTGTAGGCTCAAAGAGAGATTATGGCCCCAAGAAAGCGCCCGTTGAGTAGAAGTATAGGAGAATTTTTTTTATAAAATTCCAAAAATTATGCATAGTTTGCTTGCTAACAATGAAGACTCAAATCTACAGGAAGCGGGAAAAGTCATAAATCAACAGATATTTCCAGAAAACTTCAGAAATCACACGAGGAAAAGGAACTAAAGTAAATACTCAATATTTCATTCTGTGTTTTTAAATGATAATATAAGCGATGATATTATACATACGACATAGTATCTTCTTAAGTATGTTGAAAAATTTGTATTTATCATATTTTCATGTAATTTAAGAAATATTTCCTTTATACCCTTTCAACTGGCAAGAGGGTAAATCTGTAATTTTATAAAACTTTATAAATACTATTTTATATACTCTGGAAAAGAATAAATGAATATTTGAAATATCTAGGGACGCACATGATATCCGGCTGATTTATCAATATCCGAAACACAATCACTGGATATCAGACTTCTCTTCCAGATATCCGGCTCACGACTAAATAAGGTCTATCTAGAGTCCACTAAATCTGCATTTTTTAAATAAAATTTACTCTCACATTAATGTTTTCTGCATAATATTTTTACTACTGACAGCTAAATTTTTTAAAATATTCTTATGTGCTTTCCTTTGTAATTTTAAACCGCAACCAATGAGAACAGCAGTTTTGCTTTGAAATTAATCTGAAAAATCGGATCTTAATACCTTTCGTTTCTGATTCTTTTTTTCCAATGGCCGGCCGCTGCTTTGGAAGGCTTTGGCCACAATTCTTGACCACTTTATTATGGGGGCACCTAGTAGGTGGACCAACATCGCTCCCTATGAAGCGACTGACAAAGGACAATTACGCCCAGTCGGGGATCGAACCCGACAGCCGGGAGTTGTACCCGAAACCGTAGTACGGTGCTTTACCCACCGGCCAATCAACCATACAATCCGGCCGGCTCTTTTCTGATTCTAAAATAAGACATTTTGTTGCTTATTAAAATGTGATTTTCAATTAAATATATTTTTCTTCCAAGTTATATAAACAATTAAACAGACCTATTTTCATTTTTGTTTTTCTAATTATATAATAAAACTTTTAGTACTTATTCAGGGTGTCGAAGCCCGATCCCGAAATTTTAGCTAATAGGTATATAAAAGTGGCTAATAGGTATATGACTTTTCATTGGTAGAATATCATAATTTTGCTGTTTGTGCAAATTAAAGACAAATAGAATAGAATTAGAGCAAACTATTAATGCACTATCTAATTCTTTATGTTAAAGTTTATCAAATAATATTAATTATAAATTTCTCCCACGAATCATTTTTTAAAATCTGTTTACAAGGAGTATGTTTAATAAAAATTTCTCACAAGCCTGAGCCTGGTTTGGGTTCGGGTTGAGTCCATCTCATCACTAGTGCCCATCCTCTGGCTTACGGTTCACCAACTAGCGATGAGTGCAACCCCCCCCCCCCCCACACACACACACACAGACGCCCCCAATAATTTTTAGAACTTATCCGTTCTGGAAAGTTTTCTGCATCTGTTTTTCGTTTTTTTTTCTTAAATAAAAATCTGGTATATTTTTACCATTTAATCTTCCCAATATTATGTAAGGTGTACTTTGAAGTGATTTAATTAACAACTCAACACTTATTCAAGTCGAAAATTTGCAGTTAAATATGTATATTCTTTTAAGACTGCTAGTGCTTTAGTAGAAAGACTCTATATTTTGAACCCACTTTATTCCAAAAACAAGAATTTTGGAAGATTTTCTTCTAGTGAGGCCTGTGTTGCTTAAATACGTATTTTGTTAGCAATGTGCAGAAAATTTGAATCTTGTGATCAACTTTATTCCAAAGGCAGAGTTTCGGAATTTTTTTTTCAAGTGATGTCTGGGCTATTTTAATATTGTGTCTACATACATAATATTTTAGTCCTTTCATCAACCTTATACAGAAGGGCAGAGTTTTGGAAGATTTTCTTCAAGCTATATATTTCTAAATTTAACATTGTGTCTGCATTATTTAGAATATTTTAAGTTTGTAAGCAAGATTATATTAAAAACAAGCATTTTGAAAAAATAAGAAGATAAATAAAAAAAAATATAGTCATAAGATTTTCTGAGGGAATTATGTGTTATTGCATAAAATTGTACATTTTGACTTATTAATTGCAATAAGAAGCCGAGTTAGTACAGCCTGTGCATTATAACTAAAGGTTTTTTTTTAATTAGCGTCGCTGATCTGTGGCTGTTAATTTAAAAAAATTATAACAGGTTTGTGCTTGCGTGTTTTTCATTATAAAATAC
Source organism: Cheiracanthium punctorium (assembly GCA_038373885.1). Classification (NCBI taxonomy): domain Eukaryota; kingdom Metazoa; phylum Arthropoda; class Arachnida; order Araneae; family Cheiracanthiidae; genus Cheiracanthium; species Cheiracanthium punctorium. The sequence goes on from JAWZYV010013443.1 coordinate 259,286, forward strand.
AGGTTGATTCAAAAATAATGTGACCAATTTCAGAGTATCACAAAATTTTATTGAATTAGTTATTTACACGAAATTTTCAATGTGGCTGCCTTTAGCATAGTACACTTTACATAAACGTTTAGGTTAAGCCTAAAGAGCTTTTTCAAAGATTTTTGAGAGTATTTTTCCAACTTCTTCTTTGATTGCTTTTTTAAACCCTTGAAGTTTTCTTACTTTACGCCTATTTAATTGTTTTTTAAGTATCCAGATAAAAAATAATCTCAAGGACCACAGTCAGGGGATGATAGTAGCCATTTCTCAGGAGGAAGGAAATTTATTTTCTTTTCATCTTTCAGCCATTTTATAGTTGATTTTGCTGTAGGACTTGGTGCAAAATCTTGGTGAAAAGCAAAGTTCCCTTGAGATTAAAGACATTTACTTTCTTTGATCATGTGCTTCAATACTTTATTCTGATAGTATTTAGCATCAATTTTAGTCTTTGTTTCTACAAAAAATGGCTTTTTTAAGCCCTTAGAAGACATTACCTTACCATCCATACCATAACACCTGACGGCCAACTTGCCATTTGCAAAACAGCTGCGTCTTTGCGACGGTGTTCGCATGAAATATATTGTATCTTCGTTTTGCAAGTTATGGATGACAGATGAAACAATGCTTCATCCGAAGTTATCCATATCCATGTTTTGTATCTACCTTTGTGTAACATTAAATACAGAGGCCAAGAACCTTTTTCTTCCTTTTTCTAGAGTCTTTGCAGATATTTGATGACAGACTAGCTTCTTCAACTTTTATAGCCAATTTCCCTTATCTGACGACAAATTGTCGATTGCGATACCTGCAGTTTATTTTCTAAAGTTCTTTGAGGCAGAGGATTTGCTACAACGATAAGTCTTTTCAGCATCTTTTCTTCTTTTTCAACAAGGACTTCCTTTCTTCCACACTTTCCCCCTGGAGCTTTTGATTGCCAACCAAATTTTATTTCTTTTCGAAGTTTAGATAATTATCCATTAGAAAAATGTCTTTTCTGAATTTTAAATGCTTTATTTATAACAGAATTTGAGCAACCATGTCTACCTTCAACCATGTCCACCATGTTGTCCTTCAAAAGCTTTAAAATTTCGTTTCGGGTTTGAGGATCTAATTTCGGAGCCATACTTTACTTCCACTAATAAAAATAGTTCTATTTGTAATTAAACGTTTAATTTTTAAAATAAAACTGGAGGTAAAGCTTTTAAAATTTACCATAAATAATTATACGCTTTTAAAATTGGTCACTCTAATTTTGAATCAACCTGTATGTATTAGTTGTGTGCACCTACATATGAGCTGATTGAAAATCCGGGATAGACTGATATATTTCCTGTTTAGAGCAAGAAAATTTTACATAGAAATATTTTTTACTACGGCCGTTTATTGAGATTTAAAAAGCACTCATTTGGTTTTCTTTTCAGCATCTTTCTTTGGATATATTTACTGTAGAATATAATATTATTGTATTAGCAGATACAGGCCTGGATTAAAAAAAAAAATCTTATCTGGTTGAGATACTCGCCAGACTAAAACGGTACATAAGCATCTATATACAGATATAATTATGTTGACGAATTATTAATTAACTTGCGAAATTAACACTGAATAGCATCTTTAAACATATATTTAAGGATATTTTTGTGGAATTACTAATTAAATAATTTTTAGATTTAATAATTAGAATCTTATTTTTAATTATAATTAATAATTAGAATATTACTTATTGTAATTAATAACTATAATCTTGTTTTTAAATTTAAGATTAATTAATAATTAAACTATTTTTAATTACAATTAATAATTAGTATATTAATTAAACAATTATTCAGTTGACAAAACTCTTTGTGCCCCTCCCGAAACAAAATCCAGGCTACGCCAGTGTTGAGCACAAAAGCCATACTGATGCAGAATTAACTTGGCTTCCAAACGGCTTATTTGGCACTGCCTGCTGGGCCCAGATCTTCGGGCTCTCGCACAGTGATCTACACCAGTGGTGCGCAAACTATTTTCATTTGCGACCCCCTATTTTGTGTAAAAATTTGTCGCGACCCCTGGATAGACAGTAGGCATTTTGTTTAATTGACAACGAAGTTACATTGAAATTCTTTCTGGGATTTGCTCTTACAGGGTGTTTTTAAAAGAGTACCATGACGTCATCGATTGAAATAATGCCTTTTTAAAATAGCGCACCAAACTTTAACCCTCTTGTCACCCTGAACCTCATATGAGGCTGCTACTTCAAATAGCAATATTTAGAGAGAAAACAATTGAATTTTGTATTTTTTTCTTTCAGTGATATCAATATCCTTCATTCATGTAGAAAGTATAGGAGGCTCTTAACTAGATGCATAAATCGTGCCTAGATTGCAGTATTAGTCAACTTAGATCATTTTTTACAGTTTTTGCTTTATTGTTTCAGGAGAAAAATTAAGAAAATATTGACGCTGCTTTTTTACCATTTTTTTTTTCTTTTTAAGGTAAGTATAGTTTTTTTTCTTATTCCTCAACCTTTACCTAATATGTGCATCCTTTTAAATTAATTTTAGCATAACAAAATGCTTCGAAAATGCAGAAATTAATATTAGAAATATCTATTATTAATCGAAATTAGAAAAAAATATTTTTGCATGATTTATAATAGTATTTCAGATGCATTAAATGCTAGACAGATTTTTTTTTCTCTGATTTTTCATAATTCGGTGACGAGAGTGTTAATTTCTTTGAAATAAATTAGAATTTCTTTGAATTTGGTGACCCCCCAAAAATTTTCTCGCGACCCCTCCGGGGGTCACGTTCCCCGGTTTGCGCATCGCTGATCTACACGACCGTACGGGGAAATTTCGGCAATCGGTAGCTATTGGCGAAATTTTCCGCTTAGGAGGAAATAATTTTTTATGTGTGTGATCGTATTTTTGCAGTGCAGTCAGATATTTTTCTGTTTTGTTTTCTTGATTTACGAAAAGTGATGTATAAATGTATTTTTTATATATGTTGATATTTATTTTAAAATAAATAAATCATCTAAAAATTATGAACATGCAGCTATAAAGAACATAAATATTGAATATTTAAATGTGGCTTTTTGTTTAGTAATAAACTTTTCAATTTAACATAACTAGGTAAAAATAGCAAAATTTGTATAGTAAATTCGAATTAATTGTCATTTGAGAAATTTTAAATACGTATGCTGTGTGCACGTGTGGATAGGTTGTTCTATAAGTATATATATTTTCGCGATTTTAATTGGGACTATTTTTTTTTTCGGGCCCCACCACTGAAACGGGTCACAAGCCGCCACTGGTAATCGAATATACTAAAAGTACTACCTTTCCTACGAAATTTTGTTATGCAAGATGGTTAGAAAACTCTTTTGCTGCTGAGAAAACTCTAAACAGGAGTCCATTATTAAAGGTATTTGTATGCGTATTTGAAAAAGGTAAATTAGCCCCAAGTTCTAAAAGCTATAAAATTGTAAAAGATGCCATTAATGATCCTCTTTTACCATCTAAGTTGGCTTTCTTTAAATTGACTGAATCTGATTTACAATCCTTCTTAAGAGAGTACCAAACTTATGTGCCATAGGTTCCCTTCCTGTACTCTGACTTGACCCGCCTAGTTTCAAGATTGATGGAATGTTTTATTAAAGGATATAGTCTAAAAAAGGATGTTATGTCAATAGATTTGGAGGACGAGACAATCTTGAACATAGATTTGCAAGCAAATTGATGTTCGCATATCAACTGTAACACATAAAAAAAAGGCAAAAGTGCCAGAAAGGATGTTGTATTATTTTAAAAAAAGACTGCAGAAATTTTCTGTTAAACATCACAGAAATGTTAACAGAATGCTCCCCATTAGTATATGAAATTACAAAAGCTGTATTGTGTCTCAATCCAACTATTTCTGTCCAGCCCAATATATTCTCTGCCAGGTTAGCAAAGTTCCTGCTAATATTGTGTCTGAAAAATTGGATAAGTGATACAGTGGCAGAGAGGGCAAAAGCTCAATTAAAAGAAGTGTGCACTCTAGAATAAATTCTTGAACAGTTAAGAGCATATAAGAAAACTGACAGAATTGATATTTTCTTGTTTAAAATGTTGTCATCCCAATCAAATCCTTGTGATGATGCAATTCTTATCTTAAAAATTGCAATGGTTCTACCCCATGGAAATAGTAATACTGAAAGAAAGTTTTCCATAAACAGTGAATATTTAAGGCATAACATGAAGCATGAGAATTTAATAGCAAGAACTGTGTATGATAGTATAATTGCTGATGGTGGCCTTGAAAAAATAAATGTATCAAAGAAAATGATTTTATATGTACGAAATGCAAAATTTTCAGAAGTATTTGAAAAACATAGAAAAGAAGAAAAAGGGAAAAATGCCACAATAAAGTTGATTTACAAATAAAGGAATTGCAAATGAAAAAGTTTAAGCCTTTAGAGGAAACAGAAAAGCACACAAGATATTGACATGGAAATTGCCAGTATTTGTTGTAGTAGTAATGAATACAATGTATATCTATGTATATATAAATACACTAAGAAAAACCTTAAGGGGAGCCATCAAAATCCATTGGGAGGGCGGTGAAGACGATCACACCCTCCTGGGTAAGTCCAAAAATCTGTTAAAATATATTATGAAAGTATTATGCAAATTAAGTAGCCTTTTTCTAAGGGGTGTATTCCGGATACTACTCCCTGTCCTTTTTAATCATCGCACATATATAGATTTTATAAATAAAATTAATTACATTAATTGGTATAATTGATTATATTAATTATAAAATGATTTTGTGCGTTCTACCCCCCTGTTTCAGGTACAAAATCACCCCCTCCTTGAGTAATTTCTGGATCCGCCCCTGTCGAATATCTGATGAATAGAGAACATACCACCGTAGCTACGCTAAATTAATTTGCTATGATGACAGTGAAATCAATAACTATCCAGTAGAGTTTTTAAGTTTGTTGACTGTGAGTGGTTTGGTCTTTTTTTTTTTTTTTTTTTTTCTTTTCTTTTCGATTAGCCGGGAGCAAGTGAAAATTGCCAAATAATTGTGATCTGCGCGAAATTCTTACAAACCTAAAGCGATTTTCAGTACGCAGTTGTTTATCCCTTTCCATATTTTGAAAGTTTAATTTAATTTCGTATTTTTATTCAATTCCACATATTTTCAGAAATTCCCCATTACGTAACTATTAAGTATACAAATTTCTTTTTAGTATATTGATATATTTTTTAAAAATTTAATTCTGTATCTAAATACTATTTTGTATACAGATTAAAATTTCTGCCTTTTTTTTGGGGGGGGGGGAAAGAAAGTGTTTCAGAAGTAGTCTTTAAGAGCCGTTGCAAAAGCAAATCGAGCAGGTCAATAGAAAAGAGTTCCCATCACCATCTCAGAATTTCATGATTTTCTTTTATTGTGTTGCCTTACCCTAGGAAAGAACAAATCTGAAATATTTTTGATTTACCTCTTTTATTTTTGGAGTTATGGGGGGTCAAAGTACCCCAGAGGAGCAATGTTGAATTAATTTAGGGCCATTTTTGCCACTTTATTGTCTCGACTGTGATTGGCTCAGAGGTGCTTCACAGAATTTTTTCCTTTTATCCTATAATATACCTTGTATATTAACATCTCAAATTGAAAATTCATTCAAAAATCGTCAGAGCCCCGAATTAGGGCCCCCAAAATAGCCCCAATTTCATAAAAAATACAGTTTTAAGAATGCTTTAAATCTTGGCTCTGGCGTGATACAGAAAAAATTTTTGCACTGTGCAGTTATATATCTTCATATAAAGTAAATCCAATGTTAAAAATTTTTGAAGGCCCCAAGGGCCCCCCAGTACGGGACCCCAAACAGGGTCCGTAGCGCTAATTTACGCAATTTCGAAGCATTGGTGCAGCTGAAGCCGACTTCCCACAGGAAAACTATTTGCATGGAAATGTAGTATCAACATAGTAGTTTGATATTATGAAAAAACATTTCTTGAAGGTACAACAGTTTCCAAGAAAAATCCCAAAACGTACCTCCCTATTTGGGACATTCCACTGGCATGCATGGGGGCATTACTTTTAGAAGTTTAATCGACAGTGGCAATATTGAAAATTAACTTATTCTTCATATACACAAATAGTTATTTCACAGGGGAACTCATAAGAATTACATTACGCTGTATGGGGATTTCTGTAACTACAAAACTGATCCGAAAATTTTTTTCACTGATAGAAATATACACTATTCCTGAGTAATATACGCTGCCTTTCAGCACGCATCATAACTATATCTTTTACAGGGACACTTAAAAATTCTAGCACATGACGCTATACGGAAATCTCTGTAACTACTGGATCGATTTTAAAGATCTTTTCACTGAAAGCTACACTACTTCGCCACTCAAATTTATTCAACTCCATTCAAATTTTTGAACAGTGATTGTGAAGATCTTTTCACTGAAAGCTACACTATTCCTGAGTAACATAGGCTAAAATTCAAGCATGTAGCATAATTTACATGAAGACTCAAAATAATTCGTAAACATTGTCGTAACTGTCTCCATTCGCCACTCAAATTTTATTAAACTCCATTCAAATTTTTGAACAATGCAGTTATATATCTTCATATAAAGTGAATCCAATGTTAAATATTTTTGAAAGCCCCCAGCTTTGAGGCCTCTACCTTCCAGTCATTTTAAGAGACATCGCAAGAGCAAATCAGGTAAAAAAAAAGAAGAAAGTTTCAATCACTCTCAGAATCTCCTGATTTTTTTTCCTTGTGTTGCATTATCCAAGTAAAGAACACATCTGAAATATTTTTGATTTAGCTCTTTTAGTTTTGGAGTTATGGGGGTCAAAGTACCCCAGAGGCACTGGCGTAGCCAGGGGAGGGCCCACCGGGCCCGTGCCCCCCCTGAAATTTTTTCAGTTGATATATATGTATGTTGATATTTGTAAAAATTGATCGTCTCAGAATCCTTGTTGTGTGGTATTTTTCTAATCTTTCTGATAAACGTTTTTTAGATTCATTCACGTTGACAGCGAAAAAACAAACAAACAAACAAGTCAATATAAAGGCTAAAAGGTGCATTTAATCACTAACCCGAGGTGACTTTCAACACGCCTACACACCAGAAATATACATATCTGGGCAATATCTCATACCCGGGATAGTAAAAATGTCCCCTCATTTCCGTTGTACCCTATGAAGTATGCAACCCTAAGTATTATACGCTTTCATGACCACCTGTGGTATTTTTAAACTATGTGTGTACAAAAATGTTACTTTCTACTAACGATAAAATTTCAAGAAGGGGCACAAGCTGGATCTTTTCACACAATTTCCAGGGTCCAGACTTTCGTGTTTTTTACTAGTGTGTTGCTCTGTCGAGTTGGTAGGCTCAAAGAGAGATTATTGCCTCAAGAAAGCGCCCGTTGAGTAGAAGTATAGAATTTTTTTTATAAAATTCCAAAAATTATACATAGTTTGCTTGCTAACAATGAAGACTCAAATCTACAGGAAGCGGGAAAAGTCAGAAATCAACAGATATTTCCAGAAAACTTCAGAAATCACACGAGGAAAAGGAACTAAAGTAAATACTCAATATTTCATTGAGTGTTTTTAAATGATAATATAAGCGATGATATTATACATACGACATAGTATCTTCTTAAGTATGTTGAAAAATTTGTATTTATCATATTTTCATGTAATTTAAGAAATATTTCCTTTATACCCTTTCAACTGGCAAGAGGGTAAATCTGTAATTTTATAAAACTTTATAAATACTATTTTATATACTCTGGAAAAGAATAAATGAATATTTGAAATATCTAGGGACGCACATGATATCCGGCTGATTTATCAATATCCGAAACACAATCACTGGATATCAGACTTCTCTTACAGATATCCGGCTCACGACTAAATAAGGTCTATCTAGAGTCCACTAAATCTGTATTTTTTAAATAAAATTTACTCTCACATTAATGTTTTCTTCATAATATTTTTACTACTCACAGCTAAATTTTTTAAAATATTCTTATGTGCTTTCCTTTGTAATTTTAAACCGCAACCAATGAGAACAGCAGTTTTGCTTTGAAATTAATCTGAAAAATCGGATCTTAATACCTTTCGTTTCTGATTCTTTTTTTCCAATGGCCGGCCGCTGCCTTGGAAGGCTTTGGCCACAATTCTTGACCACTTTATTATGGGGGCACCTAGTAGGTGGACCAACATCGCTCCCTATGAAGCGACTGACAAAGGACAATCACGCACAGTCGGGGATCGAACCCGACAGCCGGGAGTTGTACCCGAAACCGTAGTACGGTGCTTTACCCACCATACAATCCGGCCGGCTCTTTTCTGATTCTAAAATAAGACATTTTGTTGCTTATTAAAATGTGATTTTCAATTAAATATATTTTTCTTCCAAGTTATATCAACAATTAAACAGACCTTTTTTCATTTTTGTTTTTTAAATTATATAATAAAACCTTTAGTACTTATTCAGGGTGTCGAAGCCCGAGCCCGAAATTTTAGCTAATAGGTATATAAAAGTGGCTAATAGGTATATGACTTTTCATTGGTAGAATATCATAATTTTGCTGTTTGTGCGAATTAAAGACAAATAGAATTAGAGCAAACTATTAATGCACTATCTAATTCTTTATGTTAAAGTTTATCAAATAATATTAATTATAAATTTCTCCCACGAATCATTTTTTAAAATCTGTTTACAAGGAGTATGTTTAATAAAAATTTCTCACAAGCCTGAGCCTGGTTTGGGTTCGGGTTGAGTCCATCTCATCACTAGTGCCCATCCTCTGGCTTACGGTTCACCAACTAGCGATGAGTGCAACCCCCCCCCCCCACACACACACACACAGACGCCCCCAATAATTTTTAGAACTTATCCGTTCTGGAAAGTTTTCTGCATCTGTTTTTCGTTTTTTTTTCTTTAAAAATCTGGTATATTTTTACCATTTAATCTTCCCAATATTATGTAAGGTGTACTTTGAAGTGATTTAATTAACAACTCAACACTTATTCAAGTCGAAAATTTGCAGTTAAATATGTATATACTTTTAAGACTGCTAGTGCTTTAGTAGAAAGACTCTATATTTTGAACCCACTTTATTCCAAAAACAAGAATTTTGGAAGATTTTCTTCTAGTGAGGCCTGTGTTACTTAAATACGTATTTTGTTAGCAATGTGCAGAAAATTTGAATCTTGTGATCAACTTTATTCCAAAGGCAGAGTTTCGGAATTTTTTTTTCAAGTGATGTCTGGGCTATTTTAATATTGTGTCTACATACATAATATTTTAGTCCTTTCATCAACCTTATACAGAAGGGCAGAGTTTTGGAAGATTTTCTTCAAGCTATATATTTCTAAATTTAACATTGTGTCTGCATTATTTAGAATATTTTAAGTTTGTAAGCAACATTATATTAAAAACAAGCATTTTGAAAAAATAAGAAGATAAATAAAAAAAATATAGTCATAAGATTTTCTGAGGGAATTATGTGTTATTGCATAAAATTGTACATTTTGACTTATTAATTGCAATAAGAAGCCGAGTTAGTACAGCCTGTGCATTATAACTAAAGGTTTTTTTTTTTAAATTAGCGTCGCTGATCTGTGGCTGTTAATTTAAAAAACTAATAACAGGTTTGTGCTTGCGTGTTTTTCATTATAAAATACAGGTTGATTCAAAAATAATGTGACCAATTTCAGAGTATCACAAAATTTTATTGAAATAGTTATTTACACGAAATTTTCAATGTGGCTTCCTTTAGCATAGTACACTTTACATAAACGTTTAGGTTAAGCCTAAAGAGCTTTTTCAAAGATTTTTGAGAGTATTTTTCCAACTTCTTCTTTAATTGTTTTTTTAAGCCCTTGAAGTGTTCTTACTTTACGCCTATTTAATTGTTTTTTAAGTATCCAGATAAAAAATAATCTCAAGGACCACAGTTAGGGGATGATAGTAGCCATTTCTCAGGAGGAAGGAAATTTATTTTCTTTTCATCTTTCAGCCATTTTATAGTTGATTTTGCTGTAGGACTTGGTGCAGAATCTTGGTGAAAAGCAAAGTTCCCTTGAGATTAAAGACATTTACTTTCTTTGATCATGTGCTTCAATACTTTATTCTGATAGTATTTAGCATCAATTTTAGTCTTTGTTTCTACAAAAAATGGCTTTGTTAAGCCCTTAGAAGACATTACCTTACCATCTATACCATAACACCTGACGGCCAACTTGCCATTTGCAAAACAGCTGCGTCTTTGCGACGCTGTTCGCATGAAATATATTGTATCTTCGTTTTGCAAGTTATGGATGACAGATGAAACAATGCTTCATCCGAAGTTATCCATATCCATGTTTTGTATCTACCTTTGTGTAACATTAAATACAGAGGCCAAGAACCTTTTTCTTCGTTTTTCTAGAGTCTTTGCAGATATTTGATGACAGACTAGCTTCTTCAACTTTTATAGCCAATTTCCCTTATCTGACGACAAATTGTCGATTGCGATACCTGCAGTTTATTTTCTAAAGTTCTTTGAGGCAGAGGATTTGCTACAACGATAAGTCTTTTCAGCATCTTTTCTTCTTTTTCAACAAGGACTTCCTTTCGTCCACACTTTCCCCCTGGAGCTTTTGATTGCCAGCCAAATTTTATTTCTTTTCGAAGTTTAGATAATTATCCATTAGAAAAATGTCTTTTCTGAATTTTAAATGCTTTATTTATAACAGAATTTGAGCAACCATGTCTACCTTCAACCATGTCCGCCATGTTGTCCTTCAAAAGCTTTAAAATTTCGTTTCGGGTTTGAGGATCTAATTTCGGAGCCATACTTTACTTCCACTAATAAAAATAGTTCTATTGGTAATTAAACGTTTAATTTTTAAAATAAAACTGGAGGTAAAGCTTTTAAAATTTACCATAAATAATTATACGCTTTTAAAATTGGTCACTCTAATTTTGAATCAACCTGTATGTATTAGTTGTGTGCACCTACATATGAGCTGATTGAAAATCCGTGATAGACTGATATATTTCCTGTTTACAGCAAGAAAATTTTACATAGAAATATTTTTTACTACGGCCGTTTATTGAGATTTAAAAAGCACTCATTTGGTTTTCTTTTCAGCATCTTTCTTTAGATATATTTACTGTAGAATATAATATTATTGTATTAGCAGATACAGGCCTGGATTTAAAAAAAAAAAATCTTATCTGGTTTAGATACTCGCCAGACTAAAACGGTACATAAGCATCTATATACAGAGATAATTATATTGACGAATTATTAATTAACTTGCGAAATTAACACTGAATAGCATCTTTAAACATATATTTAAGGATATTTTTGTGGAATTACTAATTAAATAATTTTTAGATTTAATAATTAGAATCTTATTTTTAATTATAATTAATAATTAGAATATTACTTATAATTGTAATTAATAATTATAATCTTGTTTTTAAATTTAAGATTAATTAATAATTAAACTATTTTTAATTACAATTAATAATTAGTATATTAATTAAACAATTATTCAGTTGACAAAACTCTCTGTGCCCCTCCCGAAACAAAATCCTGGCTACGCCAGTGGAAGCATACCCTGTGAAGGATTTAAAAACTGAAACGATTGCTTTGATGTTAGAAAAGTTTATATGTACTCATGGGATTCCTGAACATTTGATAACTGACAGAGGTAGCTCTTTGATTTCTGACAGCATACAAAAAGTTTATAAAAGACTTGATATTAAGAAACATACTAGTACAAGTTACCACCCAGCGACGGATGGGGTAGTTGAACGGTTTAATGCCACAATAATTAAAGCACTCCAGCACTTAGCAGACAATACTTACCATGAATGGGACAAATATTTACATTTTGCACTTTTAGCCTACAGGACAGCAGTGCACTCAACCTTAAAAGATACACCAGCTCATTTAATATATGGAAGGGATTTAGTACTGCCAATAGATCTTATAAGTAGCCCCCCATTGAGGTCATATTCTGATCAGAGGGAACTCAGCGAAGATTTGGAGATTCGTCTACAACAGTGTTTTAAAATCATAAAAGCCAATTTAGTTGAAGCTGCAGAAAAACAAGAAAAGTATAGAAAAAAGGTGTGTAAGGAGAATGGTATTGTTATAGGAGATCTGGTGATGTTATACACGCCGTCAATTAAAGTTGGGCAAGGGAAAAAGTTTTCTAAATTTAATAAAGGGGTTTATAGAGTTAAAAATCAACTTAGTAAAGTCAATTTTGAAATCATTAACATATACAACCATAAAGATAAACAAGAAGTCCATGTTGACAGATTAACCAAAATTCCAGATCGCCTCATTTTCCCATCCTTGGATGAAGAGTTCATAGAGGAAGAGCCTAGTGCTCCTAATGAAGATAACGAAATTTTAAATTCGCCAGATCTCAATAACAGTCCTTTCCCCAAAAACTATACAAAAACTGTCAGAGTAGTCGTGAACAGCAATCGAGTGCCCAGGAAGCTGCCCAGTAATGTACAGCAGTCTACGACAGGAAGCTCTGCTCCAGTTGTCCAGACCCCACCACAGGCTGTGGTGCCTCCAAGCACGGGACAGGCCACCAAACATCAATACAATTTGCGACCGAGACAGAATGGTTTTGTCAAAAAATGAACTTTTTTCACGAAGAATCGAATTTATGTTATAATGTCAAAATTTTATGTGTCATTTTGTTTTATATTTTATATGATTTAAGTGTTGATTGTTTTAATTGATTCTCTACTAATGTTATATGAGTATTTAATATAACTTTAACACTAATTTGTTGGGCCCAACATAAATATATCTGCTGCTGAACATAATTTTTTTTAAAGATATTTATTGGTGGAGTAGCTAACCATCTAATGTGAATATTTTGGGTTTGATTAATGTGTTCTTCACCTAGATATAGCAAAGTGTTATTTTTTTTTTTAAAGTTTTCTTATAAATCATTTTATATATGTTTTGTCAAAGTGGCAATTAATAGGGTTCTGTTGTAGGCTAAACACACTAGTTAGAAGTTGATCAGAGTCTACAAATTTTTCTTTTATTATTGAATATGTTTGTGTTATATGTAAAAGTTTGCAATGGTTCGGAATGTTGGAGGGTAGTGAAGGTTTCCCTTGTGATATGCATTTCAACTTCAAGTGCTAATATTTTGTGTAGTGTTAGTTGGGTATTTTGCAATTCCTTTTTTAAAATTTTGTTTTCTTTTATTGTGATATTTTTTTTTTGGTAATTGTATACTATTTTTATGCGAAGCAGATTATTCAAGCTACTGTGTTAGTTTTTTTTGTTTTGTTTTGTTTTGTGTTGTAAATCAAACATTTTGGTTTACAATTTGGAGTTAGGCGGGTTACTTAGGGTGTGTAAATTCCAGTTTACTGTTACATTTCTTGTGAGAGGGAGGTATTTGTTAGGCTTACGTGTGAGAGGGAGGTATTTGTTATGATTTCAATTTAAAGTAAAGTTTAATTAATTAATAGCCTACTTAATTAAAAATCCTAACCTTAATTAGTGAATTTTAAATCAAGTAAAATTAAAATTTCTAAATTTGTTTATTAAGATGGTTTTGTTTTGTCACCATATACCAGTATTCATAAAGGAAGTAAAATAATAATGAAGTGTTTAAAATTTATTAAGGTATATGATAAATTACTATTGATGACTCACTTTTTATCTATTTGTTTACTTGTTCTATATTTTGGCGCCAAACATCGAAAAGATCGTTATTCTGGCGATTGTGTTGCCATCTTTGTGTAAGGTAACTATACATATGTGTTCAAGTAATTAAAATAATTTGTACAACAATTTTCTTTTAAAATTTTAAATTTATGAAAGTACGTTTTGTGAGAGCTGACATCATTCAGAGGGCTGGTAATTAATTTTAGAGCTGACAATAAGATTTTCATAATAATGTTGTTGGGAAATTGGTAATTTTCCTTAGAAAATTTAAGTGGTTGTAATTACAGTTAAGTTTTTTTTTTTCTGTCACTATAATTATCTTTTCTAGAATTCTCTAACCTTCTTTCTAATTTTTTAATAACATCCAATAACTACGTGCATCGATACCAATACTTCGATTCAATATATCAAAGAAGAAAACAACAACGGCGCAAGGATATGGAGATCGGCATCCAAGCATTTTCAAATTTTTAAATCGAAAATCGAATTTCTACAATAGTTACAATGATAAGAACAACTTTCACCCTTTTTATCTTCGTCAAAAAATTAAGTTTCAATGCTCATCAATAATAAATCTACAAGTTTTCAGTAATAATAATTGTATCTTCGACCGAACTACTTTACGAGCGGAAAGCGCCAGCCAAAGAAGTAAAAAGGTGACTTAAGCCGGAGGAAGCGTGGGTTGAGACACATTCTTGTCTGCTGGCGTCTCCGACGGAAGCTTAGGTCTGACTAAGTGGTTTTGCTGAAAAAAGAAAATGGCGCGCTCAAGAAATGAGTGTCGGTTGCTGGAATTCGAGAGAATGATGACCTGATGAAAAAGATCTCGATGGGGCAATTCTTCTTCAATCAAAGATAAGTTTCTATCTTTCTCTCTTTCCTTTTTAATTAATTTTTTTTTTTTGTGCACAAGTGTTAGGTAAATTTTTAAGAGAAAAGTCAGCTCGGGGTAAGGGAAAAATGATATTTTATAGAATTATAGTGTTTCATGTTCTTTCACGATATTATCTAGTTTTAAATTTTCAAATGTAAAAGAATTAAAACTTAAATTAATAAATGTGATTTGTTATTTGTAAAAATGGCTCCTCTACATTTTTCTCACTTCGTGTGAATTTTATTTCAGCAATTCTCTTTCAGGTTTCAATTCCTTTTTTTTTATCATTTAGCCTAAATGCATTCGCACGTAAGACGAGAACCTGGTTGGTATATTGCAGTCACAACACTTTCTAAAATTAAGCATTTATTTTCTAGGTGTGAAATATGAAAATGATAGTTGGTTAAAATTTAAATAGTAAATCTTTGAGTAGGATAGGATAAAGGTATGATAGAGGTTACAACAGTATCACATCAGAGCCAAGACTTAGAGCATTCTTAAAACTTTTTTTTTTTTTTTTTACATTGGGGGTATTTTGGGGGGCCCTAATTCGGGGCTCTGACAATTTTCGAATGAATTTTCAATTTGAGATGTTAATATGCAAGGTATATTATAGGATAAAATGAAAAAATTCTCTGAAGCACCTCTGAGCCAGTCACAGTCGAGACAATAAAGTGGCACAAATGGCCCTAAATTAATTCGACGTTGCTCCTCTGGGGTACTTTGACCCCCCATAACTCCAAAACTAAAACAGGTAAATCAAAAATATTTCAGATTTGTTCTTTCCTAGGGTAAGGGAACACAATAAGAGAAAATCGTGAAATTCTGAGATGGTGATGGGAACGCCCTGCCCGATTTGCCCCTGCAATGCCTTGTTGTAGCAATTCATCGTTAAAGAAAGAGGATGCAGTTAGATTAAAACTTAACAATTTATTTTAGCATCTTCATACAAACATACAAATAGCTAGCGCGCGGTTCAGTGACTGACTGACTACTGACTGGCTTGGAGCTGTTGCCAATATCTAGGTGTTAAAAATTCCAGTGCTGCCAAAACATAAACTATGAATATTTCCTGGATGAAGTTAATTTTCCTATGAGCCTGCCACAGTCAGGCAGCGCCATCTCTCGTTAGTATTGACTGACTGACTACTGACTGGCTTGGAGCTGTTGCCAATATCTAGGTGTTAAAAATTCCAGTGCTGCCAAAACATAAACTATGAATATTTCCTGGATGAAGTTAATTTTCCTATGAGCCTGCCACAGTCAGGCAGTGCCATCTCTCGTTAGTATTGAGAAATATTTGAGTAGTAAACAAATCTAATTGTATAATCACAACAGCCTCTTAAACGTTTCTCAGAAAAAACAGTTGGCAGGATTTGCACCTGGCTAACAGAAAAATAACAGAGTTTGCCACCACATAAGTTAGTAAACTGCATCATTATACTAATAAGAAACTTAAATACAAAGGAAGCATTAGTCCATAAACAGGAATGCACATCAAGTTTATACATCGTAATGCTATTGATTGCGATGAGCTGGAACTGCAGGCAATAAAAGAATTTTAATTTCACTTAGAAAATATTCTGGTAATATTTTACCATATCCTTAGAAAAAACTCAATTTCCAAATATACCTGCATTTGTGATGACAGTAAATAAATCGCAAGGGCAAATTTATTGAGGTAGCAAGGTTTCATGCATGGTCAGTAGTACGCCTCAGCAAGTAGACTTGAATCATTCAACTTTTTAAGATTTTATAACTCCAAATATAATGGGCCTTTGGCCGAGGATAGTTCCGGGTTCAATTTTTGGAGGGGGACACTAGACTTTTTAGATTAGCTTAAATTGTTCAAAATGCAAACTGAATGCATGAAATCCAAGGTCGGTAGAGGGAGATGACCCTATGACACATTTGGTGGAGCTGTCTTTGTATTTAGCAAAATATGATATGGATACATTCACCTGAAATTCAAAGTCTGTGGTCAATTACCACTTTGGCTAGCACCAAAATCTTGTAAACTATCTCCAGCTTGTCGGCTTATGAAATATCACCAAATTAAGTGCCAAAAACAAATCTTACAAATTGAATTGAACTTGGTTATATCTCAAATATTTAGCTAGAAATCGCTGAACCTTAGTATTATTGCAGTATTTTATCTCTTTCAAACAAAATAAGTTTAGGTAAAGTGCACCGAAAATACTTATGACTTATTATAATAGACGTACAAAGAAGTGATGTGGTGTCCACATCGGTATTTTTTTTATCAGATACTTCATTTCAATATCAATATTAAATGTTTCATTATTTACTGTGATTTTTAGAATAATTACATTAAATTTTGTGCAAACTTTCTGTAAGCGGTGCCTAAATGAAATGAAATAGAAAGAGGTTATTAGGCAAGTTGGAGTGTATAGGCTGATTAATTTTATTTTTTACAAACTATGCGAAAAATTCCAGAGCTGGGAATTGAACGCAGGACTGCCGCATAACGTGCGGGTGCTCTACCACTGAGCTACTCTGGGACGATTCCCAGATGAAATTTCTCGCATTAGAATCGTTGGCATTTATCATCTTCCTCTGCAAACCACAGTTAGAACAGATGAAACAATTAATTCGCTACAACTCCATTACGCCGCGGAAATTGTACATTTTTAGAAAGTGATTCCATCAACCTTTCAAGTTATTAGGCAAGTTGGAATGTATAGGCTGATTAATTTTATTTTTTACCAACTATGCAAAAAATTCCAGAGCTGAGAATGGAACCCAGGACTGCCGCATAACGTGCAGGTGCTCTACCACTGAGCTACTCTGGGACGATTCCCAGATGAAATTTCTCGCATTAGAATCGTTGGCATTTATCATCTTCCTCTGCAAACCCAGAGTAGCTCAGTGGTAGAGCACCCGCATGTTATGCGGCAGTCCTGGGTTCGATTCCCAGCTCTGGAATTTTTCGCATAGTTGGTAAAAAATAAAATTAATCAGCCTATACACTCCAACTTGCCTAATAACTTGAAAGGTTGATGGAATCACTTTCTAAAAATGAATACAAAGATGTTTGTTTTGTTTTAATAAAAAGGTA
Source organism: Cheiracanthium punctorium (assembly GCA_038373885.1). Lineage (NCBI taxonomy): Eukaryota > Metazoa > Arthropoda > Arachnida > Araneae > Cheiracanthiidae > Cheiracanthium > Cheiracanthium punctorium. The sequence continues at coordinate 276,997 of JAWZYV010013443.1, forward strand.
ATTCCATCTAAAATAAGGAAGAAGTTGGCAAAATGCCAAATAAAAAGTCAGAAGTTTAGGATTGTCACAGAGTATTCTGTTAAGGCATTTGCTTAGGGAGATGAGTGCTTTGGGTTGAGTACTTTTTAAGGGATTTGAATGATTTTATTCACATTACATCTAGAGAACACTACCCAACACTCCAGACCATTAGAATGACAGCCAGATGCTAGGCCAGAACCTTCAGACATCTACCATAGTCAGTGGCTTACTTGTCCATAGTGGGTGCAGGGATTGCCAAAAAAAATCAGGGAAATAAAATCTCTACCTGTAGAAACTCTGTTCAATAACTTCTGATTATCTGGGTGACTGTTTAATTGGTCCAAAGTGCTTTGTCCCATATAACCAGAATGTAATGTACCCCTGGTGAAAACTTTCCAGGAATTAAAACTGTAAAATAAATATGATGGATTGAAAATTCACTTGGGTTTATTATTGCCGTAATTAGACTTATAACACTTTTAACTTGATATATATTGGGAAAAACAGTATTTGGAAGACTTATCGGACAGCTTTTCAAATGAAGATTCAAATGAAAAATATGAGAAATTTCATCAACAGATTTAATATCTACATGAGTATTATTACTATGTAATGTATGGTTAAAAAAAAATCAACACATTAAAATATGAATTTATTAGTTTAACTTTATTTGAAATATAATTTAATTAAGAAATATTCAAAGTGCTTGATACAAAAAAAAAAAAAAAAAAAAAAAAAAGAGTATGAAGTGTTCACTACAAATTATATATTAATACACATTATATACAGTCTTTAATTAGCAAACACTGCATATTATTTAAAACTAGTTTCAAGGCACATCATTACTATTTAAGCAAGCTCATCAGCAATCTTGGAAGATCACAATTAAAAGGATCCATTAGCTGAAAAAGATTAAATATTCTATTATCTACATTTTCCAATGTTCAGTTATCAAAATGAATTTTCCACAAAAATTTAAAAACAATTCACTGCATTAAAAAGTACTTTATAGGTACATGAAACAACATAGAGGTAATTGGTACACATAAAAGGAATAACCTTAAGGTGAGCCTAAAAAATATATCCATGCAATATTAACACTTGCGTTATATTTAATTAAATAAAATTTAAAAGTAATTAAAATTTTCCATAAACACACAGAAAAATGCTAATTTTCTTTGATTACTCTTACATTTCTTGTATTGTCACATCATAATGCGCGTTTTTCTCTTTCTGAACAGGCTGTTATTTTCTCAGACACTCGGACATCGATTGTGGCAATTGTCCATTGTTGCCAAGTTCCTAGTTCTATATTCATAATGCAATGTAGATCTTCATTGGGAGAGATACATAAAAAATTTAAAGCGTTTATTTTGCAATGGATTCCATCCCACTGTGGTATCCCCGGAAATGAAAAGGCGGATAAGTAGGCCAAAAAAGGATGTTTTGTCAATCAGGCTCAATATAATCAAGTAAGCTACAGGGATGAGAATTATAGATGGAATTTCAAGTTAAAGTTTTCATTTTTTTTAGCAACATGTAGATTATATAATCATAGCCGAGTTCGGTATTCCATATTTGCCTACTCAAGTTCAATGCTTTTTGCATTCTATCGGTAAATGAGTATTTTGTTTTAAGTATTTCTTTATTAACATCTCTAATGTAATTACAAAGTACTTGAATGCTTATTTCAATTTATTTTTATAAATTTCTTGAATTTCAAATGCTTCTGAAAGTTTGAATGTTAAGCTAAAAAATTATCACACAAATTCTGTGTTTTAAAAAGGATATTGATTTGCATAGACTGACTATGAAAAAAAAAAACTACTTTTTTTTTTCTTTTAAGTAAAAATAAATACAGTTTTTAATATTTATTTTTTAATTAAATTAAGACATTTTTGTTAATGCAACAAAACAAAACTATATTTCCCCCCCATAGAGTATTTATTTATTAGCATGTCTTTTTTCCACCACAATTTTAAAAATAAAAGAAATTGCTTCATCTTTATTTCATTTTATTCTCATGGTATTTTTTTAAAAACCTTTTGCAGGCCACATCGAGATCCAGGCATATTTTAAATTAGTTTTTTGCATATTTTGACTTCTAGTGCATTAGTTAAAGGGTATTATTCATTTAAATGGGGATTTTTGTTTTTTTTAAAATACAATTTTCACTGTGTTTCTAATTGGGAGCACGGGTCATTTCTGACTATAATTTACACTGATTTCAAAAACTGGATATACTTAAGGGGTAGTTGTGAAATATTAAGACTTAATAAAAGATTTATTTTTAAATTTCAGTGAAGATATGAATTAAGTTTGAAGGGTGGGGGTGGGGTAGGCTGTATCAAGATAACTCTATAAAAATTTATGAAAATGGCTATTTTCATGATTTTCAGTTTCCCAATAATGATAAAAAGGCAACTTCTATAAAATTAAGACATCTTTTAATTTTTTAAGTCAATATTGATAAAATTTCTTTTTTGAATAAATTGATCCCTGATGCATGTATAATTTAATTTGATGTTCCCAATTTTTGAACATTGGTCTGTAAAAGGTTAATTAAAAATATACATATTGTTCATATTTTATTTTCTGCCTGCAGCTTATAAGACAGGAGCATTTGTTGCTGGTGTTTTTCCTCCTCTAAGTATCAAGGTATAGTAAGATCATGAAGATTAAATATTTCTCCAAGTAAAATCGTATAAAGACATTTATAAAAAAAAAAAAAAATTCATTGCCTAGTTAAACAAAGAATTTCTCTTTCGTTAAAAAAAATAATTATTAACCATTTGAATGCTTATTTTTGAAATTATATAATAAAGAGAAACCTGATGAATGTGTAATTTTTTACTCTATTTCAGATCAAGATTTCTTAAATAAAAATAAGATTAAACCAACCAAATCAGCAATTTTATGCTATTTTATATTTACATATTTACATGAAAAAAGATAGTCTGTAATTTAGACATGAAATTTATCTTGACCTTAGGGGATTTTTAGCAATTTAATAAAATCTTTTTAGATAATGATAGCCTAGTTTTCTATTGAATATTCTCCACCTAAAATTTATTATTAAATATTTATTTATGCATGTGGACTTAGGTATTATTTTATTCAGGATAAAAGTGATTAATTGCTTTGTGGTAAGAATTGTGTGACGTGCACCAAAATTTTTTAATGGTGGAGAAATGCCATCCATAATCTCCTGGATTGCCCCAGAAGCAGCGCTGTGGCTGCTTTTTGTTTGACCACTATGCATGACTGTTTATATGCCCATTTACATCCTGATGCATGCCCCCCCAACTCTGTCATAGCGGTGTAACAATGAATGCTGAACACCTCATCACCTGCTCAATCCTTACAAGAACCTGAATCTTTTCCTGATATTGGGAAGCCAGTGATCTGTTGTATAATTTCTTGAGTTTTTGCTTTTATGTATTTTTGCTTCAGTGTTTTTGTTCTCTTGCATTTTTTAAAATCTTTGTATGGTGTTAGGTTAAAATGTCTGTATCACTTGCCGCATTGGAAAATATAAAACTTTTACATTTCTGTGGCAAATTACCATCTTCATCAGATTGATTTGAAACTTTGCAAAGTTCTTTCCCATGGTATAATCAAAGAACATAGAATTTTTGCTGTATTGTTAATTTTATTTGATGCAAAGTGTTTTATAACTTTTTTTATCCCCCAAAAAAAATTGATCTTGTTTTTAAAATTACTGCCATCTTCTAGTAAAAACAAAATTTCACAAAATCCCTTATACAGACTTAAAAAATATTGTTACAAATAAGCCATTCTAAATTTTTAAGTCTTTAATGCAAATGGATTCTTTAAAAAGCTGTTCAAAAGTTACATGATTTCCTAAAATACTTTAATACTCTTTTTTTAATTTGACTTTAATGAGAGAGAAAATATATTTTTTGCCTGACCATGAACAAAATTTTAAGAATTAATTAAAATAAATTTGAAAATCCATATCTGAATAAGTTTGCATTTTATTAATGTTTTGTGATGAATAAAATAACGGAGATATATATCACAAATAGAAGGGTAAATTTAATTCCTCTTTCATTTTCACATCATTACATTTTTATATCATTTATATAACTATTTTTTATGATTAATAAATAAAATAAGATTATTGAGAATTCAGGACTCAAAAGCTTGGTATTTTATCTGCCTATAATTACAAGATGTTCGCATCGTGTGGATAATTTCCTGTTCTCATTGACACACACACAAAAGTGAATATTGAGGTTCCTTCTCATGTCTGGAAATCAAATTTGACTTTTTGTCACAGGAATGTCTATTGTTTGGCCTGTCTGAAATTCAGAGCAAATATGAGCGAAACTACTCACTATTTAAATTCTTTTGTGTACTCATGGGAAAAAAAAAATGTTCAATTACATACTTTCAATGAAGTACATGGCATAGCATCCAATGGTGTTGTCAAAGACAAATGTGGGAATACTATGTCTCTTTACTAATTCAATTAAGTTTTCTTCCACTTTTCCTTTTAAAAGAAGATGCTCAAAAATCTTTTTATTAACATTTTCACTTTATGATTCTGCATTGGAAAAGAAACCAAAAGCAGCCTTTTGGACCACCAAAGTAGACCATAAAATTCATCCCTACAATCCTTTTGTAAATGCTAAATAAAGGAAATAATGTGTAGTATACACGTGTAATCTTGTCAAATACACTCTTGGTCAAATGGTGTCTTCCCCCATGACTGTAAAAGAGGAAAAGCAGGGGTAGCAATAGTCCAGTACAAGCCCAAAAGGGAATTCCAGTCAGTTTTATGATTGCTGACCATGGTGGATAGAAAAATCAAGTTCTTAAGCTTTTGATCAAAATGACTGATTTTAATATTATTCGACTAAGCAATAATTAATATTATTCAACTAAAAGTGATCCATTTTATAGATGTGAAAGTTCGTTTGTTTGTTTGTCCGGGAACTCCTTCCACACCGTTCGACCAATCGGCTTGAAATTTTGAACATACACGTAAAACGACATAGAGTAGTCTGTAATCAACTTTAAAATTCTGAAAACTCAATCATTCCATGATTTTTTGATAATTTTCACCTTCATAAAGCTTTCCCAATTTCCAGTTGTCTAAAATAGTGATCATGTGATATAATACCATCTATATGCTGGTGACACAAACAAAAAAAAAAAAACAAAATGGTATATCATAAATGAAATGACGTCAATTTGATGTCACGAGTTTAAAAATGCATTAGAAATCCTAATTAGGTTACCAAACTTTGGCAAAATAATAAACTCTTAGATTATCATATGCTGTAGAAAAGTAAAATAATTTTCTTTAATAATAGAAAAGTGAGTTTTCTTTCACTAATTCATATTACATGTCACAAGTGAGAATGACACCATTTTTGACGTCATGAGTTTTAAAAAGGAGTTAGAAATTTAATTAGGTTAAAAGGCTTTGACGTAAAAATTTACTTTTATATAAATTAAAAAGTATTTTGTTTAATGCATGAGCTACCCTTGGTAGTTTTTGAACACTACGATTTTTCAGCAACCATAATAACAAAAGGAAACTTGCATTTTTTTAAATTGTGGGAAATTCAAAAGTCGTCACAAGGAATACATACAGTGAATACATAGTATTCATTGTCAGTTTGATGACGGCCGTCATATGTATTCCCAAAAACAACACAAAATGTTGCCAAGTTTTGATGACTTTTGGCAGTATATATATATATATATATATTAGATAAAACTCTGTTGCAAGTGAGAGTTTTTCAACATTGTAAGTTCTTGGTTTGAAAACTACTGAGCAAAATAACCAGACTCAACTACCCGGGTCAGAACATAAAGTCATAAATTAAAAATTACGTGGAATTATTAAACTCTGCAGCACAGTTCAACTCGTCCTAGCGATTCTAAATAGCTCCTCAAGATTACACAGTTTGACTTTTTTCATGAGGCTGAACCGGGGAGGGTTTAAATATTTAGATTGAAAACTGCTTGGATATTTTCCACCACGGCAAGAATAAATATTTTGCAGTGCTATGCCAATCTGACAAGAATTAAAAATATATAGAGAGATGTTTTAACAGTAACCAGTTTTGAAAAATGTTTATTGTTTATGCTAATGCATAATTTGTAAAGAATCAACAAGAGTAGAAAAGCAAACATTGTTTTCAAATATCTATGCTGTTTCTTTAAATTGAGCATTAAAGAGAAAGAAACAAAGATAGATAATATTAATATAAGTAATAGATAGTATAAGCAATAGGTAGTATTAGTAGAATTGTTAGGTTAATAAAGATTAAAGCACATTATACCACATTAATAAATATTTTGTGAAATTAGGTGTTCTATTCATTATTTTTTAATGGTCATCTCACAACTAACTAAACAACTATAATTGTACATTGCATTAATATATCCCACGATAGTTTCAACTGAAGTGACTACCTGAACGTTTTTTTTTTTTTTTTTTTTCCCCCGAGATTTTGTTACGATCATATTTTAGGAAAATATTCCTTTCCTACCATGCGAAGAATGGTCATGCAGCTAGTTTAAAATAAATAATTTTACTAATTTTATTGTTAGGATTAAATATGTTCAACTAATTATTCATATTTTTTGTTTGTTATATTTGTTTTTTTCGCAGAGTTTATTGATTTCAAGCAGTAGTCTAGTTTTAATTGGATTTTACTATTTTAACTGATAAATGTTTTAAATTTGTTTAATATGTTTAAACCAATGTTACTCTCGGTTTAATTATAACTGATGACATTTTGCAATAATGAGTTAACTTACCATGCTTTTTCCACATAGTTCCCAGGAAAAATCCCAAAGATTCCAGTTCTCACAGATGTTCCAACAAACCAACCATCATCACACATCTCTACCACATAGACATTGTCACCTTCTTGGAGATCCAACTCATCAGAATTTTGAGGACTATAACTGTACAAGGCTCGATACCTTAATTTTGAAAAATATCAACATTTGTGAAAAATTATACTGATTCAGTAGCAAATTTGGGTAAAAAATATAGAATTAATTCAAAAGAAACAAGCAATGCATACAGAGATTTCTTTTAAGTTTTAAAAATAATTGCAACAAGAAATTATAAATATATGTAACATAATCAGGGTGTCTACCACATAAAGTAAGCTTGATTTCTTGACCATAACAAATACGAAACTCTAATATCAAAAATACATCGTGCCAGGGATGCAGACTATCTCCTAGCCGGCGATCCAGGATCGGGGGAAATTTCGGCCATCTGGGGAAAATTTTGCAGAAAAATATACAACTGATTTTGATTTTAACAATGAATTACAAAATTCTTTGAGTTCTTCTTCCCCCTTCCCATTTTTAAAGAGATTTTTTTTTCAACCTGTGATGATCAGCTGTTTGCTTTCTGTTAACTTGGACCAATTGCTATTTTGCAAATGCATTTGTAGCTTGTGCATTGGAAATCTTTTTATATCTATGGTAATACAGAACTTATGCAAGTCTATAACATATCATAAAATTTTGGGGACATTTTCAAATGGATTGAGGGAAATGTTGAGGGTAAAAACATTTTCTGCACCTTTGCATCATGCTGATAGAATGAAGGAAAATTATAATTTTAAATTTAACACTATTAATACATATTATTAAATATTTTTGTATAACATTAAGTTGCGGGAGTTACTCATTAAAGCAAAACAATGTAAAGTATTACCTAAAGATTGTGATAATATGTAATATACTTTAAAAAGTAACTAATCGCCGACAATAGTAAAATTTAAAAATATTTTAAACAAATTTATTTCTTTTAAGCTTTATATAAAAAGCACCTTGATTAAAATTTATTTTAAATCACTTCAATTGCAATGCAAACACTGTAGTGGCATAGCCAGAAATTTTTCATGGGGCAGGGGGGGGGGGTTACGACTGCTGCAACACTCATATATGCATACGAGTGTGTGATAAGGGAGTGAAGAATACACAGATTGTATGGCAAAAAAATCCTCATGGGGGGAGGGATGTTATGATCCCCCTAACCCCCTTCCCCCTTGGCTATGCCCCTGACACACTCTTGGAGGAGAGATATATATGGAGAAGGCACGAGGGGGGGAAAGTGAAGCCTCAACTGTAACCAGTTTTCTTCCCGGGACGATCAGAAGACTATCAAAACATTTGCACGTGTACATGTATTCCTATGGGAAGAGGGCTCTTTTTTAATAGCTAATTTAGCATAATTAGGTCCCCCTTGAATATTTTTTTTGTGCTTATTGTAAATATGGGGTCTTGTGTTGCATACGGCGGCACGAACAGACCTCCTAAAAGGATTCCAGGAATAACATTTCACAAGTAAGTCAATACACACACGTCATAGTTTTATACTTTTGTAAAATGGTTTAACGGTACTTTAAATCACATATATGAATTATAGATTTCATTCATATTGACTTAAATTACTGTATAAAGTGTATTTTTTCTATTTGATTGATCGTATTTAAGTTAGGAGCACCAATTTAATTATATATTATATAGTAATGTGTTTGTTATGTGTAAGATAGTAGTTTTGTCTTTGCAATTTTCCCTGAACATGTGTCCGTTTCATTCTTCTAAAGAAACATTTTCTTTTTTTTAAGTTTCTCACCTAATATGTAACATATAATCTTTCTATTATCATGCTACTAATGAAATTTCGGTACGAAATAAAAATTGTAAACAGGTATTTTTTTTTTTCTCTGTTTCAGCAAGCTCAAATTTGCTCTAGGGTATGCTTTCGCGTCTGTAACTTAATTTTCAGCCATTTACCTCATTACACTTCATACTGTATCATTTTTTTGTTTGTTTTCCTAACTAATTGCATTTTAATTCCGGTGTTTTACATTTTATTAGTATGCAGCGATTACATTCTGGCATGCATTAGTTTGTTTATTAAAATAACCTGCCGTTTTCTCAAAACAGTCGAGTAATGACTGCTGCTTTAAAGCATATTGCAGCAGTCTCCCCCCCCCCCCCCAATAACACTATTAGCCATTGCTATCATTCTTCTTTTTTTTTTTCTTTCTTTTGAAAGATGCTTATAAATTTATTTTATTCCTGCAAATTGCAGTACACCTACAAATTGTTCTCTGAATTTAACATGCAAGCGAACATTACTACTGTGTACCTTACCTCTATCACCAGATAATTTTAGTAATTCTGATAAATATAAAAAATAAAAATATTTACATGGTTTTAATTATTATATTAAATTTGTATTATAAATTTCATTTACATCTAGAATAGATAATGTTTAATGGCAAAATATTTGCTGATTTTTGGACATGTGAACAGTATTTAAAATATGTTTTAAAAAACATTCATTCACGCACTGTATCAATAACATCATGTTAAACCACAAAATATAAATATTTGGTGCTTTATATACAATCATGATATTAACTCTGAGTTCTCTGTTAAGTTTACAAACACAAATATAAATGCTGGACAGTATGCATGCTTTTCATTCATAACTTTTCATACTTAAATAAATTTTTATATTTGTTTTTACATAAATACACTTATTTCCTGGAAAATAGTTGTTGCTTTAAATATTGCACAGTTGGGGAAAGCCCCCAAGACAAGAGATTATTAATGGGATTCTTAAATTTGAAACCAAATAATTTTTTTTTTAAAATTAAAAAGCTAGTACATTGCATGCGTGTGTTGTTTTTTAATCGTAATTTTTCTAGTTCTAAAAGTATGCATTTGTTACAAAATAAAGTAAATTTAACACAAATATTGATTAATGCTCAAAAATAAGTATTGTGTATTAATAATTATTCAAAAAGATTAAAATAACAAAGCTGAAAGTGTTTAAAATAATTATTTTAAATGCTTTCAGCTGTCCCAAAGTAATAAAGGAAATCATCAATAAATCTGGAATGCCATCAAACACGTTGAAACGCGACAGCGCACAGGCGAAAACGGCTCTTTAAATCCGACCTACGCCCCCCAAGCCTACGCGTACAGTTACTTCATCTTCCTCCCATAGGAAGAGTAGCTGACGCCCGGTCCATACTAATTTGTACGTCCATGGACACACTGTAATAACAGCTTGAGTACTCAAGCTTTTGAGTTGAATTATCCCCCAAAAATGTCTTATTTTAATTTACAGTCAAATAAAAAATGCAATTAAAAAAAAGAATATTTTAAAATAAAATCAGCCATTTTCTTTCTTTTTTCCCCCCCATTTAGCTATGTAAAATCAGTCTAATCCAAATCCATATCCTTTAAAAATCACAGAATCAGTATGATGTGATAGCTTTTAAGTTTGCATACAAACATTCAGATGCATTAAAAAATTAAGAAATTTAAATTTAAAAACATGCCAATACATGCATTTGTGTAGATAAGTGATTTTAATGATATAAATACAAAGATACTTAAGGGTGAATATTCATTTACCAAAAGGATGCAAAAATATTTTCAGCGATAATTATAATTTTTAAGTAGAATCCAAGTAATTGTTTTTTTAAAAATGTGGAAAATAATCAAAACACTGAATTGAAAAGGGAATGAAGGAAGAAAAAAAAAAATTTCTTTTGTATCCAACTTTTCTTTTCTTTTCTTTTTTTTTGAGGAGGGAAGGTGGATAACTGATATACTTTTTTCAAGTTTTGAAGGTACATACTCGCCAACTTTTGAAAATTCCCAAGGTGTAAAATAACATGCAATTGACATATTGAAATATTGCCAGTTCAATATACAACTATTAGATGGACATTATTTTTGATAATTTCTGCTAAAATTAAAAAAAAAAAAAATCATACTGGACACAAAATTTTTTATTTTAAACACATTAGGGAAAGGAAAAAAAAAGCAATTGCATAATACATAAAAAGTACTCTAAAATTATACCTGAAAAGGAAGAATTAAAAAAAGACAAACATGCCAAGTCGTTTGCTTTTACAAATATTTTATTTTTCCTAATAAAACAGCCTTTGTTTCAATTTCATTACCATTACTATCATTTTGTACAATTTTTGTTCATATTTGAATTGGGGATCTTCAATGAAATTTTTTCTTTACTATTCTACATTTTAAAAAGTTGTCAAAAAATAATTTAAATTTGAAATAAGAATCAATTTTATTCTTATTTCAAATTTAAATAAGAGATGGTGGTGGCAATTCAGTAATCTTAAAATAAACAAAACCGCGGAATTCCGAGGGAAAAGCTCATTAATAATAAATTTTAAGAGATTTTAAATTTAAAAAGAAATATGGGGCATATTTTATTAAAAAACTTCAAAAATTCATAAAAAAAAACCCCGAAAGTTTCACGTAAAATCAAAAATTGGTGAAAAAAAACGTATACTACGATGAAAGCGTAAAGTTAGTAAAGTATGAATAAGTATATTCAATTTGTCTTAATGATTTTACTTCTTTCCTCATGAGTGGAAAATCCAAGTATGGTGGGGATTGTATCTTAAAATACCACATTTTTTTTCACTTAATACAATTTATACTTTTACAAAAATTGTGCAAGGCCATCATTATGCTTTATTTCAACATAAAACAAAAAATTCAAGTTTTGTAATCGCAAAATAACGGAACTATAATAGTGAAAATGAAGGAGTAGTTGTCTTGACTAAGGGAAAAAAAAACATTTGTAAAAGCAAACATCCTGGCTTTTTTAAAATTCCTTTTCAGATGCAATTTTACGGTGCTTTCATTCACAGTAAATTTTAAAGAGATTATTTTTTTAAAGAAAATATGGGTCATAATTTTCTTTAAAAAACTTCAAAATATATTAATTTAAAAGTGTGGTGAGATTCGTATTTTAAACTACCAAATTTTTTCACTTAATGAAATCTACACTTTTACAAAAGTTGTGTAAGGCCGCTATTATGCTTTATTTCAACAAAAATAAGTAAATAAATAAATAAATAAAAAATTAAATTTTGTAATCGTAAAATAACGGGAATCCAGTTTTGCTGACAAATTTTTCATAATCACGCAAATATTCGGACTCGAAAATGGCCGAAAATATTCCATTTTAGATTCAAATTTTATCGTACTCGGGTCATCTGCAATTTTTCTCTCTCTATATATGATAGTCTGCAAATAGAGAAGGGGAAATGGGACACTTGCCCAGGCATAGTGCTGTGCTACTACGTCAAATTGGAAATGGAAAGAAGAGAGAGAGAGAATGGAACACCTAAACAAAGGTTTGTCCCGGGCAAAGTGATCTCTAGTTACAGCACTGTATATGCATAATGTTTGGAAATAATCTGTAGCAGAAATGCCAGTTTAGCTAAGCCGTAACCAAGGGAAAAAAAATTGCAAGTGCACGACATAGTAAAAAAAAAAAAAAGGGGGTGCGATAGTATTTCCTATCGTGTGCAGCGGTATCAGATTTTCTAAAGAGCCTAAAAGTCTAATAATTATTGTTGTGTAATATTAGCAATGACATAATTATAAAACAACTCCCGACACTTCAGGGATCGGAAAGAATTTGACCATCTTGTACAAACTTTTTATTTCCCAGTCGAAGAATTCAAAATAGTCTCAATGGCCCTGCCACCGCGCATTTTCGCACTGCCGATTGGGCTTCTGCTGAGCACGTAGTACAGTGAAAATGAACATCCCAGGGGCACGTGCAGTCGACAAAAGACTTGCATTCTCGCAATCGTGGACAATTTCATTTTTGTGGAGTGGCCGCAAAACAGACACATATTTTGTATTGACAGTTTCAACCCCATTCTCCGACTAACTATGCAGAGCTGTCATCAGTTTGGCACCGATGCTGATCTTAAAATTCGATATTTTCGAGCAGTATTTCCCGACTTTCCCACCGTGCAAAATAATCAGGTGCATTTCGCAGACTGCTGGACACTCTGTCATTGAATCATTTTTTTTTTCGATTCCTTTTAGTACATCGACAGGCAGAGGGAGGGGGGTACCCCACACTTCCGGAACTGGTCTTGTTTTGAACTTTCCGGCAGTGTCCCCGACTGCTGGACACCCTGTCATTGAATCCTTTTTTTTTTTTTTTTCAATTCCTTTTAGTACATCGGTGGGCAGGGTGTGTACCCCACACTTCCGGAACTGCTCTTGTTTTGAACTTTCCGGCAGTCAGCCTTAAGTTTGAATGAATGTGTTTTGAAAATCTGAAAAATAAACAATAACCAATTTGTTTAATATAAAACACCGTAAAGCACCATTCACTCTAGGAAATAATTGATTGTTATGACTACTCTTCTGCATGAGACAGATTGTTTCTCTAATGAAATATTTCATGACCTGAAGGTACAGCGGTCACTCAGCAGATGCCCCTCCCCCACCTCACACACACTATTGATACGAGAATAAACAAATCAACTTCCTTTCTCACAGGAAGTCACTCATGAAATCAAAACGTGAATTAATGAAGTTAAGAAAAGATACATAAAATAATCTCTCTAGATGAACTTAATCCAAACGATGAACAAAGGTGAACACAAACTAGAAACAAAGAATTTGAATGAAATGGAAAAAGCATAGTGGAGCTGCTAATCGTGACCTAGTGCCTCATTTCTTGACTTTTCTTCTATTTCTTGACTTTTCCGTGACTTTCGCAACCTTTGCATGATGGTAGACACCCTGATAATTTAAATGAGAAAACATAATAATATGTGATTTTTATCTTTCTTGCATTATCTTTAATATCATTTAATGTATGGGACACATTTTACTAATTGAATTTTTTTTTTGAATGGGTCCACATAAAATTAATATTTTTTAATTCAAATTTATTCCCCTGAAATTTTTTTTGAATGGGTCCATATAAAATTAATATTTTTTATTTAAATTTAATCCCCTGAAAATTTTAATCAATTCTATAAAATTATGTAACATTTTTTATAACTTTGTACTTTATTACTATAGAGGTCAGGTCAAAAGCTGAGGTCAATGTTTTTGGGACACCCTGCATACTTTCATTTTAGTTTATCCGAGGATGGATTTAGCATATTTTATAAGGCATGATACTCATCTAAATTTGGCTAATTTTTCTTTAATTATATTTTGATTTATTATCTACTTTTAATTTCATCAATCTAATGGATATGAAAAACACCTTTGCAGTTGGACTTACGAGTTGGACTTGAATGTGGGTTTTTTGGTCTTGATTTTGATTTTAAGAAAAAAAAAAGCCCAATAACATAATGGTTAGCAAATTGTGCGACAAATTCACTTTTTAAATCCTCAAGCTGGGCAAGTAGGGACTGCAGCGATCCTGTTTCACCTTTCCCCCCCACCCCACTTTTTTAAAGATTAACTCCTGTTTTCCTATTTTTTCATTGTATTGCAATCTCTCCTCGTATTTTTAGCTTTTTTTTTTACTCCCAGTGATTAATTCTTCTGCCAATTTGCAAAAATGAGCCGTTTATTTTTGTTTATATTATGTGTTTTTCTTTATACAGTAATATGACTTATGCAAACCCAGAGTTATGCTATTTTGAAATTTCACCAATGCATCTTTTGTTTTCATCCAAAATAATGGGTTTATGATTTTAACAATACAACTTGTTGTACAAATGTATTATCTATGATTTTATTAAACATTTTTTTCCTAAATTATTGTTTTCTTTAGTCTCTGGAACCGATTAAGAATAATTTGTATGTACATATTTATATGCGAAATTATACCCCAACTTACGTGGTCATCGCTTGGTCCCAACTAGTTTAATAAAATTCTCGTTTAGTGTTTAGCATATGTAACAAGTTACATATATAACAAGAGTTTAACATAGTGTTAACATATTTTTTAATTTTTCTCTGCTTACTAGAAAACACACATTCAGTCAAAATAACCCTAAATGTTGAAAGAAATGCATTCCCTTCCTAGAAATGCATTTTTATTTATTTATTTTCTGTGCTAAAAAAATGTTCAAAACCTTTACATATATTGTACATACACTTATTTATATACAATTTTCTTGGAATAAAAAAATTGCCACTTTTATGACCGTTTCCTTGAAAATAATACAACTTTTAAGGGGTTAATGAGTGTTTTTATTCTCCTGTGTATTTTTTCAGCAAATGCGGAAACAATAATGTGTTACAGTTGAATTTAACTTGGAACAGTACATTAAAAAAAAAATATGAATCTAGATTGATCTTTCGAACATGTTATAAAAATAAATTTGTCAAATCAAATTGAAAAAAAATATTCCTTTTTGTTTTCTCATATTTTATTTTGTTCTCCTTTTTTTCCCTGTGTTTTCTCAAAATTTTAGCTTATGAGCCTGGGGCAAGGCTGACTCAGCCTTTCATGTTTTGAATGGGTCGCTAAAATGAGGATCAAGCTTGCTTTAGGAAGTAAACACATCAGGCTGACCATTTGCCGGGCACTGACATCCCACAACCACCAGTTGCAACGGTGTGGATAAGGGCATTCTGCCACTGAGTTTAGCTTAGTTAGTTTCATTTCAAAGTAACATATACATGCATAAAAATGCATTACTTACATAACTGGTTCAACAAGATTACTGCCTTTCTTGCTTGGCAATTTTCTTCTTTCTGAATTTATCTGAATAAAAATTATGGAAGATATTTTAATTTTAGCTTCTACACACATTACTGCAAAAAGTTTTTCAGAGTCTACTACAATAATTTTTTACACAAATAAAAACAGATTATTAAAAGCAGATATCAGTATGGCATTCCATCCACTGAGGAAGAGAGCAAGGCATTTTGAGACCAGAGCTGAAGAAGGTGGTGGCTGCCACCGAAAGTGCTACTGACAGATTTTAAGTGTTTTTATCTGCTTTTAATAATTTTAATCCTGTCCGTCCTATTGCTTTTAAATTAAAAACAGATTAGTTTTGAACTTACACTTTTTGTGTAGCAAACTATTACATATAACAGTTTGAAAAAAGAACAAGGAAAAATAAAAATAAAATCTTGAACTTATATCTTTTTAAAAGCGCTTTTTTTTTTTTTTTTTTTTTTTTTTTTTTTACAGCAAGTGATACGCCAATAAAGAAGATATAGCTGAATTTACAATTAATTTTAATACAGTGCATGCAATGGCTGGAAAAACTACTCTTTTTTTTTAATCAATTACAATTCGTTTTGACAGATGTAATTAATTACAACTACTTTTGAAAAGTGTCACTACTTAACTACTTTTGGAAGACAAATTTTTCTGAAGGATTGGATCTATATTTGCATTTAAGGATATTGATATACCAAATAGAGAAAACTGCTACTCTAATTAACAATTACTAAAACTAATTAAGATTTTTAAGTAAGTGATCCATTGTGAAACAACAAAAATAAATTTAATTGTACTTGCAGACTTTGATACAAGCTAGTGATTTTTTTGTATTGCATCACTTATTCACTGCATTGTTTTAAAATAGTCACTACGCTACGAACTACAGAAAAAGTAGTGACTATTGTAGTTCGCTACATGGCCCCCACTGAAAATTTGTTTTACAAATTTAGATTTGTATACTTCAAGATTTCACACATTCAATTTGCATTTTGAACAGTTTATAGGCCTATGTAAAAAATTCAATGGCTCCCGAGAATTCAGTCTAGAGCCGCCCTTGCTTGTAACACATTTATTCTGATCCCTGAGTACATGTTTTGTATATTACTCTATACAAAACTCCTCTCAGAAAAAATTAAGACTAAAATTGCTATTTATAAGATGAAAAATGTATTGATCGACTCATATAGAACATTTATGTGAAATACCACAGGGTCCTAATATGTCTGTCATTTCAGGTCTGTTTGTTTGTTTGTATGGCAAGCCTACACAAGGGCATCTGCCTAAAGGGGGGGGGGGGGAGTGCCTTGGTCAGAGGACTTCATTTCACATCAGAATACACAGTATTCACCAACTACCATTTGCGAATTTCCATATATTTATAAAAGTTCGAGTAAATTTTTCACTTAAAACTAAGAAATAAACACAAATGGAATAACCCAGCAATTTGATTATGATTCAAATATATCAGGATTTAGAAATCATAATTAAACTGTATTTTGGAGGTAATACACAAGTATTATTGATAATTAAAAAAAAAAAATAAATGTTTTAATAACTATGTTCTAACTATGGTGGTTGGTCCCTCATCTGGAATCGATTCAAAATTAGGGACCAACAAATAGAAGTTCAACCCCCTCGGGGGCAATGGCACCCCTCTTTCCAAGGATAGTGTTGTCTATCCATGGACACGACAACAACAACAAACAAAAAATTATATAAATGTCAGAAACAATGCTAGAATTTAAAAACTTGACCGATTACCAGTTTCTAAGTTTAAAATTAAATCCAATATAGTAAAAAAATCTCCTAACTAACACAATTTAAATATAGCAAAGGGCTGGAAATCGTACAGTGGAATTAATATCCTAATAAAGAAATTTTCAATTCCCAGGCTCTGTTGGCTAAACTAGAAAAAACAAAATGGTGAAAAGATGCCATGTTGAAAGAAAAATAAATGAGATACACTGATTTTAAAAGTAACAAATATTTATTAATTATGACTATAAAAAACTTGAATATTTATACAACAATATCATTAACATCAGTAAACATTAAACCCTACTTGAGACATCTACAATAATACCAAAAATTAATACTCTAAAACCATGTGCAAACTAACAATTTTTTTACTTATAGCCAACATAAAAAAAAAGGATAGGACAGAAATAAAAGGATTTATCAGAAAACGGGGCCCCCATATAGTCACAAATTATGTATTGTTTATCTTCTTACTCCTCAAGGAGACCACGTCGATCCTTGGAGAAGGGTCATTGAACTGTCAAGTCATAAGAATCTCCCGCCTCAGCACCAGAGACAGCAAACTAGATCAGCAGATGAAAACCCAGGCAAGAGAGAGAACATTTCACATCACTGCTCTTTTATTGAACACACCAGACAGCGGCCAGATTTTTCTACTCGGAAGTACTGTAATTTATGGAAGAAACGCCGTGGCGTTTACGAGTGTAAAAGTTAGTAAATAGTAAGTGCAGCATTTACGATATTTTACATTTCTTTTAGCCGATCTTAAACAAAAAAAACATAAAAATTATTTAGTAATAATTGTCTCAAAAGATGGTGCTACAATTGATCACGTACTTTTAATGGTGCACAGAGCAGAGCGTAACGAGCCTACCCCGTTGAAAAGTGGTTTGATCCAACACCCGGATGGGTACATAAATCCAACCGATGTCTCCTCAATTAAGTCAAAAAAAAAAAAAAAGAAGAAGCTTTTTATGTCTACATTTTAGAACTGTAATTGAATTTTAATGAAGGTTTAATATTTAAAATACCACAAAAGTGCACTGCCCTCGATTAACTGCACCCCTGTGTTCCAATGTTCATCCATTGTTCGTAAAATATAACCAAAACTAGTCTATTGCACCCGATGCAAGTTTAACCATTTTATGTCTTCGCCCCCCCCCCAAAAAGGTTCATCTATAAGTTATTTGTGTTTTTTCACCGTGCGGCTTTGTGCCCTGTGAAGGAGCACTGTACCGAATAAAATCTTTCGTTCTAACGGCATGTGCTAGAATATCCGAACTTTTTGCGAATGCAAGAAGTTTTTTACAAGCTATTTATTTATTTCTATAAATTTGCCTTTATGAATATAAAAGTTGATTTGTTTTATATGAAATCAGACACTGATTATTTGAAAATGGAAATCGTAAGCTCTGTAAAATAGCGGTAAATACTTTAAAACATTCTATCGTAAGAGGGAAGAAAAGGAGATATTTTTACCATTTATCCATCCCCTCACCCATAATATATCCCAGTGCGATGTTTCTTTTTCCTTTGCGGGCGGGAACTCTGCACTGCTTATACAGAGTGCAACATTTCTGATGATTTTCTAGTTTATTAAGCTCATATTAGTGGGTGCAGCATTTTTTCCGTAATTACGGTAGTTTGATGGCATGGGTGTTGGCAGAAAAACTCTCAGAGGGATCAAAAGGTCGATGGGGGGCAGAAGTGACAAAATCGTTCTGTAACAAAATTAGCGGGAAATGAAAAATTTCATGGGGGGGGGGGGGGGGAGAGATTTAATTTTCCTGACTCGTTTTATACTTTCGTAGGTTTTTAAGACTTTCTTCCAAATGTGAAATGCGTTATACCTTCTTCTGCATCATTATAAATCATTTTTTCCCATTACTTAACAACATTTGATGAAAGTTAAGGTTATCATTTTCATACCAGCTTTAAAACTCACTTATTAAACAAAAATTAGATGAACTTAGTAACTATAAACTTATTTCACCATACGTGCCATGAGCAGGAAAAAAAAAACAACTTCACTACACATTTGGATACAAATCTGATAACTGGTACTCCAGAGAATCGAGACCAATTGAAGAGGCGGCAGGAGGTGGGACTAGGGAGTAGTCTGGCCTTTGTGATTTGACACTAGTCAAATAAAAAAAAATTACGAAATTTTGGATGGCCAATAAATGAAAAATTGGAAGAGTACCTTTTTCCCTCCCTGACAAAATTGATTTCCGCTCTTAAACAGTTGGCATGTCCCTACGAATCCATATATAAGAAACTGAGCTTAAAAAAAACAAAAAACTTTTTAGACTGAAAAAAACCCGATGAGAAAGAACTAATTACTAGTTAAATAAACCAATTGGAAGGGGAATGTGAAATGATAAAATGATGATTTAGACGAAGAATAAAATTTAAATATCAAGGTGAAAAGTGTAGAAGATAGTGTTAAAGTAGATAAGATTATATGATGAAATAAATCATGAACAGATGTAAAATTGTACAAAAGAAATTATTTAATAAAAACTATGTAAATCTCCTTGAATCATTTGAATGATAAATTAAATAGTTCAAAAGATCAAACTAATTTAACACCTTTTGAACACAAACCAAAATAAACACATAACATCAGAAATTTTCAAAAGAGAAGAAAAAAATTGCTATTTCTCCACAAGCTGCACTATGCACGGGAACAAGCGGAAAGCATATACCATGTATGATACGTTCAGAAAAATGTCTTAACCATGAAATACTGCAGTAAAATTTTTCAGTAACACATTTTGCACAACATTTGAACTTTTAAAATTTTTATTGGAAACCAGAGAATTTTGGCAAATTTTCATGTTTCAGAACTGATGCCTGTTTATCATTTATTACAGTGTGTAGTTCAATTTCTGATGTGGTATCGTAAAAGTGTTCATTTGATTTGATTTGATTTTTGGGAATATGGCTGATTATTTTCATGACGAATCTAAGCTGCGAGGAGGGGGGCCTTCCTAAAGGGTCCTAATCTGCAGCTTCATGTAAACCATGTAGTTGTGGAGAAACCCGCAGAAAATTCCGATCAGCTGAGTCGACAGACGTGACCTAGAGCTCTATTCTTTGCCAGTTGTTGGGAAATAGTCGGTGGTTAGCTACCAACTGGCCACACCCAGTTGCTTAGCTAACAACTCCAGGAGATTGTTTATCCAATCACAAGAACGCTTTGGCACTGTTCCGTAAGACTCCACCTCAAGTGGCCTCAAGGCGGGGCAGAATTAACTACAGACTATTTCCCAACAACCTTAGCTAACTGTTTAGAGATATGCAACTAGTTACGCTCAGCAAAAATGCTGATGAGTGTTTGGTATTGTTTATTGTAGATAATATACACATGAGAATATTAAAACTAGAAATTTTTCTTTTTAGCCTTTTGAAATCAATACATTATTTAAAAAAATATTTTTTTTTAATTGCAAAAAAGTCCCTGAAATTGGTGAGGCCTATGGGTCCCAGTTGCCTCAAGGATAAACAGAACCTCTTCAGTGGGACATGACTTGATGGACTCCCCACCCCCTATTTTTTGCTGTGCCATTATTGTGAGTAGTACTTCGCTGAGATGAGATGAAAAAAGAAAATAAAAACATTTTGGAATGTAAAAGTGAAACTATAGAACTATACATGTTAAATATACTGATAAGTAACGTGAAATAATAACGGTACAACTCAGGCAAAGATTACAAGATAAAATATGAAAATTCTCTGATTTTCTGATAAAAGTGCTACGCATGTGTTGAAATGCACTTACAATTCGGAAAATAATATTTTCTTGAGAGACATTTTACAGTGAGTTGTTGCAGTATATTAAAATACATAAATTACTAGAATTTTCTGAAAGATGGGCAAGTGTCAATGTTTTTTTTTGTGTATGTTGCCTTAAAAAAAAAAAAAAAAAAGTTGCATTTCTCCAGGAGGTGTCAAGTGACCCAGTTGACACCCCCCCCCCTCTGCTGACGCTCATGTTCGATGGTGATTTAATTTCTCAATCTTGTGCAGTCTGTTTAGTAGTAAATGCTGGCTTGTAGATTTATTGTAAGTTAATTATTTAATTCAGTAGAAACAGCATTATGTAATTTTAGAAAGTGATTCTATCAACCTTTCAAGTATAAAGGCAAGTTGGAGTGTTTAGGCTGATTAATTTTTATTTTTTACCAACTATGCAAAAAATTCTAAGGCTGGGGCTCTTTACAGCATTATGTAATTTAAATTTAAAATGCACATGGACATCTTGCAGTATTGTGTTCTTCCATTGATATCCTTTTTATCCATATTAATTATCCAATATAAACGATTCAGAATATTGATGGAGTGAAAAGGATATATAAAAAAGTGGAAGAGAGAAAAAAAATATTTAGGGTAGAGAAATTAATGTTAGTATGAAAATAAAAAAACCTTTTAAACCAAAACTCAAAGCTTTCCCATACATTACTAAGCATAATACCATGTCGGTTCACAAAAACTATTAAAAAAATTGTTGGCATTAAAAAAAAAAAAAGAAAAGTTGGCTCTATTACAATGCTATGCTATGTACAAAAACCCATGTAAAAATTGTTAACATTAATTAATTTATTAGCATTTTACAATATGCTAATAAATTAATTAATGTTAATTACCAATATCATCTTAATTCCAAAAGTTTTGTTTCAAAAGTCTGGCAACATGCTTCGGCACTAGCACGCACAAGCGACCCAAACAATGCCCCAAATCGGGAAAATATACTTTTAAAATCCTAAAACATATCTATTAAGTGTAAAAATTTATTTTTAGAAAGTTAAATGGCAGATATTTGATTTATAAATAAGCAAAGCAGAGCATATTAAATGTACTATTTACTTACAGGTAAAGGACTCACTGAACTTGAGTGAACTGATGGAGAAATGGAATTAGGTTTTAAAATTTTTTCTTTATTTTCTGAACTAAAAAGCGAAAAAATTCACACTTTAAAACTTTTTCATTCAAAAGCTATAAAAATTATCATAACTGACAATACAATATTTAGCATAAGGATAAAATGAAATTTTTCATGAAAATAATATATAATTAAAAATTAACTGTGAAGAATTTTAAATAGCGGATACATGAACAACATTTAAAATGATTAACAGTAATAAATAAAAATATTTGAAAAAGATACCTTAGTTAACATAATTTTCTAAGTTTCTAGTTTTATCATTTTTTAAGCTTCTAGTTAAGAGCATTCTACTATTTATAAGCAATGTTCTCGATTTTGTATGATGTAATATAGCTGAAACCACATCAAACTGAAATACTATAATCATCCACAAAGTACCACAAATCATACCACATTTTTGTGGTCAACCTATCAAGGGTACAATACTGACTTTCAGGTTTTCAAATTTTATGATCTATGTACTCATACATTACATAGTATATGTTGTATACTAAAAAATTATATAAAATATGACACAAAATAGGAATATTATTTAGGGAATGCAATCCTGCACTGGTTTTCGTTTTGCTGGATTGCGGGATTGAGATTTGTTGATTCTGCAGGATTGATATTTCATTCAACTAAAAATTGATTTAAATAGAGAAAAGTAGGAAAAAGTAAGAGTGTTAGAACTATCAAGTTTAACTTTAATAATAATGCTTTATCTTACTTGATAATCAATACAATACCTTACATAAATATGAAAATTCTAGTCATGATATTCATAAAAATATACTGTTATTTCTTAGTTGCTAAATCAGAATGTAAAAAAGACAAAGTAAAGCGGCACTTGTTTTCCTAGTCTTCATCTAATTTTGATAGGGAATATAAAAGCGCTTAACGAAATATTTTCTGTTTCTTTGTATGAAACCCTGAAGGAGCCATACTTTTTTTAGTGGTTAGCTGAAGTTCACCTTTTAAAGATATCACTAGCATGGGCGGCCATATGGTTGTTTATGGGGAGGAGGGGAGACAAGTCAAGGGTCCTGTCCCAGAAAGATACATTATTTAGTGTTGAAGAACTGTGTTATACCAGTACGTAAATCATATCAGTATAGGAAATAGGGGGGACTATGGTTGCTATGTGCCAATAGCTATGAGTGCCGATGATCACTGGTTCTTATTGTTCATCTTATGCAAAAAGTTTTGGCCAGTTGATGATTGGGAAAGTGGTGTGAAATTGAAATAAAAATAATTTATTTTTCAGTTTCAATCCTGCGGGATTACGGTCTTAATCCCACAAATATTTGTGCGGGATCCTGCAGGATCCCGTTCCCTGGGATCGGGATTGCATTCCCTAATATTATTATTTATTAAGGTTAAACATTAATTATGCGTACCTATTACTGTATTAAGTATTAATTATTGAATATTGTCACAGTATGTATAGTTACTATGTATACTACACGCAGTAGTAAATTGAAGAGAAACAATTTAATTATGAAACTCAATTTATTTCTGTATCAATACATTTTGCATAGTGTATGTATTAAGGGTTTAGTACTTCACGCATACCTTACTACTGTATACATACTAATATAGTTACAAAAAAATTGAACTTACAAAAAGAAGAAAGATGGAGTGTGATACATTAAGAATCTAGACTGAAATATTCATTAATCTTGCTTTCTCAGCAAGTTTTACAGACTTTAAACAAATAGAAAAAAAACATGAAAGTTGTTAGAAGAAAGAAAAAATTCTGGAAGTGGTCAGCTTACAAAGGTTTTGAGCTATGCTTTCAGACAAATTCTACCTAATTAGCTGGTCAACATACAAGTTAGACAGGAGGTCAACTTATAAAGGGTTCACTCAATGTTAAAGAAAGCAAGATATTCTGTTTTTGGTCAATTGGGTCAACTTCACAGTTTTCACTGTATTTATCATAAAATTTCAATAAATGTGGAAATATATATCACCATACACTATAAAAACACCAAAGATAACTTATTACTACAGCATTTTGTTTAATATTTAACACCTCACATGAGTATTTTTGGGGTCTGCATGCTACCTTGATGATCCAAATATGGATTAACTACCCAAAATAATTTGAATATCACTGTTCTAAATGTTGCAATTATACTAAATAAATGGTTTGTAGTATACATTTAAAAAGTTGCATAAATTAATTTTAGCACAGTAAAATTATTTTTATAACAAAATTTTCATGTACAACCAGGCAAATGTTCAAAACCATATTATAATGAAGTTTTAACTAGACTCATTTAGCAAGTATTAAATATTATTAACTATAACAAATACAGTATGTCCAAAGAGTTCCTATACTCCAAATTGACAAACTCATTGTCTGTAATTTTCTTTTAAATATTAAATTTTATCATTTCATTAATTATTTTGTTTTTATTGTTTGGTTCAATTATTTTGTTTTTATTGTTTGATTCAATTATTTTGTTTTTATTGTTTGATTTTTCTCTTCTGAAAAAAATGGCCCAGTTAAGGTCTCTTTCCATAAGCCGCACCAAACGTTTATCGACCAACGCACTTGATGTCTGTTCGGGCGAATGACATGTGGGTTTTGCAGAGACCAATAGTGACTATTTTGCATATTTATAACACCCTGTCTTGTAAACTGACACTCATTCGTAAGCATAATGTCACTAATGAACGACATATTATCATTTTGCTTATTCAAAATGAAATTGCAGAAATCAAATCTACATTCTTTGTCTCCAGGCAATAAATCTTGTACCAAAATAGGGCGATACGGATATGCACCATATGCACTTAAAATATTCCATACTTGAGATTTAAAATAACTAAATGCTTCTTACACTAGACTGTGAGCAAGAGCATATCCTAGGACATCTTCCACATGCACATGCTTTGTTAAATCCATGATGCTTCTTGATGTTTTACAATTTAGAATGTTACCGGTTTCTCTTAAACGCTTCACTACATTTGATATTGTACTAGCAGATGAGTGATTGTCATTCAGAAATTTTATAGCATACTGCTTTGCAGCCTCTCACTTATTTTGATGAAATTCTCTGTAAACTAACACCATTTCAGTGTATTTGTGGTGGCACGAGATCACCTCTGCGCACACATCACCCGGCAATTGAAGGCCGGTCAAATAGGTACCTTTTGGCTGAACCGGATTGCGCCTCATTCTACCATCCATAAGTCCCTGGGTTCAAACCCAGCTCTCTCCCTTCATTGGCGACCCGGACAACGAACACGCATTCTCCTTCTCGCCTACAGCGACAGATGGTGCCAGCACTGCCCTCTTCCATCTCTCGCTCGGCTCTTCCAAAGTCCGCAACGAGCGGCAGCAACCTCACAAAGTCCGCAACGAGCGGCAGCAACCTCACAAAGTCCACAACGAGTGGCAGCATTCCATAACGCTTGGAATATCGTTTGTCAGCCTCCGACTGACTCTCTAGGGGGGGAGTAGTGTGGCGGCACGAGATCACCTCCGCGCACACAACACCCGGCAATTGAAGGCCGGTCGAATAGGTACCTTTTGGCCGAGCCGGATTGCGCCTCATTCTACCATCCATAAGTCCCTGGGTTCAAACCCAGCTCTCGCCCGCACGCTCTCCCTTCATATTCATTAATATTAAACATCATCTTTCATTTTTATACACAATAAGCTGCGAACTCAAATATCATGAACTTTAGTCAAACACTAACAAATTAACTTAAACAAAAGTTTTTCAACTCAAGTAAAATATTAAAATTTAATGTTTATCGTCTGTTGCCATATCAGCAGGAAAACTGAATCTCAAGCAACTGATTATCGTCTGCGAACCATTTTACCTGAAATACAATATTTCAATTCAATTTATTCAAATTCACTCAAAAATTTGTTAAAAGTTTAGATGTTGTATCTTTTTAATAAATTTCTCATTGTTTCAACAAAACTTTTTTTTTATTTACACAACTTATTAAAATTCTGTTACTTCATTTAGAGAAAAGATTTTTGAAAGACCCAGGATAAATTTTTCTAGAGCCTCGGTATAACCTTCTGCTTACAGATTAGTATTCTACAATTAGATTTTCTTCTTTCTCTGCAAAATGCCAGAAAATTAAATTAAAACCTATAATTTTAATTTCAATATTTATACAGTCCCCCTAACTGTTCATCATAACAGGGCATTTTTGAATGTGGAAAAGTGACTTAAGTCAAATGTTGTTGCTTCATAACTCCGTGAATTTTGGTCGCATTAGGACAATTTTTTTTTAATGTGCCTGAAATTCTATAAAGAAAATTTTTCTAAATATAACTGATAGGACTAGGGGACCGTATAAAAATTTAAATTTCGTAAATTTTATAGGAATTTATTTATTCACTTCAATTTTCTCTGATTATACAATTTAAAGCATTTTTGTAATTGGAATTACGTGTCTCTGACTAACGGTTTAGGAAATAGCCATTGGACAGTGTTAGCACTGGACAGGCTGTATATATATATATATATTGATTCGTAAGTTTAACCATTTTACTGTTACATATATATTGTTTTTCGATCATCATACTGTTTGGCCCTCTGTTTCTGCTGTTATATTTTTTTCAGTGAGGTATGTCATATTTGCAGTAATATACTTTGTGTTTTACTTATTAATTATACATATTTATATATATACTAGCTGCTACCCGCGACTTCGTCCACGTCGGCTTTAGAATTAGGTCCCAAGAGAAATGTAGCATGTGTGAATAACAAATATTGTTGCGACAAAAGAAACTGCATTTAGATATTATTTGCTTTTTATTTGTTTCAAATGAAGCATAATGCATGGTAGTATACTTCATTTAAAATAACAGAATATGCAGAGTTACTAAATTTAGATTTTTTTTCAGGCATTTCACGAATAGAGACAGTTATGACAGTATTTGCGAACTGTTTTGTAAAAGAAATATTTATGCTATATGCATGAACTTTAGTCTATGTTAATCAGGAATAGAGCAGCTTTCTATTAGTGAAAAAGTTTTAGAATTGGTTCTGTAGTTACAGAGATACCCAGAGAGCATAATGAATTATAATTATTTTGAGTGTTCCTGTAAAGGAACTCTTTACGCTACATGCATGAATTTAAGCCTATAATACTCAAGTATAGTGTAGCTTACTATCAGTAAAAACGTTTAGGAATCGGTTCAGTACTTACAGAGATGCACATAGAGCGTAATGTAATTCTTATTAGCATCCCTGTAAAAGAACTATCTGTGATATATGCATTAAAGGTAGACTATAACACTTAGGATTCCACCAGTGTCTAAGAAGTTCTGCTCTCAGAACTGCAAGGCGGGAGGTGCCAGGTTCAAACCCCGATCGCGCCTGTTGACCTAGCCGCTCCCAGTTTTCTGTGGTTTTCTAAAAAACCTCGCATAAGTACGGGCTAGGATCCCTTAGAAAGTCCCCCACAGAGGAATTCGCCTTATAAGCCTAGGACCCTAGTGCAGTCAATCGGTCTTAATCCAAAAACAAACAAACAATAATACTCAGGAACAATGTAACTTTTAATCAGTGAAAAAAGTTTTAGAATTGGTTTAGTAGCTACAAAAGTTCCATAGAGCGCAATGCATTAGAATTATTTTGAGTGTCTTTGTAAAAGAATTATTTATGCTATATACTTCAAATCCGTTCAACCACTTTTCTGTGATTCAGTCAAAAACATTCAAACACACAAACGTACACATTTATATTATTGGTATCAATGATTTGTCTGCTTCTGCCAAATTGGTTAAACTTTTGGCTAAAAACAAATCATCTAACCTTAACTGTGTTAAGATGCATAATGGTCACTTCTCTGAGTCGGGCAGTGAGACTTTGTCAGAGATGTTCAGGATTCACTTCCCGAACTGTGTCATTCTTGACAATGTGTGTATCCCCTCTCCTGCTCCTGCTTTTGTCAGTGATAAAGAGGCTTGGGATGTTGCACGCAAGATTGTAACCCATGATAGGGTCGTTTGGGCTATTAAGTCTTTTGGACCTTATAAAACTCCGGGTATGGATGGTATTATTCCTATCCTTCTCAGGGAAGGCATTGCACTGCTTTCTCCTTCTTTATGCAAGATCTTTAGGGCTTGCATTGCTTTAAGGTATGTTCCCACTTTGTGGAGGCACACTCGTGTTGTATTTATCCCTAAGCCCGGAAAAGACAACTACTTTGAGGCTAAGTCTTTTAGACCTATTAGTCTCTCTTCTTTTCTCTTAAAGGCTCTTGAGAAGCTTATTGATAGGCACATTAGGGATACGTTGCTTAGTCGTTCCCCTTTGTCTGTTAATCAGCATGCCTATCAGCCTGGCAGATCTACTACTACTGCTCTTTATGATCTTGCTTTTACTGTCGAGTAAAGTGTCTGCTGTAAGGAAGTGGCACTTGCTGTTTTTCTTGACATCGAGGGAGCCTTTAATAGAGTTCCCTCTGGTACGATTTTGTCTTCCCTTGTCTCCAAGGGTGTTGATAAAACTGTCTTTCAGTGGATTGATAATCTACTCTCGTACAGGCTTATCTCTGCTTCGCTTCTGGGGGACACCTTGGTGGCACGTCTTTTTGCTGGTACTCCCCAGGGTGGGGTTCTTTCACCTTTATTATGGTGTATTGTGGTGGACTCCTTGTTGGCTAAGTTATCTAGCATTGGGGTCCACTGTATTGGCTATGCTGATGATATTGCCATTGTGGCCAGGGGCAAGTTTGGCCCGGTGGTCACTGGCTTCATTAACTCGGCCTTGAAAGTGGTGGAGAGCTGGTGTTCTGTTACTGGGCTTTCTGTCAATCCCCTGAAGACATGTTTGGTTGCTTTTCCTAGTGCTAAGCACTTCAAGTCTTCTAAGTTTTCATTTTTTGGACAGCCCATTGCATATTCTTCTTCGGTGAAGTTTTTGGGTGTTCACTTTGACTCCCATTTGGGGTGGAAGAATCATCTTGATTACTGTCTTGCTAAGGCCAAACGAGTCTTTTGGGCTTGTAGAAGTGCTATTGGCAGGACTTGGGGCCTGAGCCCTCGGTCTATTCATTGGATCTACACCATGATTGTTCGCCCGATCATTGCGTATGGGTCCATTGTTTGGTGGTCTAGATCTTCCTTAGTTTCATCTAGGAAGGATCTTACCTGTTTTCAAAGGATGGCGTGTTTGGCTATCACTGGTTGTCTTCGTACAACTCCTACTGCAATCACTGAACTGCTTTTAAACCTTTTGCCTCTGCATTCTTTTATTGAGGCTGAGGCCCTGGTCTGCAGAAAGAGGCTTATGGACCTGGGGTACTGGAAGGGTTATTCGCAATACCTTTCATGGGGTGATCTTGATTCATCTATGTTGATGCATCCTCTCTGTTGTATGCCTTCTGATAATATGCTTGTCAGGCATGTTTTTGATGGGTCTTTCTCTGTTCATTTCCCCTCTAGAGATGACTGGCGAAAGCCTCCTAATTATAGTAAGAACAGGTGTATTGTGTGGTACACTGATGGCTCCAAGCTTGGTAATCGTACTGGAGCTGGAGTTTGTTGTCTGGACAATGGCATTAAGCTCTCTTATTCTCTGGGTCTTCATGCCTCTGTCTTTCAGGCAGAGGTTTATGCTATCCTTATGTGTAGTGTTTTCTGCTTAAAGGCTGGATACTCCAGGAAGCATATCTTCATTTGCTCTGACAGTAGGGCTGCTTTGCTAGCCTTACAAAGCACTGCTATTTCCTCCTACTTGGTCTGGGAGTGTTATTTGGAGCTTTGCAAGCTCTCTCGTCTCAATAAGGTTACTCTGTATTGGGTTCCTGGCCATTCTGGCATTCCCGGCAATGAGATGGCTGATTTCCTTGCCAGGGCGGGCTCTAGTTCCTCTTTTGTTGGCTCTGAGCCGGTTCTTGGCATCTCGGGTAAAAGTTATAGGGATACTGTTCTTAACCACTTTCGGAGGCTTCAGTATTCTAACTGGCTTAACTGTGGTGGCCAGAGGCAGGCTAAAGAGATTAATCTTGGCTTCCCTGGTGACAGATGCAAGGAACTTCTGCGTCTCAATAGGTCCAGTCTCCGTAGGGCTATTGGTCTGTTAACTGGGCACTGTTGCCTTAAAAGGCATCTAAATATAATGAAGACTGTCGATGATCCCACTTGTCGGGGTTGTCTTCTTAAAGAGGAAACTGCGTTGCACATCCTCTGTGAGTGTGAGTACTTTTCGGCTTACAGGTTTGAGCATCTTGGGCGCCATGTCATTGAGCCCCGGGAGCTTCACAAAATGTCTGTTAGGTCTATGCTGATGTTCGCATCTGCTACTGGGCTATTTTCATAGGGCCCTTCAGGACTTTCCATTTTTTCAGGACTTGGGGTTGGTACAATAGACCCATGGTCGCGGTGCCTGGCCCCTTGTGGGCCTCCCCTCCATAAGTCATAAGTCATAAGTTATATTATTGGTAGGATTTGGAAATTTTTGAACTTTAAGAAATGCATCTGCACTTTTCTTGGTATTTACCTATTTATCCCGGCGGTCATTCCCACCAAACTGTTTTTTTGTCAAATGAGTTGCCAATCATATTCAAAACCATTAATAATTTCATGTGCCCCGCATTTATTTCGGCAAAAAATCGCTTGTCTTGGCGGACCGCCGGGATAATACGTAAGTACCCTTTTCTTTACTTATGCTTTTTAATTTGGCGTAAAATTAACATAATTTCCATGTTTTTCAAATGCATGTGATTTTGCAAATAGAATTTCTGCTTTATTTTAAAAGCATAAATAATTTGTGCGGGTGATAAAACGGATTTTAATTAATAGTTAGAAAAGTAGTTAAAATTTCAAAATTCCGAGCCTCAGGTGCACTTTACCGAAGTTATGGGCTCAGTCACGCTCAAATTTTCAAAGCTCTGCTTTCTGTAGATTTGTCTGGAGAACATTCATTTTTATTATTACAGATAGATAGATTTGGCATAAAACTGGCTTAATTTTTGTGGTTTTTAATGTTTTCAGATGCACACGCTTCTTTGTTGAAGTAATAGCATTCTTGTTAGCTCAAAACATGAATCATTTGATACGGGCGAAACTCACCAAGCATGGCAACGTAAAAACGGTTTTTAATTAATAATTAAAAAAGTAATTAAAAATCTAAAATTCTAAGCATATAACCATCTCCAGGGTCCCATCTATATCTAAACCAAAATGCATCCTAATCAATTCAGCGGTTTAGGCATGAAAGTGTCATAAACAAACAAACTCACTTTTGCATTTATAATATTAGTTAGGATATGTATACAGGGTGGCCATAATTAAACTGCAAGTGTTCAAGGGGTGCTGGAGAGAAAACTACCGAGAATATTCCAGTGAAATTTGGTATCTACACGTTTCAGAACACGCGCAAGTCAAATATGCAAAAAAAAAAAAAAAAAAAAAGAATAAATAAAATCCCCATTTTCACCCGATAGATCGCGCTGTACCGTATTTCAAAGCTCACCAGTGGCATAGGTATCTTCCAAAACCGATAGACAGAGCATAGTGACACTCTAAGAGGCATATAAACAATATAAAACATCATTTACAGTTTATCAAAATTCCATACAATTTGCTTCAGTAATTAAATTTTTACAGTAACATGCAATCAAAAATTAATATAAATTAAGATCACAAATTAAACAATTCATAAAGTCGCTTTGGAAAACAATTAAAACATTATTTATTCTCATTGACACTCATTGGACCTCTTCTTAATCGTTTCATACGCCGGTATTCTTACAGAGTAGCTGAATAACTGCTACCATTCTGATAGAATATCTTCACTAACAATGCACGTTCCTTCTTATTCAGAGTCATGATTGACCATTACTCAATGTGGTCTTGTTTTTACACTGTTCGATGGGCTTAAAATTTGCATATATGATGTCCATAAGCATTGAAACACAATATAGTGCCATCTATTGGGTGAAAATAGCGATTTTTTAAACTGCATATTTGACTTGCGCATGTTCTTAAACGTGTAGATACCAAGTTTCACTGGAAATTCCTGGTAGTTTTCTCTCCAGAACCCCTTGAACACTTGCAGTTTAATTATGGCCACCCTGTATATATATATATAATTAATAAGTAAAACACAAAGAATATTACTGAAATAGGGCATACCCCATAGGAAAAAAAAAGTATATCTGCAGAATCAGAGACCCAAACAGTATGAAATTCAAAATAAAATGAACCAAATTATACAAAAATGAATGGATACTTTCTCTATATTTAATTATGCATGCTTGATTTGATTCTATGTGCCATTTTTGCATTGTGAAAACTTATATTTATATATATATATATATATATATTAGGTTGTAACGAAAGTTTCCCGCTACTGCAAACTTCGTCAGCACACAGTTCTCGTTGGCGTATTTGCTCATATTTTGTCAAACGATTTTTGGCATTTGAAAGAAAGAGGTTTACTTTATAACACTGTGTTGTGAAATCTGTAAAAAATATAGTTATCATTAAGTATAAGGTGTCTCAAATAGAACTATCATTCTAGAGGATTAGAACCATCATTTACTTCCAGTTGTGTTGCAAAAAGTCAGCTACAGAATATCAACGAATTATGAGTACAGCTTTAAGTACTATTGTTGTATCATGTGACACTGCGCAGGTTTGGTACCGAAAGTTCAAAAACAGTTATCTAAGGAGTTAGAAGATAGTTTTTCAGGCAGATATGGCGGAAAACTTTCGTTACAACCTGATATATATATGGGTGTGTATGTGAATTGCTGCACCAGTCATCTCAAAAGAGTCAATTAAATTACAGAACATAAGCTCTGGTTGATCAGGTTGAGTGAATCTCATCTTTAATCCATATAGCACATTTCAAAAATTCAATCAAGAACTCCAATTAACAATACTACAAGATACAATTTTTATATAACATTACCTAGGTGACAAAGAGCAGGATTTCTGAGATGGTGACTTCACATCTGTAAGAATTAATTGTTCAATAAATTTAAGTAGATAATGAAATACAAAGAAAAGCACATGTGTCTGCCATGGCAGACAAAAAAATATTCCCACAATATTCCGTCATTATTTTATTTTGATTAATATTGACAAGGGAATAAATGTGATTAATGTTATATTATAATTTAACTTATGTGATGGGTCCATTATATCAGAAGAAAAACAAAAAGCATAAATGTTTCATGGCAATTTCATGGACAACTATTAAATCAATGCCTGGACATAGTTTCATTATAAAACTTGATGAACATGAAAATCTAGTTA
This sequence comes from Cheiracanthium punctorium, assembly GCA_038373885.1. Classification (NCBI taxonomy): domain Eukaryota; kingdom Metazoa; phylum Arthropoda; class Arachnida; order Araneae; family Cheiracanthiidae; genus Cheiracanthium; species Cheiracanthium punctorium. The sequence continues at coordinate 310,474 of JAWZYV010013443.1, forward strand.
CAACCAATCTTGAAAGATACCTATAATGTAAATATAATATTTAAGTCAAATTTTTTTTTTTTTTCACTCTGTAAAAATAAAAATTTTCCACTGACATTTTGCAGCATGCTTACTTCAGTAAAATTACACACTTATGATTATTATTACAGTAGATACCGGTTATAACATATTTTCACGGGACCTAAAAATGTAGTACGTTATAGCCGAAGTACCGTATATACTCGTGTATAAGTCGAGAAGTTTAGATGAAAAAAAAGTGTCTCAAAGTGGGGGGGTCGACTTATACACGAGGCTAAATGTGAAAAATATTTGTCCGCGAAAAGAAAACCCTATGCACTGCAGTAATTAGGCAATCGTGCTCCATCGAAGTTGAATAAGTGCATTCAACTTCGGAACCGTGCATGGCAAGTGCATTCAAGTGTCATGGCACTTGAGAAAACTCCCTGTTGACAACATTCTTTTTTTTTAGTTCATTATGTATCACAATAATAATGACATTTATTACGACGGACATCATTTTGATTGCCCAGTGGGTGAAGGATGCTTGGGATGCAATCCCATCATAAATGATTGCAAAATCGTTCAAGAAATGTTGTATCAGTAACGAACTTGATGGTATGGAAGATGATGCGATTTATAGTGATAGTGACTCTTCCGATATGAACATAGACAGTGACGCCGAAGCCGATATTTATGATGACGCGCTAATAAATAAGAAGGACTTTCATGAACTATTTGGTAATTCCGACTCAGAATCGGATTTGGAAGGATTTTCTTAATGATTTTGTTGTGTATTTTAATTATATATTTCCTTCTAAATATTTTTTTTTAATTAAATGACAGAAAATGTATGAAACTTTTTTTGTTTGTTTGTTTTATCGATTTATATGCGGGTTTCCGATTTTTTGCCAATTTTTTCTCTGAAAGTTAGGGGGTCGACTTATACGCGAGTATATACGGTACATTATAAGCAATGCTGCTGCTAACATTCAATATTACACACACAAAAAAAGTGGGCTCATAATTTGATTGTATGATGCATTTTAAACAGGTCTGATTTTTTAAAAATCTAATTAAAAAACAGAAAATTCTTTATTACTTACAATTTTTATTAAGGTAAATAATCAGAAATTTTCTTTTGTTTTAAATGAGCAGGTGCAACTTAAAAAAGACCGTTTTGGATACCCATAATAAGACATTTATAGCGTCTCTGCATCATCACTGTGGCATTCAAAAATCGTGATAATGTTTTTGCAGCATTTAAGCATCAGGCATACTTGGTATAGGCTCCTCTCTTTCTTCTTCAGAATCATTATAGATGGGGCTTTTCATAAGGCATTTACATTGATGAATGAAAAAAAAAAAAAAAAAAACCATTGTCTTGTTCTTAGCCTACCTAGCAGGGGAAAAAGATAAAAGATCGCCCCCTTCATTTATACACAATTTATCTCGCTAGAGAATCTGAAAATGGACAGCGAGTGTTTTTGAAAGTAGTGAAATTTCCGTGAAATGGAAAATAAAATGAATGCTTAAGAAAAGCAAAATTTTATTTTGGGCTTGGTTTAAAAAGAATGTTATAGTCGAAGTACGTACTTTTGTTAAGTACATTTTAAACAAAGCTAAATAACATTATAAATATAAGACTTCATTCGGGACCTAGCTTCAACGTACGTTATAACTGATAGTACGTTATATCCCAGGTCCATTATAGCTGGTGCGCACTGTATATCTTTTTTTAAATTAAGAAAAATCAACTTTGTCATTCAAAATTCACTTCTGAATAATGTTTATGCTAAATTCGGTTCATTCTCCAGAGGATCCTTCTTTTGCATGGAATTGGCTATTTAGCAATAAGTTTATCACCAGAAGTTTGTAATTTAAATGCATATAATATTATGTCTGCTTCTGAATTATCTAACCTACGGATGAAGTATGTTTCATACAATTCATGTAAGTCAGGCTCATGTAGAGAGTTTTTCTTTTTCCTTTACTGAATTGTACCTATATCTAAATTTCTAAAAAAATCCTAAAGTAATAATGCTAAATTTATTTAGATTAAATAAACATTGTTTTTTCTTTTATTTTTAAGCCCTAAAATAAATCTATTTTAAATGTTCAATATCTGCACAGGAATAAAACCTGAAAGAATCTAATAAGTTAGAGAATTTAATGAATAAGCTGAAACTAAAAATTATCTGGTAACATTTTATGTAGAAATATACAATTCTGGAAGTACACAACAAATTTCTAGAATTAAAAAAAGTCACTTAAAAAACAGGTTATATTGCATAAGATGTGATGTAAAAAAAAAAAAAAAGATTTTTTATGTACTGGTTTTAATTAATTATAAAATAATTTTTCTACAATATTTGAGTTGAAAAAACCTTTATTTTTTTATCTTAAATATAATGCCTTAACAACTTTGTTTAAGCATTATTTTTTTTTATCACTAAATAATTCAAAAATGTTTGCATTCCTGCTATTTAAGATATTACAGGTAAATTCCTTATAAAGTCAGATCTGAGAAGAAACTGACATTAATAAGTACAGTTTTACTACAAAGACAATATATCTATGTAGGTAATGAGATACATGGAATACATTTTAGACAATTGTTTTCATGTGTCTTTTAGCTGAATCAGATTACATGATTTTAAAATGTAAGAGGTAAGTTATAGTGTTTTAAGCAATTTACATTAAAACACTATAACTTACCTCTTTGCAATATTTGCTAATTAAAATAATAATAATATTATAGTGAATTTGGGTAATATTCATAAAGTGAAACAATTAAAGTGTACATGGATCAGTTCAAGAGTTTCTTTTTAAAAAAACATATTATCTAACACTTGCAGTTTTAATATAAAGCTTTCATAAGAATAAAAATTAAAGCACCAATTAAATTTAACATGGAATACCAGTAACTGACACTGAGTTTAAAATCTCAATTTTTGATATCTAGAGGTCCCTGGAGATTAAAGAAAGACAGAAAGAAAAAAAGACATAAAGATGAAGATAAATGTCTAAATTGGTACGTGATAGTACCATTTAATTAAAAAAAAAGTTCTGAAATAAAAACTCAATAAAATAAGTTATCTGGCAAAGTGTCAGCTTCTAGTGCACTTACCCTCTTATAACGGCATATTTACTTCTGAAATGTACATTAGTTTTTTTTTTTGGTGTTTCAAGATAAAGTTGCAGTTTTTTGTTTGACTGAAACATTTTTAACAAATGAAACTACTCTTAATGAGCTTTTCTCAACTGTCTTTTCCAATGAGTAAAAGAAATGTCAAGATATAAAGTTTTATAACACTTACTTCTGTCAACAGGTTCCTGTAGTACTTGAATATATGATATTGGTACAATCCCCTTTTTGCCATTGAAAATTCCTTCAAACCAATTTGCATCTACTCTTCTTAGCAATGTAATGCTATCCCCCTTTGTTAAAAAGATTAAACCTAATTATTTTTAAGCAAATTAATATGATTAAATGATATAAAGCAATGTTTGTGCAGAGATGTTTGTGAAAGAAGTATAAAGAAGTAAAGAATGAGTAGGATGCCTCAGTGGAGACCTTTTAAAGAAAAATATGTCATTCATTTTTTAATTTAAAAGCAATAGGACGGACAGGATTAAAATCATTAAAAGCAGATAAAAACACATTAAAATCCGTCAGTAGCACTTGACTTGAAAGTGCTACTGACGGATTTTAATGTGTTTTTATCTGCTTTTAATGATATGTCATTCATATTACATTAGAGAAAAAACAAATCAAAACTCCGAGCTGGGTCGATCTAGGAATCAACTCTACAGCTACAGTGATTTCTCAGTTTAAACAGCATACATAATTTGAAAACAAGTTTAAAAACAGAGATTAGTTTATAGAACACATTAAACTTTTACTATCTTGACTATACAAACCAGTTCTATTTTCCTGTTCCTTTTCTTTATCATGCTGATTTAAAAAAAAAAAAAAAAAAACGCAAGCAAGAAAATAATAGTTCATATATTTGGAGTTTTTATGTTTGTATGGTTAAGGAGTTTGAGTTTTTATGGTTAATAAATAAATTTGCAATATTTGCAAATTTATTTATTAACCAAATAAATTTGCAAATATTGTCTAAAAGGTAAATTTAGGGTTTTTGTAGATTATGATTTAAAATAATACCAAATTTTTAACTGTTAGCAGTATCTTGGCTTACAGGGTGCGATTCAGCATAAAAATTAAAGTAATATTTTTGGCTCTAAATACAAGAACTGAACTGTGATAAGCATTCAATCATCATAATGAAATCTTATATATCTATAAAGAAAAAGATCATTGCATTACATATATAAATACCTAAGATCCAATTTACTGCATCATTTACCAAGAACAAACAAGTGTTTACAAAACAAGCACTTTTATATTATAAATAAAAAAGAAATACATTTTACCTTCCTTACAGTCAATTCTATAGATGTTTGTGCAACAAAATCATATAAAGCTCTTCCTAAACCTTCTGTTCTTATTTGTGGAGGTGGAGATAAATGTTCAGGTGGAATAATCTAAAAATGTACGTTTATCTCAGTAAAAATGTTTCAGACAGTTTGCAAAATACAAAATGAAATTATAACTAAGCTTATAATAAGCAATATGGTAGTCTAGAATTTTTCAAAGAAAAATTTAAAATCAAGCTAATAAGAATAGCTTGCTTAATTTTCTAAAGTAGGGGGGCACATAAAAGGTACTTTTATGATCTAAACTAATTGCTATTTCAAAATTAATAAAATTCTTTCCAACTATACTTTTAAATACATGCCTTATAATTCAAGTATATATTAATGGCAAATGGCCTAATCCAAGGGCGGCTCCAATGAAGGGGCAATGGAGGCCATGGCCCTATCTGAAATTTTGTTTTGCAACTGTAGATTCACATACTTCATGATTTTAAATATTCAATTTGCATTTTGAACAATTTATAGACCTATGTTAAAAGTATGTTGTTTAAAACCCTGAGTTCTGGTTGTTGCCAGTTAATTATTAATACAAAATTATTAATAAGCCAAGATCATTATTTATACAACATTATTAATAGGTCAAAATCATCCGATTTGTGGATTGAGGCTGACTGACTGCACTAGGGTCCAAGGCCTATAGGGGGGGAATGCCCTCTGCTGGGACTTTCTTAAGAGATCCTAGCCCGTGACTCACCCTCATAGAATGGAAGTGGCCTGGGTACACATGCAGAAATAGCCTAAAAAATTGAATTTAGAACTGTATGTAGGAGCACAAAACTTGAAGCATCCTGGGAACAAAATGCCATAGTCAGGCTCTAAATGTGGAGGCGTGGGCGAAAAAGTGAACAGTTAAAGTATATTAAAATTATCTTTATTCATTTAGATTTAAAAAAATAATAATGTCACTTCTGATATAATGTATTGCAAATATGAAACAGCTAAATTAGAAGGGGGAGAAAAAACTACATAGATATATTACCTCAACATAACTCATAGGGAATATACCAACAATTCCTTTATGTTCACCTTCATACCAATTTTTGTCCAGCTGTCTTAAAACCAGGACTGTATCACCCTTTTTTAAAGGAATTTCTCTAAATAAAAAAGCACATTATAATTAGTGAATAACAGAAAATTATATTGTATTGCATTTATTTAAAAACTAAATGCAGCATTTATTTTCTTTTTCTAAATAAGCATCAGTTATGAAATGAGAAATAAAATAAAGGACTCAATACTTTGATAAACAAGAATTACAAAAACAATTATAATAAGCAATTTTAAATTATAAATGATAAAAAGGAATACACATACCTATTATACAGTCCATGGCCATATTAATGTGAATGAGATATTTTCCCGCTGACAACACTAACGCTCATAACAATAATATAAATGAACAGTTAGATAGACTGCCTAATGCTGAAAAAGTGCAGCCGTTAACTCGATTTAACTACCAGCAACATAAGAGTTGATTGAATCACCTGTGCTGCTGCACAGCCAGCTGTGTCAAAAAAGTTCTTTGCCATGTGGCCCACAACTGGTGATTCAATTGACTGCCATGTTACTGGTAGTTAAATCAAGCAATGACATCGGTTGCACTTTTTCATTTTGGGGCCATTTGGGCAGGCTATCCCAGTTGTTCTTATACAGGGTGTCTACTAGAGTGCAGAAAAATAAATTCATGACCACAAGGGAATTTTCATGACATAATACAATATATCACCATTTTATTGCTTTTGAAATGTAACTAATTTTAGTCATATTTAGTAATACGAGGGTTGCCTTTTAAGTTTCTACAAAAAGTAGGAAGAGAAATAATTTTTTTTTAACAAACTGTTTTATTGATTTTCAAAATATTCGCCTTTAAGATTGATCCACTTTTCCACCCGTTCAAACCAATTCTTGAAATAGTTTTTTCACTCTGAAATTGATATCCCGAAACATGGTTTTGGAAGGTATCAACAGCTTCTTGAGGTGATGAAAATCGCTGCCCACACATTTTTTTGATTGATATAAGGGAAAGTCATTAGGCGACAAATCAGGAGAACATAGGCAATGAGACATTAATTTGATATTTTTATTCTTCAAATAATCGTTTCAGATTCTGTGTGGGAGCTGGCGTTGTGATGAAGAATGATGTGTCAATTTTTGTTGTTTTTCCTGATTTCATTGATGACTTTTGGCAAACAAATTTCTGTTTACCATTTAGCGTTAACAGTTTTTTGATCCTCTAAAGGAATGGTTGCGATATGTCCTGCAATTCCAAAGAAACAAACAAGCATTTTCTTGGAAGTGCTTGATGAACGAACAACTTTCCTGGGTTTCGGTTCATCTGGAAACACCCAAACAGTGGATTGCTATTTTGTTTCCAGCTCATACGAATATAGCCAAGTTTCGTCACCTGTAATGATGTTGTATACGAATTTTGCAGTTCCCAATTGGAATTTTCTTAGCACTTCCTTATGCCAATTTGCATGAGTCTCTTTTTGAGCTTCTGTCAAATTGTGAGGAATCCATCTGGAACAAATCTTTTTAACAGCTAGATGTTCGTACAAAATCGAATATATTGCAGTCTGTGATATGCGAAGGGATGCTTCTATCTAACGATATGTGACATGCCGATCTTCTTCAATCATGTTGCACATAGCATCGATGTTGTCTGGAATCACTACCGATTTTGGTCATCCTTCACGAGATTCATTAGTGACAGACACACGACCAAGATGTAATTCTGAAAACCAATTGTAAACAGTCTTTTCTGATGGTGCTTCATTACCAAAAGTTTCACGGAGTGGTACTAAGTATTCTTGTCGAGTGAGGCCTTTTTTAAAATCATAAAAAATCATCCAACGGAAATCTTCACAAGTTATTTCCATTTTTTTCACTCACTGGCCTCTTTAGAACACTTGTAAAGAAAATACACAGGTAATTTTTATAATGACACTGATTTCTAGATTAAAAAAATGTGAATTTTACGAATATCCTGAAGACAAGTTTCAGTAGCACCTCCTATTGGCCGTTTGTAAAAACATATAAGGCAACCTACATATTATAGTTATATATATATATATATAATTATAATATTAATTACTCTTAATAGTCAAATTTAATTATTTACAGAAATTAGCATATTTAAAACTCATATCTATAGTACCAGATTAAGGTAATTTATTTTAGTCTAAATAACCCAGTGAAAAACATAGCATCTTTCAAGTATGAGTACTAAAAAATTAAACTAAAAATGTTTTTACCTTTGAACTTCTTTTTAAACTTGGAATATAAATTGGACAATTTCATAATTAAAACAGCAATTAAAAAAAGGAGCAAATGGATTATAATGAACACAAAGAATAGCTTTACTAAAATCAGAATATTTTTACTAGTTAGTTAATGCTTAAATTATTTATTACTACCTGAAGTACCCGTTCTTCGCACGGGAATGAATGGACTTTTTGATATTACGATTTGTGGGGATTACTATTTATTGTAATAAAGAGATATAGCAAAATGGATATCGCTTTATATTGTGTTCAGTAACCATGCATACCGAATTTCAAGGCAATCGTTTGTATGGTGCAGAAGGCCATGCGGCGTAGCGCAATCTGGTGGAGAGTTTTAGCAAAACGGATACGGCGGAAATATTCTTCGCATTCAGATATCGATGAATACGAAATTTCAGGACGATCGGCTGGACAGCCCTGTCGACGCGACGTCTAGTGGCAAGTTATATAGGAAAATGGATAGCGCCAAACTCTTCCCTGTGTTCAAATATCTATGTATACCTATTTTCATAGCGATCAGTTGCACAGTCAAGAAGTGATACACTGCAGCGCGATCTAGTGGTTAATTAAAGTAAGGATTTGCTACAGTGCCGTCAAGTGGCGAGTTATAGCAAAATGGATAACGCCAAAATATTCTTGTTGTTCAAATAGCTATGTACACTGATTTTCATAGCGACCGTTTGAATGGTCAAGAATTTGGCCTGCTGCAGCGTCATCTAGTGGCGAGTTAAAATAATAATGCATTGCAGTGCCATCTAGTGGTGAGTAACATCAAAAGGAACACAGTTAGAATATATTCTTTGTGCTGAAATGTGTAAGTATAAGAAATTTTATGCCGATCGGTCGAACGGTATAGAAGTTGATGTGTTGCAGCGCCATTTAGTGGCAAGTTAAAGCAAAATGGATACTGAAAAATATTCTCCGTGTTCTAATATCCGCGTGTATCAAATTTCATCGAAATCGGTTGGACGATATTCGCATAGTAAACGGCTAAACGGATTAGAATTCGACGTTCTGCTGTGCCACCTAGTGGCAAGTTAGAGGAAAACGGATAGCATAAAAAGCTTCTCAATGATAAAAGACTTAGGTGAACCAAATTTCACAGTGCAACGGTGCTGGAGTTTTTCAACCTCATACACACATACCAACATTCATTTTTATCTATAACCAGTATCATTATATATCCCAGTCTCATATAAAATCCAGTTTCAAATCTAAGCCTCGCCAAAGTGCCAACATACGCCATTTGCAAGAGTTTTTTCAGGAAATCATTCGAAGCATTGACTTAGCAGCAATCAATATGGGAAATGGTTCGGCCGCCAAAAAGTAAAGCACACATTCATTTGAAAAGGGGAATCCCTTAATACAACCGAATTTTTTTAAATTATAGACTATAACGTGTTTTATTCATCGTTACTCCGATGTACTAAATGAGAAGATTTCAATTTTCTGAAATTTGGCGGAATTCCCCCAACTTAAATCAATGTACTCAATTGGCGAGAATTCTGAAGATAGATCGCTTGAAATGCCTTAATAACTGCATTATTTCTTCACGGATCATTAAAATTTAACGCTGTATTCTAATAAACCCTGTGCACTTGCTTTCAAAAATCTATTTCCTTAAGCTCTCAATAAATTGCGCCAAGCCGAAAACTGTGCAAACCGCTAGAACTCACTTTCTCAAAATCAGCATTTGAGCCATTTTATTTTTTAGCCAAACTAAAAGAAAATTACATATTAGCCTCGGAAATCTTCAATTCTTATTGTTTTGCGTATAAAACATTTCATTCCTGCTCCGATTTCCCATGCACACGATATTATAATAAAAAATTAATAATCTTACAAATATAAACTAACAAAAAAAAAATCATTATTATTCTTTTATTTTTACTTTGAGAATTTAAAACATCTTATTTGGCAAAATCGCCAGACATGGCAACCACGATCCTTATTTCACACTTTTTTCGCTACAGGGGTTACAATTATGGAAAGGTTTTTGCATGGAGAACATAAAAAATCTCTTAAATTCCGGGAACGGGTGGACTTTCAAAGTGGACTATGATTTATTCTATATTATTTTACATATCTGTGCAAAATTTCAGGCCGATAGGTACATTTTTGTGGATTTGTATACAACTCAAATCCACAAACAAACAAACAAACAGAATTTCATTTTTATTTATAAGATTATTATTTTACATGTAACCAATATCACAATCTGAATTATTTTAATGACCTAGAATGAAAAATTATACACAGTAAAATATTACCTAACTGTAAAATTCCAAAAATTACTAAGCAGATCAGTAGAAAATTAAAAAAATCTTCATAATGTCTGGATTAACATTTTTTTAGTTTCTTTTGGGCACTGATAATTTCTTTTTGAATCTCTTCAGCTTCTTTCTCAGCTTGTGAAAGCAACATTTTCCCTTTTTATTTCAGTTCAGTAATTTTATCAAGCGTTGCTTTTAAGCTATTCTTTGTATCATTCTCTTCCTGTTTTTTTAAGAGTAAGGCCTCTTTTAGTTTTGATGATGCATTAGGAATGAATTGTAGCATTCCTTTTGTGATATCAATATGTCATATTCCTTCTGCTGTGACAACAGCAGAATGAATGGAACGCAGTGATATTGAAGGTTGTTCATGTAAAATTTCCACCAGATATTCTTTGTTATTGAAAATCCACATTCTATGGTAGCATTTCCATGGTACATAATGAAAACTGTTTGTGTGAGCTTCAAAAAGATAGTCTTATCTTTGTCAGAAATATCTGGGTTATTTTCAATACTTTCCATGAAAATATTATTTAACCTGTCTTTTCCCACAAAGATACCTTTTAACTTTTGAACAAAATCATTGTGTTCAGAGAGTGCTATATATGTTCTCTTTATGCAATCAGCTTTTTTAGACAGCATAATTGGTGGTGACAAACAAGTAGAGCCTAACACCAGTCAATTTTCCAATGGAGATTTTTTGAACAAATCTAGCAAAAATAATTTTCATTCCCTTCTAAAAGAAATTGCATTTTTTTACTACAACCTTACCGGGAAGTAGGCCAATAACAGCAACAACAACCAATGAGAGAGGGTTAAGGGGAGCAATTTTGTCCCAAGAACCTTCTACGCTTGCAGAAAATGGTCAAAGGGAATGAAATGTTACTATCTTAATCGGAAAAAACATCGTGGCAGTGAGATTGCAAGACAGTTTTTTTTTTTTGGTTGTTGTTCCCTACAACTGGAGACTGAATTGTAGGGGGGCAAAAAAAAATTGTGACATCGTATCAAAATTCGGGACATTTTCGTGACTTACCCATTGTTCAAAATCATGACATTCATGATTTTAATGACCGGCAGACAACTGTTCTATATAGATAGTTTATGTGGCATAACACCAGTGTTGCCATACAAATAAAAATTTGTTGGCAAAGATTCATGAAAGAGTTGCCATTACTGCATAACAGCAATGTCTTTATGGAAGCTTTATCTTAAAAAGAAAGCAAAAAAAAAAAAAGACATTTTTTTTTTGGTGGTCACATTAACATGGTCAGAAACTAAATATACATGAGGCATGTCTGAAAAGTATCCAACCCTTTAAAAATATATATATTAGTTATTTGATAAAAATATTACCACGACCTCCGGAGATATATATTTCGGCTGCCCATCATCACAGCCGTCTTCAGTCTGTCGTTAACGTGGGGATGATGTTCTTCCCCGCCTCCTCTTCTTTCGTGCCGTTCTTATTGCGCATGATGTCACTCCACACTTCATCCACTTTTCTAATGATTCTCGTAAATAAGTGTATGTGTGGTTATTGAAATTGGCTATTTTTTGTATTGCTTGGAAATCTATTGTAATAGGGGTGTTTAGTGCGAGGCAGGATAAGGCTGTTGATTCTCTATTGAATTTAATGTCGTTAATATGTTCTGTTTGACGATCTTTAATTTTTCTTTTAGTGACCCCAATGTAGCAGCCGGTAGTTTTGTTTTTGTTATTTTTTATGTTAATTTTATAAATACCTGCGGTGTCTGTGGGTTTTATTTGGTCTTTTTTGGATCTGATACGTTGAAAAATGTTTTGATTTGGTTTGATTGGAATTCTAATATTTTTCTTAAGAGCTGAGTGTGATATTTTATTAGCAGCTCCCCTGCAAAAAGGTATAGCGGTAGTGAATTTTAGTTTGGGTTTCTGTCTATTGCTAATTGTATTGAGTTTCTTTGATCAATTTATTAAAAATATGCTGCAGGTAATTTGCTTCCTGACATTGTTTATTAATAATTTGTAGTTCTTCTTGTAAAAGGTTTCATTCGAACAAACTGGATGAAATATGGAGTGACATCATGCGCAATAAGAACGGCACAAAAGAAGAGGAGGCGGGGAAGAACATCATCCCCATGGGAACGACAGACTGAAAATGGCTGTGATGATGGGCAGCCGAAATATATATCTCCGGAGGTCGTGGTAATATTTTTATCAAATAACTATGGAATACCTCCGTATTACATTTTAACCTTTTAATATATATATTACTTATGTAGGATTGGGACCCTAATCCCCAACATATTACTCTTTGCATCGCCCCACACTTACTCTGCTGATCCCTTCATAGTCAAAAACATTTATAGAAGTCTTATTAAATGGTATTTGTCTCTTTACTCTGGAGTTTCTATCTGGAGAGTAAAAAGGACTTTTTTTTAAATGAAACCTGAAATTCTGTAATCATTCCCTGACCTCCTTATTCTCCAATCATGGCTCCTGGCAGGGGGGGGGGGGACATCGGGATATATCCCCCCCCAGAAATTTTTGGATTAGTCATGAAATTCCGCCTATTTATACACATATAGTTCATATCCCCCCCCCCCGAAATTTTTTTCCAGGCGCATATCCCCCCCCCCCCCCCCCGAAAAATTTTCCTGGCTACGCGCCTGACTCCTGGCACAAAAGACATTGAAACAACTCCATTTTGAGAGATAATGCAGAATACAATGGCAGAGATGAACACCATTTCATAAATAGACTTCCAGAGGTATTTTTATCAGTAGAGGAATTAGCAATCTAATTGTGTGGAGGTGCAAGGAGCCTAATTTGGAAGGTACCCAATCCCATCACAAAAATAATATATTTAACAGACAAAAATACTGCTGGACAACTTGCAGATTTTTTTAATTAGAGAAATTTTGCTTCTGCACCAAATTAACATATTATATATGTATATAAAATATTTTACCAAATTTTAGCAGTTGTTTTATTAACACGTATTTAACAGCAAGAAAATAATTAAAATCGTTAATAAAATATCCAGCTTGAAAGATTGCTGATTGGCTTACTTATTTCACAAGTTTGACTATTTACTTTATGTATATAACATTTTCAAAATCTCCCAAAATGCACAGCTGTATTTGGATAAATCTTGATCCTTTTGATACCATAGACAATACATGATCCACAGCCATCAACTAGATAAATCAAATATGCATTATGCATAAGATTTAAATGAATGTATAGGTTTGAATCAGTAAATCCATCATGTGATTTTTTTCAGCCCATTAGCTATATTTGCATTTTAATTTCTTTATTATAATACTTATTTTGTTTTTCTACAGAAAAAAAATGACCTGAAAGAATAAATCATAATACTGTCAAAAGTTATGAAAAAATAAAGCATAGGAAAAACAAAATAATTCTTGCAATTTTTAAACACATTATTAAATAGATTAGACACTTACTTTGGAGATTCTGCTTTAAAATCAAATAAGGCTCGAGCTGGAACTTTCATATCAGGAGTCCTTGAGGGTGATTTTGCCATTGTTCTGATGGGAGGTGATAACTGGTGTGACCTAAAGCATATAATAAAACTACATTTATGTAATTTACAAAAAAAAAGAAAAGAAACAACAAAAATATTTACATTTCAGAATTTTGAATTTTTTCTAGGACTGTGTTTTCCAAATTTTCAATATCAGTGCACTCCTTTTATAATTTTTGTAACACTCAATACCCCTACTCTCTCTCTCAAAAAAAAAAAAAAAAAGCATACACTTAAATAACATTTTTAAAAAATCTATTTTTTCTTTGTTTAGTATATACACTAAATAATAAACAAAAAGAAAAGTTACAATATAAATAACATTCACATTCTACATATTAATGAGAAAGATGACATTGTTCATGTTGAGATGACAGATAGTCATAATTTGGTTCCCTAGTTGTTAATTTCAATCTGTTATTCATGGCTGGGATTATATGAGATATATCATGGTTGAGATTATCTGATTTATTCGCAGAGGGTTTTTAAAAATAAAAGCGGGCAGTAAGTCAGTTACTGCACCAAGCCATGCACACCCAGAGAGGGGGTCCCATACCACACTTTGGGAAATATTGTTTTAGAATAATAGAATATAGTTATGTATTAAAAAAATTAACAAGGAACACATACGAAGGAGAAATCCTTTGCTGCATTTCAGAATGAATAGCTTGTCTCATTTGCATTTCATATGTTCCATTCATTTGCTGAAAGCAAACAGAAAAAAATACATTGTTTAGTGAAAAACAATGAATATTGAATTCAGTCAAGGTCAATATAAAGCATTCATACGATTTTAATTTATGCACAGTACATCTGCAGGGCTCACAACAGAATTTCAAGGCCAATTCCGGGTAAAAAAGGAGCTATTTTAATCATAAAAAGGACCAAAAAGGAGCTGTTTTGTCTGAAAAGGGGACCAAAAAGGGACCAGTTCTGTTTGAAAAAAAGCTCATACACAAGAAGGAAATTGTTTATAAACTGACACACATATAACTATATATTTTAAAAAATTTAAATAACAGAAACACTTCAGTTTTTCTAACTAGAAACCAGACTAATTCATAGCAGTTATAATTTGTATACACATAAAATATCTGCTTGTATCAGGGATGAGATTGACAAAAAGGAAAAAGTCTGAAAGAATGTAGGAACAACATTTAAGCAATACAATTTTGAATTTCAAGTTCAATAAATATTGTAATTGCTTTTTTTTCCATCTACAAAACCATTTGATTCCTGAAGCTTTAGTTCTGGCACATTTACATTTTTCCATGAATCTTTCCTGAATCAAGAAACAACTTTCAAAAAACGGGCCTGCATGATCAGCAATTCTTAGTAAGAAATTGTGCTCCATTAAAAATTCTGTATAAAGGGATTTAGCATTTGTAACAGATATGTTGAATTGAAATCTCTTTCCTAAAAAAGATTCAACTTGTATTTATGAAATAAATTTGGAATACCCCATCACAATCATGTTTCTTTACCAAAACTAACACATTTAATTTGAATCATAAAAAAAAGAGCAAAGAGTTTGCAGAAATTAAATGTAATTCTTGAATTTTTATTAAACAAATCAAAAGTAAAGACTTTTGAGTTATGATAAGGCGACAAACACATTAAAGTGAAGCTTTTTGCCTTAAACAGTCCAGACAATGCAATATTTCATAAATTAACAGGGAAGAAGATGACAGCATATAACATCACATGTGAAAACATTTCATCGTCCAATAGATAAAAAGTTTGTAATAGAGTGACTTCTGAATGACTAGAATCCACAGCTAGCACCATGAAAAAGGGAAAAAAGGGACCATTTCTGCAAAAAAAGGACTTCTAAGGACCTTGAACAAAAAAAGGGACTTCAAGGGAAAAAAAGGACCATTTGTGAGGCCTGCATCTGCTTACTCTTTACTTTTATAGTAGGTGATCAAATTTATTAAAAATAAACAAACTCTTAATTTATCTACATTAAAGGAATTTTTTGAGCATTCTCATAAAGTTTACTTGCTTTTTACTGCTGGCATCATTATTTTCATTTTTGATACATGTCAACATTGCATCGACGAATGCGTATTAAGTTTGCGAATGGCCAGAAAACTTTAACCTTAGAGAACATCTGGGAGCTCACGAAGTAGGCTATTGCTGAAAAACTGATCACCTCCAAGCAACAGCTGATTGAAACTTAAATCAGAGAATGGCATTCTAATACTAAACTCCAACAATATACAAAAATATGTGTAGTGAGCATGTCTCAAATAAAGGCTGTAATTGCATCAAAGGGTGGCATTACCCAAATACAATATAAGATTATTTTCACAAGATTTTATTGAATGTAAATATTACTTTTATGCAAAAATGAGTTATATCTATGTAACATGCTGTTTTCTTTTATATAAATAGAATGCTCTCACGAATAAAAACTATCTAGAAAACCTAAAACCAGGTTTTTATACAAAAAATTGACAAACTAGGAAATACCAAAATATAAGTACTGACCCTAATAATTTGGCCACCTACTGTATTTACATTACATATTTAAAATTTTAACTACTATATAATCAAACAGGATAAACATATTTTCAAAGTTTTATCACAGTAATAGTTAAAATCTGCTATTGTACATATTTATCAATTTCTAAGCATGAATGTTTATAAAATACAACTTACTTGACAATAGCCATTTCCATTTTGATTAGAATAATCTGCAGGAAGAGTGAGTGGTCTGACTGCTTGAGAATAAAAAATAAAAGTAAATGTAAAAATACAATTTATTTATATTCATAAATTTAATTTCTGCTATGAATGTCTCATGCTTTGCCTGAATGTCTCATAAAAGGTTTATTTTTTGTAAGTTCTTTAAAGAAGGAAGCTATTCTCTCCATGTAAAGAATGGGAACTCAGCCCGTACAGTAATCATATTAACAGTGACATTGAGGCAATGTTAAATTTTGTCACATTCATAATATCACAAATATGCTATAAATGTCCTTTTGTGTCAAATATGTGACATTGCAAACTGACATTGAAGTGTAATGTGGAGATGTCCATAATGGTTACCATGTGACATCATAAAAAAACTGTTCCTGGCAGCCATTTATCCATCATCATAACCTCTTTGTAACTTATACATTCTGTCCCATGAAGTCAAATTGTGATAGCACAGTGCTATATGGGAGCTAGTATATACTGGATTGATGCAGACAAAATGTGGGTCTGTTTTACAGTCCCTTCACAAAATTACAATCGATTAAAATGACCCCTCCACAAAAATATAATCAATTAAAAAGGACCCTTCATAAAAAGCATATTAGATTAAACAACCTTCCAGTGGCATTTTTTCTAATAATTTAATTTGTTTTGTAAATTATATTAAGAAAGAAGTAACTTTCACAAAAATTGTTACTAAAATTCACAAAGTAGACATTGAAAAATAAAGATTTTCACAAAAATGGGACCCTGGAAAAAATTATTGGATCAACCTCTAATATATATATATATATATATATATATATATATATGCATAATATTTCTATCTAAAACAATTCACTAATCAAACTTTAGTGCTTCCAACAGAAAGAATAATTGATAACACAACAAAAATTAATATCAATATTTACAATCCAACAAATAATCCTAAATGAATTTACACGATTACCATTTTTGCTTGCAAATATTGCACACTCTTTATTAAAAAAATTAAGGCAAAAACTCAGGTTGTGGATTATACATGGAACGATTTTTTAATGCTACATGTAATTCAAAATATATGTATGCATCAAAATATGTATTCAGAGTTGATAATAAAATTGGAAAAATCTTAAATTAAAGTACTGAGGCATCTTTATTTCACTTATGTTTTTTTTTTTTTTTTAAATACAACAGCACTAGTAATATTATTAATGCTAATTAGCAATTCTCATTGCTTCTACTGCTGCTCTCATCACAGTCCTTATCATCAGTGTGATCTCTTCTTAAATTATATTGTCTTCAGTTCCATCCAAATCAGTGGAAATTTCAGAGTTGTTTTCAAATTCATGTATATGTCAAATTTATGGTGGGTGTTATATACAAGATTGAAAAAATGTGCCTTTTTTTCTTGTGAAGTACACTATGTGTGTGATACACACATGCGTGCTATATACAAGTAAACTCAGTATAAGACTTTTTTTAATCAGTTTATAAGAAGCATTTTGATAAGGATTTCAACTGCACATAGTATGAATAATAAAGATAAAAACATTTTCTTAGGTCACTTAAAAATTAGACATCAAAGGAATTGGTAATTGTGAAAATACAATTATTGCAGCATCAGTAAAAAGTTTTAAATGTTTAACCATAATAATATCTGTTTTAATCTTACCTTGTGGATATGAAGGCTGCGTACTATAATTTAAAGGAGGTGGAGGCAAAGGACCTATAGTAGGCTCTAGAAAAGAAAAGAAAAATAAATAAATAAATAAATGAGTGCAATATTGCACAATAATGGCATCACATAGAAATTGTTAAAATTTTTCATGATAAAAAGCTTTAATAGCAGTGCCAAGGCTTTATCATAATTTATATTGAATACTTTACATAAAGTTGGTAAATTTTGTAAACTGCATCAGTTGATGGGCCAATTCACAGCTGAGTAATCTCATGGTGTACATAATATACATTTTTACACATAGAAAATAAGTTAAACATAATAATCAAAAATAAATAAATAAAAAATACATATAGTGCAAAACTGTAGTAACAATAAAATTTTAAATTAAAATAATCTCAAAGAATGCAAAAAAGTAGTTTAGTTACTTAAAATCTGAACTGAAAAACTTCAGCTTGGAGCCAAATATTAGACAATGGACTAGTAGGAAAAATAACAACTGGATCCATATATAACTAAAGACAGTATCAGAAAGTATAACTTAACAGTCTAATGTGATAATGACGTGGTTGAAAATTTAAGCAGCTTATATAGTATTTTGGAAAATTGAAAGTAGTGTTTATAAGGGTGAATGAAGAAATAGCTAAGACAGGCACAAGAGCTTTGAATTCAAGGGCATTTAAAATTTTGGTTATCGGTGTGATTTGTCTTACTCAGGCCAGATTAAACATTATTCTAAAACATTTTTTTTTTCAATGGCCAAGAGCATGAAATGAAAAAAAAAAAAATGACCGAAAAATAAGAATAAGAAGTAGAAACACCAGAAAGTTCAAGAGACAACCAAAGGTTATTGCCCCAAGAGTCTTCTAGTTTCTGAATGTCAAGAAGCATTGGTGTCTCCATTGAGAGCTCCATAGACCCACAGTTGGAACAAACCCATAGGTACCTTTTTTTCTGTCACACAGGCTTTCTGTGACACAGTTAGTCTAAAACATAGAATTATAAAAAGAATAGTTCTCATAAAAAAAAAAAAAAAAAATACAAAATCGGCCACTGCCAAACATTAGTGGTGTAATAATTACACATTTGATTTCACTTTTGCTAAAAAATTAACAAACCATGTTTTCCTAGTGAGCTGAGATTTTTTTAACAAGCTTTCAACATCTACAAAATTTTTAGTAATATACATTTCGTTTTTAGCAAAATACTAGAAATCTTTAATAAAACTCAATTCTACATTCATTCTACAGTCCTACCTACAACTTTCTACATTGGCCCTTGTATATATAAAGCTATTTATAATTCCAAATTTCCATTTTAATTCTGAAAAACACTTATTTGCAATTTATTAACTACTTGGGAGACGAAAAAGAAAAAAAAAAAAAAACACTGAGCATACTATTAATTATTTCATTTTCTCATTGAAGACAGTAAGTTATATTTACTGCAACTGGTAAGTGTTTACATTAATCTTCCTTTCCTGCATTGTTCCTTTCAGCATTGTTCATCTGTTATCTAATATTTAAAAAAAAATTCAGATATAAAACATTAAATGTTGTTAAACTAACCTTTCAGCTTTTCAGGAGCAGGCTTTCCCAATCCAAACTGTGGAATATCTCCACCTTTCTGAATTTCTCTATACCACATTTTTTGTTGTTCTGAGGAGAGAGCTTCTGGCTGATCTTTCTTTTTTGTGATATAGCTATCTGACTCATAGCCATTTTTAAATTCACTATAAGTAAAAATACAGAATACTAAGTACAGTAGAACCTCGATTATCCGAACCTCGATTAACCGAAACTCTCTGTTAACCGAAGTCGGTTTCTTCTTCACTTTTTTTTTTTTTTTTCATCAGAAAATTACTTTCTGAAGGAGATTCTGAATCTGGTGCAGTTTCAATAATTGAGTCTTGGAAAAATGTCAATATAAAAGACAGCATTTATATGATCAGTGATGCGTGGGAATCAATCGAATGAACTAACGCGTAAGAATCGAACAACGAAGTTGGAGAAAACTTGCCGAATTTTTCAACTGGCGCAGATGAAAATGCTACAGACACTGTGAAAGATAGTGTTACTGAGTTTTCAAGCCTTTATACCACAATAAAAGGTTTTGAAAATTGTGGGGATAGAGAAATCACAGGTTGGGTGAATTGTGACGTGGAAGATGTAGGCTTACAGTTGCTCAATGATGAGGAATTAATAGCAGATGTGCGAAAATCTCCAAAAGAAGAAGATGATGAAGATGAGAATGATTCTGTAGTAAATAAGACCAGTCACAATGATCCTTTTGGGTGTTTCTCAAAAGGCATTCTTTGATTGGAACAACAGGATCAGTGTGATTCCTCTGAAATCATGCTTTTAAGAAAACTTCGGGATAGAGCTGCATGGCAAAGGATGGCCAATTTACACCAGATGAAGCTTCCGTTTAAATAATTGTAAGTTTTTGTTTCAGAAATAAATTTATTTTCATTTATAATTTTAATTTATTTAACAGTTAAAATAGTCATAGCAACAGTTCAATGACGATATGACATATTAAACTAGATGATTATTGATGAATTCTCAATTATCCGAAGTAGGTTCGGTCCCAATTACTTCGGATAATTGAGATTTTACTGTACTTTTCAGTTATGTGGGTGTCATGAAATACATTTCTAAAATGTTCAATAACATTCTGAAGATAAAGACAATATGATCAGCTCAGCCAGCTAGGTTTAATGAGTGAAAATGAGCAAAATGTTCAGGTGTTATGATTTGCAACTTTTTTTTTTTTTTTTTTTTTTTGGGGGGGGGGTGTAAAATGACATGATAAATGTTACACCTCACACCACCATCATCTTGAATCATACTTATTAATTTAAGGTGAAGGATCACATTTAAAAAAAAGGAAGTTTTCCAAAATGTTGGTCCCTATCAAATTTAAATTATATTTCCTTTATAATGTATTTTAATTTATTGATTTTGTTATAAAAAAATTGTTTTCCGTTTTGGTGGAGCCCATATAATGGGAAAGTACCCAAATTATTAAGTTATAAAATTTTTAAAATTCAACAATTGTTTTATGAAATTTGTATACAAATGTAAACATTAAAATTCCAATAATAAACTTACTATGATGGTTTAACAGTATTCTTTGAAGGAAGGTACCTTCTAGAAGTCTAGAAAAGAAACAATTACACATTGGTAAAATGAGAAGAAAAAAGAAAAGCTTTAGGATGCAGTATTTTCAAATTTTAGGACATTTATAAGATACTAAAAGTGTTACTATTTTTGTACTATATTGTATTTGTATACTAGTAATTTTAATACCTCTTTATATTATTACTCACATGACCAAAATTAAACAAACAAAAATTTACAGAAATGATACTTTACTTTGCAATGTAACCACACAATACTTCAATTTAAGCAATTAAGAACCAAACTCTTTGCAACATCAACATATCAAAAACAAATACTTAAAAAATTGATAGGATTATCTGGAAAAGATTTTAAAAAATAAACAAAAAAAAATTTAGGGTACCCATTACTTTGTATGTGACACACACACACTAACACACTACATATCTGGGATAAATGGGAGATTATAATAATTAAAAATTTGGAATGACTCCACTTGGTTTTCTAAAACACTTTATCTTTACTAAGTTTTAAATAAATTTGATTCAACTTAATCAAATTTAGTGTTCAGATACTAGTGCTCTTAAAATAATTTGAGTGTATAGACCACAATGTATAAGAATACAGTGAAACCCCGGTTTAACTTTAGGCGTATTTACCGTTTTCCCGCTTATAACATCATTTTCTATTGGTTCCAAATATCTTCCTATACTTGTAATGTTGAAAAATCCCGTCAATAACGTTAGATTTCCCACATTTAACGTTTTTTCGGCGAGAAAAGTGTGATGAGTTTTCTCTAAAACAAGTCACAGTAATTGTGATGGGAAGGAAATAGTTCTTGAGAATGGCGGCAATGCACATTCCTTTTCCTTTATTTGGATAAAAAGAGGGAAAATTACTCTTTATCTTCTGCAACTGTCCGAGCCCTTCATTCCCATAAAAATGGAGTGTAGCCTTCTAGGAATTCCTTCCCCCCTTACAGGTGTTTGGGGTGTGTCTGGATTAACAAGCTTGAAGAATGAGGCGGGCGATTTTTGATGAATTGGGTTTAAGCGCTGGGGGAATCTCCGGTAGAGCGGGAGACAAGCGTAAAGTTACTTTAAAATATTGTCATTGCTACCTTCGTGTATTCTGGAGTAGATACAATAGACCATCTTCGGCTTTTCAGAACAGGAAGCCTTTCACGCGATGCAAAAAGGGAGGTTACATGGCGAAAGGGTGGGCAGGCCATTTTCTGCCGTTTCGATGGGAACCAACAGCTATGAGATTTTCTTTGGGAGCTAAAGTGTTAAACTGACCACCCGTGAATACAATTCATGGAAGGGATAATAGATGGCTTTTCTATAGTATCTTTTAAACATCTGTTTATCTGTTGATGATTGTGATGAGAGAGAAGAGTTCTTTTCTTCGTCGTATGATTTTGATGAATATACTATCCTATGATGCAAACGTCGTGACTTCAGAGATTCCGTCGGCGAGTGAAGCGATCCAAGCTGTAAAAATAGTGAAAGCATTCCTTTTAAGTAGTGAGGGTCAAGAAAAAAATCTACAGAAACTCATTTGTATAGAAAATTACATTTGTAATGCAATTAATAAGAACAAAACTCAAAATAAAATAACCGATTTCTTCAAGATATAATTTTGAAAATTAAATTGTGAAGCATTGTATAGAAAGAAATAAAAGGTATGTAATTTAAATTAGACCTTATCTCAATGTCATTAATTTGTTTTTATACAACGCCGTTTTAGCGTTTTCCCGCATATAACGTTACTTCTTTCCGGTCCCTTGAATGACGTTAAATCGAGGTTTCACTGTACTTTTTTATAGCCGTGTAAAAAACTGTAAGCCTCAGACACACCGAATTCTATACAGTAACCTACAATATGCATAGTAAATTGAATGCACCTTATAGATATTAGGGAATTTTCAAAATTAGCATATCTACTACATAATGTACATATATATATTGTAGCCTTCTACAAAAACTATAAGCCCACACACACCAAAATCTATACGGGTTATGGGACCATGACCTAAAATATACATATCTAATTTGCACTCAATTGAATGCACCGTTTACATGCTCGCACACTTTTAAGAATTTCCGTTCATAGTCCATAATGTAAAAGAATTCTTTTTTGCAGCTCAGTAAAAAGAACCATAAGTCCTATACACACTAAAATCAATACTGGTTGTGCGAGATAACCCAGCAAACACAGCCGTATCGGGTAAGGGATGGGCCGACATCGGCAGTACCGTTTCGATGTCGGCATTGGCAAGATGGTAATTGGAGCGGTGTCGGTTCTGTGTTGGCAAAATGCGTTGGCGTAGGAAAAAGAAAGGTGATTTCGGGCATGCAACGGTCCGATTGCGGCAAGTCTTTTAGGGTTATGATGCGATTTCGGCGATGTACTGCATAACCGACATCGGTCCAGAAGTGTAGTTTCTAAACTGAACGGTTATAGAACCAGCAAGCAGCACATATATGTTGTTA